>JANHGO010000020.1:34819910-34838242 GCA_024606505.1 Aquila spilogaster
GTTACAGTACATTTTGTCACAAACCACATTATACATTACTGTCTTGTTTTATGCATTTTAATAATTCACTTTAATCCAGTATACTTCAATAAAATGGGATATTTTTCTTTTGGAGTAATTTCACTAAATGGGAGGAGATGGGAAAATATATTGTACATTAGCAAGTAAAGCTAAGCAAATAATCTATCCTGCATTTTGTTTTAATAATCTATATGCACAATGCTCTATTATGGTAGCAAAGAAATATCGCTGTTGTGCTCTTTCATTCTATGTTCATAGAAGCTGATCCATAGGAGGGAATTTATATAAGACATGCAAAGTTAAAGCCAAATTGGGTGTTAACATAGAACATGTGCTTTAATACGGTTGTCCAGGAGCCAATGAGTGTCAGATTGGATTCAGAGCTTAAATTTGGACAGTTGTGAACTAGCAAATATGTGATAGTGAGGAATTCATATATGCACACTAATTCATGCATGCACATTAACTGTTTTTAAAATGTAGTCCTTTGAGGGAGACATAGCAGGGAATCTATTTAGAAAATACAAATACACACTTCTGAAACAGATTAGGACAAGAAGCAATTTAAGAATATTTGATATTGAGGAAAAATTTTGTTAGGTTATTCCCATGCAATCTCATTAAAATTAGAGTGTAATTTGGTTCAAAATATTTCCATACCTGTGCTGGGACCAAGCTAGCTATATAGTATGACAAATCTTTTGTATTTTGAGATTACCTTTGTGATTTGATATAATTTCACTTAAAGTGAAATGGTTATTCATTTGCTTCAAAGGAAAACATCAAATGTGTTTCATCTTAATCATCACTTAAAATGCCAAGGTGCTTTATCAAGCTCTATGTTTTTATCTCCCTTATAGGTCAAATTATTAACAGTAATTTAAGATTTTTTCATTAATAAGCATTATTAACAAACACAACAGTAATGTTTATGCTATGTTAATTAATGTAGTATACCTCTTGGTACCTACAGATCAGGACAAATATTTTATTGCAATCTTCACATAGTCTGTGAAAACTGTCCTTGTAATACTCATTTATTTTATTTTTATTTGGATGATTTGTGTTTGGTGTCTTATCTAGTGTCACAGACAAGAGGCATATTTAACTGTGAAAGGCCAGATTTTCAAAAAAAAGCATGTAGCAGAGCCTGTTTGACTTTACAGTTCTATATTTATTTTAGCACAAAGAAGTTAATGTATTCCCATCTTTGAATGACAAACTGTGCTGTCTTAGAAGCACTGTTAAATTATACAATAATATATAAAAATTGAAAGATTTACTTTAGTTTAGAAGTAATGTCATATCTGTTCTTCAACCAATTTGATTTCTTTATTAGGGTCTTGGCCAAACATGGTTTTAGGATTTCTCCCTTCTCCAGAAATTTACATCTTATTCCACGTAAGTGTTAAAGCAGAATGATTATGAAAGGTCATTTTTTCAAATCAAGGATTTAAAAAGTGGTGCAATTTCTGTAGAAAGAAAGAAAAAAAAAAAGCTGTTTCTTAGCACTTCTCTGAAGATTAATTCAAAAAAAATTTGGTTTTCAACTTTTAAAGTAACCTTGAACCCAAAATCACTCCTTATTTTTACTTATTTTCTTGTTCTGATGTGTATGTTTTTCATCTCCCCCCAGAGTTTTGATGTTATGATATTTTTTCTAATGGTTTTGAGGTTGTAAATTAATTATAGGAAGTGAATACATGTGTACAGTCCTGTGACATTTATGCAAAGGAAAATGCAGTAAATGATCCTATAGGTGAAGCAGTTCTTACTTTTCTTTGTGGTCTTATAAGCCTTCCGTATACTGGCAAAAAGAGAAAGAATGGGTATTTTTTAGGCTTTTATCATGGGCAGCTTAGTAGCTGCTATTTATTATTTAAATCGCATTTCAGATTCCACAGTGCAAGTTAATAAGTTATTTTATAGGAAAAGAAACTATATTTTTCTTCAGATTTATTAATACACTTTCAAATGGAGATCTGCAGAAATGTACTCTAAGTCTGTGACTGCAATATCTGATAACTAAGTAGGGATAAAATATTGTCTTATTCCTGATAATGGATTATCTTGTCTTTATTGAAAGATGGTTTAACAACACAAATTAAGTGAATGTTAAAAGACCCATTATAATTCCACTTCTTTATTTAACTATTTAGAAAAAAAATGAAATAAAAAAAGAATGACCAAAATCTATTTGTAGGGTTTTTTGTTTGTTTAAGTGGGAATATTGAAGAAAGGAAAAAAAAATCAATTTTTCCAGCTTATCAGCTCATATCCCTGTATTAATTCTTCAGGGCTTACTCTTTTATCTATGATCTATGTCCCATTAACATCAGAGATCATGATATGCCAAGGAATAGTTCTATTATTATCTCAAGTTGTGTCTTAGCAAGTCTTGAGCTGTTCAGTCATGACTTTGACCCTCAAGGTCATTTAATGAAAAAACATACATTTCCAGAGTTACAGCTACCTGTGGCTAAAATTGGATTGCTGTGCCTTAGCGAAGTCTACCTCTTATTTGAACCATATAAATTGTGACAAGTATTTTTCTAGCTGAAAAATAGCTGTTTTATTGGGAGCATTCATGATATCTGCTACATGAAATTTGTGGGAAGATATTCACTGGGATGAAAATCTCCTTGTTCAGTAGAATGAAGAGAAAGTTTCATTTATTTCTTTATCATTTGAGGATGTTGCCTAAGTTTTCACTTCGGTAAAAAAAGAAACTTCCTGCTCCCTAAACCGTTACATTGCAATAGCTCTCTGAATGGAATGAATAGGCTATTCTCTGTAATACAGAGCACAAATAGAGAAAATATTCCAGCTATGTTCTGTGAAGGATAAAAATGGTGCTTCTGGATGTTTCAATCTGGAAGAGCTTAAAAGTTAAGGCAAACCAAGGTTCCTGTATTTAAAAGCAAAATTCCTACAGACTTAAATATAAAGCCAAATTCCATACCTTAAAACTGCATCAGGAATAGCAAGGGACAAGGAAAATAAAAGCAATAGATTGCAGGTGTAATATCCTGAACAGATTCTGGAAGAAGTCCAGAGCATTTAGGATAGACCTTGAGATGATATTTCTCCCTTGTGAATCTCAGTAATCCCTAGTAAAATTTGACATAGGCTTTCCTGGTTGTGGGAATCCAGAAGCAGATAACTTATTATACGGTTTATCTAGATTTTTTCCTAGGTCAAAAGAGTCTGCGCATTGCTTTAAAAAACATATGAACAAGACTGATTTTAATTCCAGACTGGTTCAAAGCCACTCTAATGAGATGCAGAACCAGGCCAGATAGTTTTCTCAGTATTTGCAGTGAAATCACCTCAGTGAGCATAATCCATCTAAATTCTGTACCTTTAGATATCTATCCTGAACAGCTCAAAACAAAATTTGCATTATATCTCTCCCTTTATCCTAAAAAATTTAGTGCAGTCTGTTACATTGTTCAGGCAGCTCACAGGCCTCAGGTCCATTGCAGCCACTGAACTGAGGAAAGCAGGAGCCCACAGAAGGCTGGACATGGAGAGATGTTTATTCTGCAAGCAGCTGCTGTGCTTTTAGATGTTACCGCCCCTAGCTGTTGATTGTTGTCCTGTTAAGGAAGATCAGTGCTCTCACTGTTGTGTTTTGGAGTACGTTGCAAAACCAACTGTGCTGTTTAAACAGATTAAGTAGATGGTCTGAGTTAGCAGGACTAATTTTACTGTAAACATACATGAGAGTGTTCACACAAATGAGTTTGCCAGTGAAGTGTGAACATCCAGCAGGTGGGTGGAAATAAGCTGTGCAAGGTTGGTGGGGAGGGGGAAATAACTCAAGCCAGCATTCCCAGATGAGGAACTGGACATCAGGCTACAGAAAAGTATGCACTGCCATCACTAAGCAGATGCCTTCTTTGCTACAGGCTTCCACAGCTAGATCCACTGTGCTAAAGGGCTTAATATCAGAGTTTTTTTGAGGGAAGGAAAGGGGAAAAGGAACAAGGGGAGCCCCCAGGTATCTGCTTCTATTTAAAACAAATGTGGCTCTCATTCCCAGTTGCTCAAAGGATTTTACAACAGTCTTAAAAGCATTTTTTTCTATTCTGAACTTCCACTATCACACCAGTGTTTAAACAGGACATCTAACTTTGTTGAACATTTCCACTGCATGTACTGAAATGATAGTTTTATGCTTCAAGGGTATGTTTGTCCTATGTTAAGCTCTTTCCTTACATTGATGAATGCTAATCTATTTTTAATAAGACCAATTTGGTCTCAGTTGATTAAAATAGTGTAGGTAAGAGCCATGCAATAATCCAAAAAGCCTGATAACAGTCCTTGTTTAATATCTTGGAATCAACTTTAATTAAAGAAGTAATGTCCAGATCCTCAGCCGGTGTAAAGTGGCATTAGTTTTAATGGAAAGATTCCAATTTTCACCCACTTAGTGACTGACCCCATGGCTGTGCCTGGTTTGTTTATTACTAGGTTTACTCTCTTTCAATGTTAATGAAATGTTTCCTACTTCATATCCTGAATAAAAATATCAGATGAGTGAAAAAAAAAAAACTCTTCAACTATATGGTTATTAGCAACCAGACTTTCTTCAGTGAACATTGACACTGACCTCAGTTCATCAGTTTACAAGAGTTGAGAAGTTTTTTGATAGGCTTTTAAAATAAAATCCTTAACTTGAACTTGGCTTAAGAATTTTACCAGTAAAATTAATTCAAAAGTTAATATTTCAGATTTTATGTGAGAATACTGTTTCACCTGTCAGTATATACATGGTTTACCTGAAGTTTTATAATAGTATATATATGAAACAAAAGGTGTCCTGTTTAGCTGTGTTCTCAATCATTTCCCACAGGAAGATATGCTAATCAAGTGCCATATAATTCCTTCTATAAAGTATGACTGGAAGACCACTTTTAAATATGAAAATTCCAGAACTCAACAGAATTTCCGTATTCACTTATTACAAAGCTTCTTTCTGAAGATGTTAAAAATTTGTTGCCTGCGAGTGGAGAGCTTATGGGAAACAACTTTCATCATACTTTGTCTATCCATCAAAGCTGATGTTTATGCTGAAATGATCACTTGTAATGATAACTCTTTTTTTTTAATCCCTGTGCATGACTGGTTATTGAAAAACAGCTTTTCAAACTGTAGAAATGATTGACCTCAAAAAGAAACTATGCATACTGAATTAAATATAGATTATGCATGTATTATTCAATTACGGGTCTGAGCAAGAAAGTGTGGCCAAATTTATGGTCAAAAGACTAATCACATTCAAGATGTTTGGAAATGATAGACTGATTGAATTTGGGGTAAAAAAAACAATAGAGTACTCAAAAGAAACTTTCACCTCCATAATATGGAAAAAGCAGTTTCCAAATGACCAAGGCGTTTGCATGGCCCATGTTCTTGTCTCAGTGAAAAACTCAGATAAAATATCTTTTTTGTGCAATAGCTTAATGTAATACAGATTCAGCTATTGGGATGAAATCTTGGTCCACTGACTTTCCCATTGACTTTGACAGGGCAAAAATTTCATTTTTAATGTACTCATCTTACTCTAAAATCAGATAATAGGACATTTTTGCTCATCAAGGATGACTAATCTTATGATGTCTAAATATCATAGATGTCTAGCTTGATACTTCCAAAACTACTTCTAGGGCACTATTAAAAAACTTGGCTGCCATCCAAGTGTACTTTGTCTACATGAGACCTCTAAGTAAATTTTGCTATGTGACATAGAGAAAATTCCTCTTCATTCTCTGTTCATATTTTGGGAGCAAAGAAGCATGCTTTAATAGAGTGGAAGATATTTTATTAACGTCTAGAAGAAGATAAAGTAAATATTGAGCTGAAAGATTGTTTTTGCAGAAAAAAAATAGACAAATGTTTTCACTATTATCATTATTTAATTATTTAAAAACTAGATTTCTAGAAACAGGATTGATGGTTATAGTATAGTATACCTTTTCTTCAATTCTAGATTATCTAAGTTGAAAACTTCTTTATTAGTAGAAAGTACATCACTTCCATTTTCCATTTTTCTTTAAACCTTGTGTTCATTCTGTGCACATTAATGCATATATCTTGCAGTCCTAAATACAAAGTCTATTATTTAGACTACAATTCTACAGCAGAATCCACACAAGAACATGTGGCTCTATGCAGTGCATTCGTGTAGTGGTTGAATCCGCTATGCTTCTGCTAATGAGAATACATGTGTGTTGCAGTGCACAAATGTGCTAATGACTGAAGCTACTTTTGATAATTATTCTCGAATGATTTTATATTTCCTTCACTCCATTTTTTTTAGCTTCAAAATATTCACAATATTATACGTCTCTGTGCTCAAACCATTCTTCAAAGGAAAAGAATCATTTTATTTTGAGGGTACCAGTACATTTTGGGTAAAAGAAATGATTTAGTTTATGAATCACATATCCAGCTTTAGAAGCTGAAGTAATAGTAAACTGTAATACAAAACAGATCTTTCCTATCTGATATTTTGACTGACTCACTTCTAACAAATGCTACAAAATGGATCAAAAAACTCCCTTATGTCCTCTAAGATTATTATGTCAAACACAATAACCAAAATACTATACAAATAAAAATCACACATAGAAATGTAGAATGTTTTCTGTTCATTCTGAGTACTGCTTTTTATGGCCGCTTTCTTATACTTCTAACAGAATTACAGCTTTTGGCCTTTGTATGTTTACAAGTAGTTTGGAAAAGCATTAGATTTGACATGAAGCTGGTTGCTTAAATTTTATTCAGTACCTGAAGATAAAGGTAAAAGTAAGCATAAGATCGACCTGCACAGAACAGGAGAATGCTGAAAGGTGACTTTTCTCATCAGATCTCTTGGTATCAGTTTGACCCTGCTTTTTAGGAGTAGATCTTCACAAAAGCCACAGAGGCTATCCTCAAAGAACATTTTTTTGGAAAAAAAAAAAGTAATTTCCAATTAAATTTAATAACTTATTGGATGAACAAGTACTTTGAAGCATCATTATATTGAAGCAGAAAGTTGTCTTGTTTTGCTTTGAATATAAAGTGATTATAAATTATAGTGATATAATCAGTGAAAATGCTACTCATTCTCGAAACTTAATTTGTTCCTACATTCCTTCTTCTGTTTGAGTTTCTTACACCACCTTGTTTTTAAAGATGTTATGAATGATACCATCAAATGCTGACTGTCTAAAAACCTGTATTTAAAAAAAAGTGTTTCCCATGTGAACTTTAATGTAACATTCTACAGACAAAAAATACCTTTAAAAAACTCCAGAAATTGTTATGTAAATATAGTTAAATGTTGCATTACTTCTGATACAGACATACTAAGGCAAACAGAAAGTAAAAACAGTATTTAAATGAACAAATCTATATTAATTAAAGCACAAACTTCAGGAAGAAATTAGAGCTAAATACTTGGCTATACGCTTTTCTGGGAATGAAATTATAAGTTATGGATTTAGTATTACAATTCTGAGAAAATACAAAACAAAAAATGCATTATTTGTCATATACTTTAAGAAGATATTTTAATAGTATCATATGAGAAAAACACTGACAGCTTCTTGAAAGTAGCAGTCTGCACTTTCTGTATTGTGCTCACTTTTCAGCATTGTCAGTGCTAAATGTCATTATTAGAACATACATGCTGTGACAGTAATATGAGAATTCTAATCTATTCTAAGTGAGTAACAATTATGACCAGGAATGCCTTCTTGATTCTTTTCCCTCATAAAGCTCTTCCCTCCCCACCTCCCTTCTCATTATGTACCTTCAATTAAGTTTCTTCTGAAGCCTTTACTAGCATTTTTTTCTTGGATCTTTTGAGTGGAGACAAGCAGAGTTTACTTTTCTGAGCCATTTTTAGCAAGGAGACTCAAAGTAGTCTCTCTCACCGAAGAAAACAGGTCTATTCATATCGTTATCCACACAAGGCACTTAGAGAAGCTAGGACAAACAGAAAATGGATGGAGTCATTTGCAGAAGAGCACATTAAATTGCTGATAGCAAGTGACATAGTGGTGGTTACTGGGGAAAGTGATGACTATGGCATTTGCAGTTTATGATGGTTATACCAGCTTTTGTATAGTTTTTGACTGTCCAGGCCTTCATAATGCATCAGACCTCGTTAGGGCAATTTGCTCATGTCAATTCCTGTTATAAAAGTGGTAGGCACACGGATGGAACACTGTAATAGCAGCCTGTCTCAGAGATTGTGCTGAACTGCTCTGTGATGTGACTTGGATTTTATAAATAATTGAAAACAATAAGTGGCAGGAGAGCCAGCAGCAGGAAGCACACAACTCACTATAGTCTGTGTGTGAGCAGCTCCCCTGGACTAAACAAAATCAATAATCACCAACCAGCCTTCCTTGGGTACTATAAAAGCTAAAGATCCCATATTGCCTTTTATAAATGAAAACCAAGTAATTGACAGCAGTGACAGCTGCTGGGAGCACACCACTCACTGCCATTCTCAGTGCCTTTTTCCTTATTCCCACCAAAAGAAACAACAACAGATATATTGCAACCATGGATGACTGGCATTTCTGTTGTACACAAAGAACTCACTTGTTGCCTTGTAATTGGAAATGAAAAAATGGAAGCACTGCCAACAAACTGTTGTTAATGAGGCACTCTCTGGACCCTGATTTTAAAAGCTTGAATTCGCTTAAATCAAAGTAATAAGGAAAAATCCTATGGGATGCTACTGAGGATTCAGACAGCTCTCAATGTGCCCCCTCTATCCCCATCTAGTTCTAAATATTCCCCACTTTCTATTGGGGATAATAATAGGAAGGAAATGTACTACCTGCCTCAGTGTACTGCTATGAGATTATTAATCAGTCAAAATTTGTGAAGTGCATTGAAAATGAAATGCTGCCCATTAGTGTTAGATATATTTTCACAGACTCAATTCTCCCCCTCCAGCCTTCCAGTCTATTCTTATTTCCCTCTCTTGTGGTATTACTTAACTTTGGAGTATATATTTGGGGCATACCTTAACAGCACACCTGGATTCCCACCTGCAGTGAGTTTACGTTTGACAAGATGCAAGATCTCTTGTTTTGGAAAATATTTGTCTGAAATTTTTTAACTGATTTCTAATACAGAACCCTAAAAAACTAGTTTCTTTCCAAAGCTTTCCTTCCCACTGTCACAAAATTAATCTGACCAATATTTGAAACAGCAGCCAACCTACTCTACACTGAAGGACTGACTCATGATTACCTAAGAGCTGAGCTTTGACATACATTCATCCCATGCTAATAGACTGCTTTCCTGCTACTAAATAAGCAGAAAAAGCCTGCTTCATTCAAACTGGATCCTTCCTCAGGCTTACTGGGGCCTTAGGGCACACATGGGAAATCTTTGCTTTTTAGAGTCCATTCACTCTCTTCATGATAAAGAAAGGCTACAATCCCCTCCCTTCAAAAGAAAGAGCCTAAGATCTTCACCTCTTCTCTATCTGCAAGAATATCTTGAAAACCCTTTCTTAAGAGATTCTAAGACACTCAGTGTCTTACTCTTCATATCCATCATCCCCTTTTTCCTGCTCAGGTCTTTCTCTTGCAACTAGAATCTAAAGAGAACTGAGACACTGAGAGCAGCATCCTCAGCCACTTCCCAGACCACACTGGAGAGAATAATTCTGTTAAGTGCCAGAAGGAGTGAGCCACAGTAGGTCATAGTGACGGGGGAGCAGAGCTGAAGAAAGGCACAGGTGACAAAGGGAACTTGACAAAGCAGGGGAAGTAATAGAGGCACTAAGAAAGGCTAAGGCCTTGTGTAGCCTCCAGCCAGCAAACTCATGTGTCATGCTGAATCCAGGTAAAATGCTATTGATTTAAATCACACATTTTGATAGTTCAGAGTCACAGAGGATATCTTGTGTTAAAAAAAATACCTTTATTATTAAAGTAAATTTGGGAGCAGTTCACTGCTCCCAAACGTTAGATTCTAGCTTAAAGTATAAGAAACATCTTCTCCCCAAAGATTTTGGAAAGGGATGGTTCACTGCAGTAGAAGATCCAAGAGAAGATCTCCACGAGACACACAAAAATGCTATCACTTTGAAACAGGCTAAAATTTAAAGATTTCCAAAGCATTCTGATAATCTGAGATGTGCAGACTTAACTGGGTATTTTTAACAGAGAAACAAAATATTTCTGGGAAAGTGCAATTTAATATGCAGTAAATGCTTTCTTCCCTGTTTCTTCAGTATGGTTATAAAGAAGTGATTTTGCTTTAAATGGACAAATTAATAGATTTCACATTCTTGAAGCCATCTGTGCTGTGAGTGACAAGGGGCTATCCTGGTTCCCTATTAGAAAAAATCAAATTTTCTATATAATGGAGGATAGATTAAAAGGACTTCATTGGTCATTGTCCAATTGCTCCCTTCTCATTTCTCTAAGGCATTATGCTTTCAAGTATATAGACACTTTTTTTTCTCCATCAGGTTTCAGCCCAAGCTAGCTTTTTATTTGATGAATCTTCTCTTCTCTAGAAAGAGCAGGATATGAGATATGTTAAACTTCTGTGTGATAGAAAATGGTAAGATCTGAAAATCTCTCAATGACTGGCAAAAGTTGAACTTTTAATGTTCTCAGATCTCATTTGAAGGATGCTCTTTTTTTCTCAGACTTTTATCTCTGGATGGCAATTTTGGTAGTTAAAGAGTTTGATAGTAAAACACCAGCTTTGGTAAGAAAGTTTAAGTAGTACCATTTCAAATGTATAATGGGATGCCCAAAACCTAAACATACTGATGCTACTTTAGCAAAGTTCCATGAGTTTGTTCCATGTTCAGTGACTTCACATTCCATGTAAATGCATTGTAAAATGCAGGAGAAGTTGTGATGCCCATTCTCTGGAGGTGTTCAAGGCCAGGCTGGATGAGACCTTGGGCATCCTGATTTAGTGCCTGCTTTAGTGGTTGGCAACCCAGCTCACATCGGGGGATTGGAACAAGCTGATAATTAAGGTCCCTTACGATCCAAGCCATTCTATGATTCTATGATCCCATGATTCTATGATACTGTGATGTGCAACAGATACATATGAGTGAAAAATACTTAACAATTTGAGGGATTTGTAAACTTGAGAGAGGGGAAGATGTAATATAATTGAACACTGAACAATTGTCACTGCATAAACATGTCATTTGGCAGATCGGGCAAGTATTTAACAAAATTACCAGTGGCAGTTTTCAACGGACTTTCAGCTCAGGAAATTGTGGAAGCTAGAAGATTTATAAGAGAAGGAATTAAGCTGTTTGTACTTATCTGTTTTCTGTATTCCTCCCTGAATATCTGCTATTAGTGTTGTTTAGGAGAGAATATTAAGCAAGGTGGACCTTTGTTCTGACAGTGTAGTTCTTACATTTTTATGTGGCTAGTAACTGCAAGCTCTGTCACCGTGGAGTTACATGAAACTCCACTGTGGATTTATGTTCATTTAAAAGAAAACTGAGGGAAAATCTGAGGATCTTTCTCTGCCTCTCTCTCACTCCTGCCCCTGGCCACCAAACATAAGCTTCTGCTATGAAACAGCTAGCCAGCTTCTTCCTCAGGAGAGCTGTGTGCAGTTTCATTTATGCACAGCATCCAGCACCTGCACATGAGCTGTTTTCAAAAGTCACTTTGGAGTAAATAACATAATGGCAGTGCTGCAGGCTGAGTGACAGAAACAAATTAACATATGCAGTGGTAACACAAGTTATTTACCTCAACGGCATGAGACAATGTGAAAGTATAGCCACCATAACAAACAGCTGAGTGAGGAGGTTATTTAAATATTGATCAAGGACACCATTTGCGTGAATTTAGCTGGACCACATTGGATTACTGGTCCCATGTGCTTTATACAACGCAATAAAATCTAACAGCACAATGATGAATTTTGAAAATTTTATGATATCAGTTGCCACCACGATCGAGGTTACACACAGCCAAAAACAACTGCATCATCTACTGTAAAGTAACACTATCTGTGAGAAAACCGTGCTTTGAAAAAAACCCAGAGTAATTCTCTAACAATTAAGCAAGAATTTTGAAAATAAAAAATTCTGAAAATATTAATCACAATAGTTCTCATTTAGTGTTTACCATCCCTTCATGTTTTTGTCATGCATTATTGGTCAAATTAAAGAAAATATGGGGAAACTTTTTATGAAAAGCAAATGATGAGTTCTGTAAATGAGAAAACTGTAATCTGGACTTATTACCAGTGAGCAGAAAAGCATCATAAAGACCATGTGTCCATTTTAATGAGCTCAGATTCCAAATGTGGGAATACTCACAATGAACTGCTTGCAAACAAGCTGAGGAATTATTTGCAGACATGATTTGGCAAATTCACTGAATAAATTATTGACTATGAATTATTCACCCAACTCTATTACTTAGCCTCATCAGGCATTAAAGCCATCAAAACTTGAGCTTTATTGTTAACCATTATAATTATGAATTATAATTAATTCTTAACACTGTTGTCAAGAGACTGCAACATGACTGAAAAGTGTGCAATATTCCAAAGGTATCAATGACACAAATAATTCCCTCAATGCAAAACATGACATTAAAACAGGCTGAAAATAAATCATTGACAATGGGTAAGAAATATAGTAATTTGCTACTAAAACAATTAACATTTCAAATGTTAATTCATTTATTCTCCACAGCCCTGATAACAATGATTCACTTAGCTTGAGAAAGCTGCGAGCACATCTAACTGGGCAACACAAGGGAAAAACAGTTCCTTTAGAGAATTTACCTCCTATCTCTTTGTAGCAGTTGTTGGACAATTTTTAAAACATTATTTACCTTATGGCTTAGTGTTACTGAGAATTACGCTACATAATCATCTATATGGGCTTTTTAAATGAAAATAGAAGTAATCCAAAAGAAATTAAAGAGATGATGACCTTTACATGTGTTCATTATGGTCATCCTACCTACAAGAAAATGCTCATTTGAAAAGCAGCCTAATCTCCTCTAACTCTTCATAAGTTAAACTGAGTATCTGTCTTGGGTAGATGTGTTTGTATCTTTACAGGTTTTTCCTGCAGTAATTGTACTTATATTTAATTTCTTCCTTTTTTATGATATTAACAAACATTGCCGTTTCCTTGCTGTAAGAGTGTTTGATCTAGAGTTTGGAGGTTATTAAAATCTCTATAGTTTGATGCACTTGCTACTATATTTTCAGTTGAGATAATCTTGTCACAGTAATTGCTACTGTCATCATCAGTATTAAGGTTCAATTTGATTTCTTTTTGAGTCTACATGTTTGCTTAGCTTTTCTAGCAGCATGACTAATCAGGCCATTTGAGATCTGAGCTTCAAGGTTTCCACTATTTGTGTGGTCATTTGAAATCTAGAAGCTAGCAGATGTTTCATTCCTTGTCTAAAGAATCCTATCATTATAAACATAACTATCATTGCAGTTAATCTTATAAGAAAACTTCTAATCATAGTTATAGCCATCTAAGTTTTGCTCTGTGATACTGACCATTTTGATATATGCAAGTATGATGCATTTTACTCTGTTTGTTCAAATTGACACAGATGTTTTTTTTAAAACCACACCAACAATATAACTAATTGTTCTCTTGTTGCAAGAGAAAAAAAAAAAAATCATGAAACATTTTCATTTGAGGGCAGATTTTTATCCTTTATTCCTGTAAGTGCATGGAGACAAATCTAAAGGCAGCACTGAATTTGGACAAAGTTACTCTAAAAAGAGAAAATTAAAATCAAACAACAACAAACAGCACTTGATATTCAACACTAAACAACTCTCTAATATTAGGAATACTTGTATTTCCATTTTTCCTATCCAAATAGCTATGACATGAGTATCTGAGGACACTCATGATTTAGAAATTTTCTTATTTCTAATAGAGAAGAAGGTATCAAGAAGTATTATAGCTTCCATGGATACATAGCAAAACATTAATAAAATCAGTCATGAAAATCTGATTTATTCACAATTAATCAGTACTTTTCTTAGCTAAAAATCATACCAAAAAAAAAAAAAAAGAGCTGTCAAGCATAATTTTAAACATAAACTGAACATCAAAATATTTCTAATATGAACAAAGCCTTATTTCTATAAGCAAGTATGACTTTGTATAAATGTGAAAGATATAATATGTCCCTACCATAACATTTACTGGAGGGGGCAGGGGTGAAGGAAGGAAGGAAGGACTATGTTAAGTAGATGACTGCATCTTGAAAGTTTATGGCTATGCATGTTGCTTGAATGTAGTGGCAAACTAATTTAGTTCCACTTGTGATCTTGCAATAATTTCTGTCAATCAGGGTGGTATTAATAAAAAACCTCAATCTAAACAGAAGTGCTGTGCAGCGTGTATAATGTATACACTCATTGAAAGAGGCTGAAAAGATTGCAGTTACACAATTAGGGTAACATTTGACAGCTTTAATCACTTTGAATCTCTTCACATCACTTTTAAATGTCAAAACCACCTCCAGAGATCTCATCAGAACAAAGCATTACTTAAATTGCAAATGAAACTATCCAAATTCAGCACACTATTATTAAAAATATCAGAAATGCCCCACATTATTTCATGAAAAACATTCATAAAATTCTGTGATGCGACATTGAAATAAGCAAAACAGGAAACGACTATGGCTCATTAAAAAAGGTATAAATGCTAAATTTACTCTCCATTAGCATGCCACAGGATGTTATTTTTCACACTGTGCTGTGCTGTCTTCCCCAAGCAACCAGAATTGCTTCTTCCATGAAAAATATTAAGAGTATTTAAAGCATTAGATACTTGTAATTTGGAGAGGAAAGATAGATGGCTCTAAAGTTTTTGTTCTGATGTCATATATCAAAAAGCAGTTTCTCCCTTTCATTTGTGCTTTTCTTGGTCCTTTTTGTACAATTGTAGCTGGCACTTCTGTGACTTATTGCCAAGTATTTTATGTGACTTCTTTGTATACAAAAGATAGACAGTGATATATCTTTCTGTTTAAAATGTATCCTTTAATCCATTGTTTTCTCTACGTTCACTGAACTATATATTTTAAGAATTTAAAAATGCATTAATGTAAAAATGCATTTAATCTACTTCTAAAAAATATCTTTTGACAATCTACAATGTCCCAGTTATGTAATTTTTATATTATCATTTTAAAATGTAGTTCTTTTCCCACCTAAACAACCATCCAAACTGAAAGAAAAAAGGACCAAAACGAATCTCTTTGAGACAGTGAAATATTTTCTCCAACTATTACTCCAAAGATATTCCTGTACTGTAGCCAACAGCACTTTGCACACATCATTGTATTCTCTGATAGCCTTTCAGACTGATAAGAAAACCAAGCACTAGAAAGTTGAGGTCCTAATAACAGATCTATAGGTGGATATTTCTTGTGATCCTTTGTAATTCTCTTGGATGGTCTCAGAGGGTGTGCCCGTGTAAAGTACCAGCTCTAGCTTTTTTTTCCTAGAAGTTCATGATTTTCTATTTTTAGAAGGTGTTGAGAAAGCACAGTTCTACTGTATCCCAGCTGATTTTAGTGGAAACAATATTTTTTCAGTACTATCAAAAATCTAGGCTGTTTAAGAGATACGCTTACAAAAATAGTCTTAACTCCATATTTTATTCCATTATTTGTAGCATCGAAGGTAAAAAACTGGCTGGAGTGCTGCATTTGGTTTAATTATCTGAATGTTAATGTACCTTCAGTGTGAAGAAAGAAAAGAGGGAATAAAACAGGAAGAAAATTATTCATGTTGGTAGGAGCTGGAGTCACTTGCTACTGGGAAACATTTAAAAACCATCACACCAATCAGTAAAATGTAAATAGCACCTTGTTTGAATAGGATACATTTGATCACTAATGTATGGACTTACAGCCAGGAGAGACCACACATAGCACGTCTGTTAGCAGGTCACCAAGTTTCTTTCTTTTTTCTATCTATCCCGGTAAGCAGCAGCTAGTTTTCTCGCTCAGCAAGCAACACACAGCATGTGTAACTTTGAACAATCCTACACTGCAGGAAACATTTTGCAGAAGCTACATGATAAGATTTCCAAGTGGCTTACTCTTCTTTCTCTCTTTGTCCTTGGGTGTATTACCTCCAGTGATAGGGCAAATATGGCACATGACATAAGGGAAGGTTGCTCACCTAAGTGCCAAACAATCTACATTGTGTTCTGGTATTAGTAACCATGAGTCTTCAAACTTCTAGGCCCAAGCGCACATTCCTTCCCTCATAGGCAGCATGTAATCACATCACCTGTTTTTTTTTTTTAACAGGTCTTACACTTTGACAAAATGGCAAATGTTTTGTGACCTGCTCTGCAAGTAAAATCTTGGTGCCATTGACTTCACTGGAATTTCATCTGTTTTGTACAGTTAGTTCTAGATAGCAATGAAATCCAAAGATCTATTTCCTATTGTACTACAGTTTTGTTATGTGACCTTGAATGAGTCATTTTACCTCAGAGGATCTTGCTTTGCTCATATGCAAAATACCTAGAGAACATTAATATTCCTCATTTTATTATCCTATGAATTCCTTAAATCAAAAGACTCAAAGTAAGTGCAAGGTAATGTTCCAATTATCATACATACTGTGCAAACCAGAAAGGATCTATTTAGGATTCTATTTAGGTGTTTTTAGATCTGAGCTGTGGCACCCATTCAAGCTGCAATCTGGTTGTTTACTTTCTTTATCTCATAGTGTCACATACAGTCACATGTTTGAAAAAACACTGAGGTGACTGGAAGGTCCTCCCACGGGGACAAACACTGTAATGTGAACATATATTATTCACTAGGTTATAAGCAAGAGAAAGCAATTACAGCAGAAAGAAAGAAATGCAGCAGGAGTATGTTGCAGATGGAGAACAGAGGAGTACTCAAAGTCAGGAGCTAGATAAACTGTTGCCATCAGAGAACAGACTAGACAAGTTTGGAGACCTTTTTAAAGTTGATCTCTACACACAGTTAGTAGAAAGACAATACCTGACTTAAAGAGCTTGCAATCTAATGTGAGGCTTATTCTGGGAAAGTCTCTATGTGGGGATGGAAAACCACAAATGGATATACAGGGGCAAATAGAGACAGCTTGTCTGCTCAATTAGCTGTTGATTCAACATTCTCAGATCAGCTCTGAGTAAGACAAACAACGCTGGCAGGAGGCCACACTCGCTTGTGGCCAAGTATCACACCAGAATGATGAAAAAGTTTCTAAAAATGAGGTCAAAACAGGAATGGACTTAGCAAACTCATTTTGAGAGCAAAGTAAGTGGTCAGTGGTTTTGGCCAAATGTTTTAAACATGGCTTATCATCAGGGATCCTATAAGCAGACTGTTTGATGGTACAACAGTATTAGAGTGTTAAAGAACATAATTATTTCCTGTTTAAGACTAGTGCATAATTTGGCTAAATGACAGCTGTAAAGTTTACTGTAAAAGAGACTCTCTTTCTTACTTCAGTACCTATGTAATTTCACAAATGCAACTAAATTTGCCTTGAACAACAGCTTGTCGGATTTATTTCATGATAACTGTCTATGATCTGCACTGTAGGAGCTTCTGATCGGTACCTGAAGCAATGGAAGCAATGCTGGGAAAATAAAGAGATTATAGATTTCCGGTACTGTGATAGAAAGCATGGCTCAATCAGAAACAACATTCTTTCTCAAAATTCTAGGAAAATATTCAAGATAACTGTTTATGGTGAACTTTCCTTTCTTCTCCAGCTTAAAAAACGAATGGAACAGTAATAAGAAAATAAAAAGCATTGTAAGTGAACTAGTTTTAATGTTAATTGGTGAGAGGTTGACCTGATACTGAAAAAAGCTTGAAATTCAATTGTTTACATTGTGAAATATCAAGCATTTCTCATTTTACTATGTAAATTACATATCTTACAACACAAATTTTTAAGAAAAAGCTTTTGCCAATATTATACTTGCCTATTGCCACGTCTGTCATCATCATTCAAACTGTTCTTCCCTACTTCTTTTCACATTATCAGTGCCTAATGTGTTTATTGAATGGCAGTGGATATTTTCTTCCTCTGCTGGCATAGAACTTTAAGCATCTGTGTGTGTATATGCAAAAATTAAGCTTTTTATTGGTCAATTATAATTCAGAACTCATCTAAGGACTGAAAAAGACAAATTTATTAGCTAAAAATCTGGGTATGCCCAAGGCTGATGTCCTGGTGAGGAGGGAATTATTTTAATAAGTGTGAGAAAGAGGTTTAAGAATCTAGCTTTC
>JANHGO010000020.1:34838342-34871013 GCA_024606505.1 Aquila spilogaster
CCTGTCCAGTTGAGGAGGGGGAGTGATAGAATGGCTTTGGTGGGCACCTGGCAACCAGCCAGGGTCAACCCATCACATATGGGAATCAAACTTTTATCAGGCTTTGTCTATTTATCAAAGCTGATGATGGTTTCTTTGGAATGAACACTCTCAATGATAACTATTTCTTTTTAAACTCTCTGTCCATGGCTGGCTATTGAAGCAACAGCTTTTCAAACTATATAAATCATTAATTTCAATAAGAAACAGTGCATACTGAATTAAATATTGGTTCTGTTAGTATTATTTGATTATGGACCCAAGCAAGCAACTGTGGTCAAGTTTATGGTCAAATAGTAATCAAATTCAAAATCTTTGGAAATGATAGAATGATTGAATTCTGGAGGAAAAGGGAGTTCACAAGTGAAATGTTTACCTCCATATTATATAAAGGACGGTTTCCAAGTAACTAAAATATCTGGATGGTCCATCCTGTTGTCTTAGTGAAAACCTCAGCTAAAAGAATTTTTCACATAATATATTAATGGGATCCAGATTCAACTATTACGATGAAATCTTTGCCCACTGACTTCCCCATTGACTTTGACAGGACAAGAATTTAATCTTTAATGTACTCAGCTTACTCTAAAACCAGATAATAGGACCTTTTTGCTCATCAAGGATGACTAACCTTATGATGCCTAAATATCATAGCTGTCTAGGTAGATATTTCCAAAACCACCTCTACAACATTATTAAAAATACTTGGCTGACATCCAAGTGCACTTTGTCTACAAGACTACATGAGCCTTCTACACAAATTTTGCTATGCAATGTACAGAAAATTCCACTTCATTCCCCGTTTGTATCTTGAGAGTAAAAGAGCATGTTTAAATAGAAAGGGAAATATTTTCTTAATGTCTAGAAGAAGTACAAGTGAACTTTGGACTGAAAGTTTGGTTTTGTAAAAAACAAATTTATAGACATGTTCCCATGGTTAATGTTATTGCTGTTGCTGTTACAGTTATTGTTACCTTTACTATTACTATTTAATTCCAGGAAAACTAGATTTCTGGAAATCTAGACTGGGAATACAAAATTCACCAACTGATTGGAGCAATGCTCACGATAATATAATTTTTCTTTAATTCTAGATGAACTAAGTTTAAAATGTCTCTATTATTATTAGAAAATACTTAGTTTTCATTTTCCATTTTTCTTTAGACCTTTTATTCATTCTGTGCAAATGAATGTATGTAACTTGCAGTCCTAAACACATAGTTTATTACTTAGGCTGTGATTCTACAGGTGAATTCACGAAGGAAGATCCCCTGTATCTATGCAGTACTCCAAACCCCTAAACTTGTGTTAATGAGAATATACATGTGCTGTAGTGTATAAATGGGCTGATGACTGAAGCTGCTTTTAACATTTATTCTAAAATGTCTTTCTATTTCCTTTATTCCATTTTTTTCAGCTTCAAAAAGTTCACAGTATTGTATATCCCTGTGCTCAAAAATTTCGTTCTTTGGAGGAAATAATAATTTTATTTTACCATTTTTTAAGCTTCCTAGTACATTTTGGCAAAGAAAGGAAAAGATTTAGTGTATGAATCACATATCTGGCTTTAGAAGCATAAGCTATTTATAAACTGTAACACGAAACAGATCTTTCCTAGCTGATATTTTGACTGATTCGCTTGCAACAAATGCTATAAAAGGGATCAAAATACTCCCTTATGTCCTCCAAGATTATTATCTTAAATATAATAACCAAAATATGGTTTAAAAAAAAAATCACAGCTAGAAGTGTATAATGTTTCCTGACCATTATGAGTACTCTCTCTTATGACCATTTTCTTACAGTTCTAACACATTTACAGTTTGTGGGTTTGGTATCTTTTCAAGTATTTAGGAAAAACATTAAATCTGTCATGAAACTGGTTGCTTAAATTTTATTCGGACCATGAAGATTAAGGCAAAGAGTGAACATAAAATCTACCTGTACAAAACAGGAGACTGTGTTATAAGCAGCCTTGACCCTGAAAGGTAATCTTTCTGGTCAGACCTCCTGGTCTGAGTTTGACCCTGCTTACTCAGAATGAATCTTCACACAAGTCACAGAGGCCATCCACAAAAACCACTTTTTTTTGGAATAAAGTCTAAAACTGTATCTTCATTCTTTACTGTGAATTTACATACCACAACTTTTCTGTATTTCTCTTTCTTTGCATTATGTTTTTTACAGTGCATTTCCTATTTCATCTAAGAAGTTGTTGGACGAACAAGTGTTAACAAGAAATTTGAAACACTTTTTACATTCAAGCAGAAGGTTGCTGTGGGTTTTTTTTTAATATAGGCTGATTATAAGTTCCACTGATGTGATGAGTGAAACTTCTATTCATTCCAACACGGCTTTCCAGTATCTTAGTTTCTTCTCTTACAGTATACATAGACCTAGAATATATGGGACACATTCCTTCATATGTCTGGGCTTCTTAGGCCACCTAATTTTATGTGTCAGAGGCTAGAAAGGACAATCTAGTTCCTTCATATGTCTGGGCTTCTTAGGCCACCTAATTTTATGTGTCAGAGGCTAGAAAGGACAATCTAGTTCTTTACCGGTAGTATCAGTATCCTGGGAAGATGGTATGAAGTACATCATCAATGGCTGACTCTCTAAGAAAGCTATACTTGAAAAATTTGTCCCCTTTAGACAAAGAAACCTCTGAAAGCACTTGAGACTGCAGCTGATGGAACACTTCGGAAAGTTTTCCATAAATATATATTCATTCTTGCACACTGTTCTCTATGGTTGCTTCCCATGCAAGCTTTAGTATAAAAGTTAACAAGATAAAGGATTCCTTTAAAAAATTATGCAAAAATTGTAAATAAACATTGAAAGTAAATTGTAGAAGCATTTTTCCAGTCATTTTCATGGAAATATATTTAAAAGTTGCATTGCTTCTGCTAGGGGTGTATTAAGACAAAAAGAAAGCAAAAACACTAATAAAGAGCAAATCTACATTAGTTGAAAAATAAACATAAAAAAATCATAAATAAAAGTTTCTCTATACCCTTTTCTGGGGATCAAATCAGGAGCTATGGAGTTAGGACCACCATTCTAAGAAAATAAAAAGTACAAAACATATCACTTATGCATCATGTACTGTAAGAAGGTATTTTAATAGCATCAAATGTGAAAAACGTCATCAGCTTCTTGAAAGTAGCAATCCACACCTACTATATTGTGCTCACTTTTCAGCATTATCAGTTCTAAATGCCACTACTAGACCTTATATTCTGTCATTGTTAGTAATATAAGTTTTCTAATCTGGAAAGAATGATTTTAGGATCTTATCTAAAAGCAAATATAATAGGGTCCCTATAGTTTGAGTTAGGACCTATATTTTTAGACATATCTTTGGGTATGCTATACACCAACATAAGTAAAAAAGTTATTCGTTTGGAAACACCTGCTAAAATACTTCAAACTTTTGTCTTTTTGCCAGTCACCAAACTATTTTTGAACTAACACCCATCTTTTTTTTTTGACCAGCTCTTTTATATTCTGCTTAGCCTTCATTGAGCAAAGGCAATTGCCTCCTTTTCTGTCCTAGTGTAGCTTTGCAGATAACTGGAAAACCTCAGGCTCTTCCAGAGTAATAAAAGTTCCCACAAAAGTTCAGTTTCAGCCAATCTCCTTCTCTGGGATCACAGGCATTTCTTCAAGGTTTGTTGATTTTTTTGTCCTGCTTTAACTGCAGCTGTAATGCCCCCTCTTAGCCCCCAGAACTGAGGGTAGAAATCATAGAATCATAGATTCTGTGATTCTATGACTACAGCTTTAATGCCCCCTCTTTGCCCCCAGAACTGAGGGTGGAAATGGTAAGGAGTTCAGCTCCTCATTCTTTCATAACTTCCAGCTCCAAGGAATAAAGTGGGAAACAAGTATGACCAGGAATGCCTTCTTGGTTCTCTTTCCCCTAAAAGTTTTTTGGGTTTTTTGTTGGTTTTTTTTTTCCTCCTCTCAATATCTGCCTGCAATTAAGGTTCTTCTGAAGCCCTTACTGACATTTTTTCATGGATCTTTTGAGTGGAGAAAAGCAGAGTTCTTTTACTTTTCTGAACCATTTTTAGCAGAGAGACTTGAAATAGTCTCTCTCACTGAAGAAAACAGATGCCTTCATATCATTATCCACACAGGACACTTAGAGAAGCTAGGACAAGGAAAATGGATGGAGTCATTTGCAGGAGAGCACATTAAATTGCTGATAGCCAGTGACATAGTGGTGGTTACTTGGGAAAGTGATGACCATGGCATTTGCAGCTTATGATGGTTATACCAGATTTTGTATAGTTTTTTACTGTCCACGCCTTCATAATGCATCAGACCTCATTAGGGCAATTTGCTCATGTCAATTCCTGTTACAGAAGTGGTAGGCACATGGATGGAGCACTGTAATAGCAGCCAGTCTCAGAGACCGTGCTGAACTGTTCTGTGATGTGCCTTAGATTTTATAAATAATTGAAAACAATAAGTGGCAGGAGAGCTAGCAGCAGGAAGCACACAACTCACTGTAGTCTGTGTGTGAGCAGCTCCCCTGGACTAAATAAAATCAATAATCACCAACGAGCCTTCCTTGGGTACTATAAAAGCTAAAGATCCCATATTGCCTTTTATAAATGAAAACCAAGTAATTGACAGCAGTGACAGCTGCTGAGAGCATACCACTCACTGCCTGTTCTCAGTGCCTCTTTCCTCTCCCTGTCCCTACCAACAGAAACAACAACAGATATATTGCAAACACGAATGACTGGCATTGCTGTCGTACACAAAGAAGTACTCACTTGTTGCCTCGTAATTGGAAATGAAAAAATGGAAGCACTGCCAGCAAAATGTTGTTAATGAGGCACTCTATGGGCTCTGATTTCAAAAGCTAAAATTTGCTTAAATCAAAATAATAAGGAAGAATTCTGTAGAATACTACTGAGAATTCAGACAGCTCTTGATGTGTCCCCTCCAACCCCATCTAGTTCTGTACATTCCCCACCACCACCAACTGGGGATAATAATAGGAAGGAAATGTACTACCTGACTCTGTGTATTGCTGTGAGATTATTAATCAGTCAATGTTTGTGAAGTGCAATGAAAATGAAATGCTACCCATAAGTGTTAAATATTATCTTTTCACAGACTCATTCTCCCCCTCCAGCCTTTCAGCCTACTCTTATTCCCTTCTCTTGCAGTATTTCTATATGCTTTGGAGTGTGTATTTCCAGCATACCTAAACAGCACACCAGGATTCCAGTCTGCAGAGTGGGCTTGCTTTCAGAAGGCAAGGTCTGTTCTGTGAAATGTTTGTCTGAAAAACTTTTTACAGTCATTTGTTGTAGAGAACCCTGAATAAGCTGTTCCTTTACAAAGTTTTCCTTCCCACTATCCTAAAATTACTCTAAACAATATTTGAGACAGTAGCTAACCTACTTTATGCTGAAGTACTGACTCATGACTCCCTATGTGCCTGGCTTTGGGAAATCTTTGCTTTTTAGAGGCCATTCACTCTCGTTTCATGATGAGGAGAGTATACAATCCCTTCCCTTGAAAAGAGAGAGCCTAAGATCTCTACCTCCTCATCAGCAAGAGTAGCTTGAAATCCCTATTTTAAAAGAGATTCTGAGACACTCAGTGTCTTCCCACTCCTACCCATCATCCCAATTTTCCTGTTCAGGTCCTTTTGTGCCTGGAAACGAAAGAGAACTGAGAGACTGAGAACAGCATCCTCAGCCACTTCCCAGAACACACAGGAGAGCATAATCCAGTTAAAAGTGCTGGAAGGAGTGAGCCACAGTAGGTGAGGGCAACGTGCAGCGCAGAGCTGAAGAAAGGCACAGGTGACAAAGAGTGCTTTGCAAAGCAGGTAGATGGTGCAGAGAGGCAGTAAGAAGAGCTAAGGCCTCGTGTAGCCTCCAGCCAGCAAATTCAAGTGTCAAGTTGAGTCTAGGTAAAACTATTGATTTAAAGCACACCTGTTGATAGTTCTGAGTTACAGGGGATGTCTTGAGTTAAAAATCCACCATAAACATTGACGTACATTTGGGACCAGTTCACTGCTCCCAAATGTCAGGTTCTAACTTAAAGTATAAGAAGTCTTCTCCCAAAAGGTTTTGGAAAGAGGTGGTTCATTGCAATAAGAGAAGAGCCATGAGAAGGCTTCTAAGAGAACTCCTAAAATGCTATAACTCCACACAGTACATTTTTCATTTTAAAACAGGCTAAAATTTAAAAATTGTCAAATATTGGAAAATATGTTGATTTTATCTATCAACGTATTTTCTATCTAATTTTAGAAGTATCAACTATCTAATTTTAAAGGTCCCTTGTTGTACCTCCTTTTCAAGTTACACATCCCAAACAGTACATTCTGCTAATCTGAAATGTACATGCTTAACTGGGTATTTTTAACAGCTAAACAAAACATTTCTGGGAAAGTGCAGTTTAATATGTAGCAAATGCTTCTTTTGCCTTCTTCTGTATTATGGTTATGAAGATGTGATTTTGCTTTAAATGAATAGACTTCACATTCTCACAGCCATCTGCGCTGTAAGTGACATAGGGTTTATGTTAGTTCCCTATTAGAAAAAATCAAATTTCCCATACAACTGAGGATAGAGTGAAAGGACTTCATTGGTCATTGTCCTATTTCTCCTTTCTCATTTCTCTAAGGCATTATGTTTTAAAGTATATAGTATTGGGTTTTTTCATTTTTCTTTTTTTTTTTCCCTAAGTTAGCCTTCAAATTCAGCCCAAACTAGCATTTTATTGGATGGATCTTCTGTGCTGTAGGAAGTGCAGGATATCAGGACTGTTATACCCCTGTGTGGTGGACAATGCTAAGATCTGAAAATCTCTCAATGATTGACAAGAGTTGAACTTTTAAAGTTCTCAGACCTCATTTGAAGGATGATCTTTTTTGTCAGACTTTTATCACAGGATGGCAATTTTGGTGAGTGAGGCATTCAATAGTAAGAGATCAGCTCTGGTAAAAGAGCTGAGGTAGTGCCCTTTCAAATGTATCATGTCCAAAGCACACTGATACTACTTCAGCCAAACCTCCTAAATTTGTTCCATGTTCAGCAAGTTCACATCCAAGTAAATATCGACACATATCTACAGAAGTATAGGAAACAGACATGAAGTACACATATACCTAGAAAAAGTTAATTAGTAACAAATGAACAATTGTTTCTTCTTTTAGGAATTTTTTTTTTCCGTATAATACATGCAGCCTCAGGCAGGACTTCAGAATCACCACTGTAGTCTTATCCCGCCTGCTCCAAAACTTAGTAGATATTGCTGGGATGAAGTATGAATTCTATTACTCCAGCTAAAGGAGAGTATTATATACTTCATAAAAGAGACTCTTAATTCTGCATATATACATATTAGGTGCAAATTGAAGAGTTTGTCGCAAGATTATATGATAAGTTATTATCTAATATACTTCTAAAAGAAAGTAGTGTCATTTCACACCCTTGTGAGAGGAATTTTGATTTTACATTAGAGTATAAACAATATGGTTTACAAGGAAATTTTTTTTTTATTTTTATACCTTTCATTTGTTACCCATTCAAACTCTGAATAGCCACTAATACAGAAGCAGTCCTGGAATGCAAAGAGCTTTGGTGTGAGTTTCCCTCAGATGGCACAAACAGTCTGCTTGTTTTCAAGAAATCTGCATACAGGTGAGGAGAGAATGGCAAGTAAGATTAAAAATCTTTATTAATTTCACATCAATCTTTGTTATTATACCATGAAGCATTTTGCAATATCTGTAAGTTAGAACCACGATGTTTGATAGCTACATATGCCCAATGGATGGATTCGTTCAATGAGCATAATAGAAATTACTTGGGTATGTGAGAAAGAAACATAATAATTTTGAGGGAATTGTAAACTTCTGAGAGTGCTGAGGGTGTAAATTCATTAAGAGCTGAATAATTCTTGCTGCACAAACTTGTCAGTTGTCAGTCTGTGCAATTATTTAGGAAAATTACCTGTGGCGGTTTTCAGTGGACTTCCAGCTCAGGAAGCTGGGGAAGCTGGGAGAACTAAGAGAGAAGGGATTAAGCCTTCTGTACTCATCAATTTTCCATTTTCCTCCCCGAGCATCTGCCGTTGGTTGCTGCTTAGGACAGAATATTCCGCAAGGTGGACCTTTGGTCTGACACAGTGTGGTGGTTATTATGGTTTTGTGTGCTTGGTAACAGCAAGCTCTGTCACTGTGGAGTTACATAAAACTCCACTGTGGATTTATATTCATTTAAAAGAGAACTGGGGGGAAAATTTGAGGAAAGATCTTTCTCACTCTCTTGCTGTCTTTTCAGAACATGAGCTCCTGCTATGAAACAGCTAGGCAGCTTCTTCCTCAGAAGAGTTGTAAGTAGCCTCATTTCAGCACAGCATCCAGCACCTGCACACTCACTGGTTCCAAAAGTCAGCTTGGAGTAAGTAATGTAATGGCAGTGCTGTAGCCTGAGTGACAAAGATAAATTGACATATGCAGTGGCAACACAAGTTATTTACCCCATTAATGTGAAATAATGTGAAAGCATGGCCACCATAACAAGCAGCCGAGTGAGAAGGTAATTAAAATGCTGATCAAGGACACAGTTTGGTTAAGCTTAGCTGAATCACATCAACTTCCTGATACCATGTGTTTTCTGCCTCACAACAAAATCAAATCTAACAGCAGAATGCTGAATTTTGAAATTTTTCAGACACCTCCCCACCCTAATCAGTTACAGGCAGCCAATACCAGCTGCAGCTTCTACTGTAAAGTAACACTAACTATGAGAAAGTGTGAGTTCTGCTTTTGTGTGAAAACACAGCAATTCCCTAATAATTAAACAAGAATCTTAAAAATAACTAATTTTGAAAATACTCATCTAAATACCTCTAATTTAATGTTTACTGTAAAGGCATTTTAGCCAATTGCCTTATTGGTCAATTTAAGGACAATACTGGGAAACTTTTTGTAAAAAGCAAATGCTCAGTTTGGTAAATGAAAATACTCTGTTCTAGAATTACTACCAGAGAGCAGAAAAACACCACAAAGAATATGTGTCCATTCTAATGAGCTCAAATTTTAAATGTGGGAATACTCACAATGAACTCCTTGCAAACAAGCTAAAGAATTATTTGCAGACATTATTTGGCAAATTCACTGAATAAATTATTTGCTATGAATTATTCACCCAACTCTATTACTTACCCTCATCAGGCATTAAAGCCATCGAAACTTGAGCTTTATTGTTAACCATTATAATTATGAATTATAATTAATTCTTAACACTGTTGTCAAGAGACTGCAACATGACTGAAAAGTGCGCAACATTCCAAAGGTATCAATGACACAAATAATTCCCTCAATGCAAAACATGGCATTAAAATAGGCTGAAAATAAATCACCGTCAATGAGTAAGCAATATAATAATTTGCTACTAAAACAATTAACATTTCAAATGTTAATTCTTCTATTCTCTGCAGCCCAGATAACAATGATTCACTGAGCTTGAGAAAGCTGCAAGCAAATCTAACTGGGCAACACAAGGGAAAAAAAAGTTCCTTTGGAGAATTTACCTCCTATCTCTTTGCAGCAGTTGTTGGGCAATTTTTAAAGCATTATTTACCTCGTAGCTTAGGGCTACTGAGAATCAAGCTACACAAATATATCTCTGGTTTTTTTAATATAAAAATAAAAATAATGCAGAAAATTAAAGAGGTGATAGCCCCTACACCTGTTCACTGTGGTTGTCCCACCTACAAGAAAAGCATGAACGCAATGTTCATTTGAAATGCAACCCACCCTCCTCTGACTCATCATAAGTAAAACTGAATGTCTGTAGCTGGGTGTCTTTGCTTCTTTACAACTTTCCTGCAGTAGTTGTACCCAAATTTTACTTCTTTCAGATTTTTCTTTTTGTCTTGCTTCTTTAAAATTGTGATATTAGCAAATATTGCCATTTCCTTGCTGTAAGGGTGTTTGATCTAGAGTTTGGAGCCCATTAATATCTTTTCTCTATAGTGTGGTGCCCTCACTGCTATATTTCCAGTTGAGATAATCTTGTCATAGTAATTGCTGCTGTCATCATCAGTATTAAGGTTCATTTTAATTTCTTTTTGAGTCTACATGTTTGCTTAGCTCTTCTAGCAGCATGACTAATCAGGATATTTGAGTTCTGGGCTTTGAGGTTTCCAGTGTTTGTGTGGTCATTTGAAATCTGGAGGCCAGCAGATGCTTTATTCATTGTCTAAAGAATCCTCCGAAATATAATCGTCATTGCAGTTAATGTTACAAGAAAATTCTGATTGTGGTTACAGCCATCTAAGTTTTGCTACATGTTACCAGCCATTTTGGTATATGCACATTTGATTCTGGTTGCTTGAACAGTCGTGACACAGAGGTTTTTAAACCACACCAGCAACATTACTAAGTATTCTGCAAGATGAAAAAACCTCATGAAACATTTCATTTGAGGGGATATTTTTACCCTTTATTCCTATTAGTGTAGAGAGACAAACCTATGAAGGCAGTACTGCATTTGGACCTAATTACCTTAAAAAAACCCACTAGATCTCCAATGCTAAACAATTCTCAGATAACTGGAATACTACTACTCCTATTTTGCCTGTCCAGATAGCTAAGACATGAATATTTTAAGATATCAAAGTGGTTTAGAAGCTTTCTTGTTTTTAATAGACAAGAAGCTATCAATAAGTATTACAGCTTCCACGATTACATAGCAAAATATTAATAAAATACTAGTCATGAAAATCTGACTTGTTCATAATTAATTAGAGTATATCGGATACTTTTCTTAGCTAAGAACCATATTTAAAATAAATGACCTGTCAAGCAGCATTTTGAATACAAACAGAAGGTTAAAATAACTCTAATATTGGCAAAACTTTCTCATTCTTATAAAGCAGTATGACTTTGTATAAATGTGAAAGATATAATCTGTCACTATGATAACATTTGGGTTTTGGGGGGGAAGGAGGAAGGACTATGTTAAGTAGATAACTGCATCTTAAAAGTTCATGGCTATGCATGTTGCTTGAATGCAGTGGCAAACTAATTTAGTTCCACTTGTGATCTTGCAATAATTTCTGTCAATCAGGATGGCATTAATAAAAAACCTCAATCTAAACAGAAGTGCTGTGCAGTGTGTATAATGTATACACTCATTGAAAGAGGCTGAAAAGATTGCAGTCACACAATTAGGGTAACATTTGACAGCTTTAATCACTTTGAATCTCTTCACATCACTTTTAAATGTCAAAACCACCTCCAGAGATCTCATCAGAACAAAGCATTACTTAAATTGCAAATGAAACTATCCAAATTCAGCACACTATTATTAAAAATATAAAAAATGCCCCACATTATTTTATGAAAAACATTCATAAAACATTCTATGATGCAACACTGAAATAAGCAAAATAGGAAACAACTACAGCTCATTAAAAAAAGGTATTAATGCTAAATTTACTCTCCATTAGCATGTCACAGGATGTTATTTTTCACACTGTGCTGTGCTGTCTTCCCCAAGCAACCAGGATTACTTCTTCCATATTAAAAATTAAGAGTATTTAAAAAATGAGATCCTTGTAATTTGGTGAGGAAAGATAGATGGCTGTAAATAGGTTTTTGTACTGATGTCATACATCAAAAGGCTGTTTATCCTTTTCATTTATGTTTTTCTTGGTCCTTTCTCTACAACAACTGTAGCTGCTACCTCCATGACATATTGCCATGTATTCTGTATGACTTATTTGTATACAAACAATAGGCAGCGATGTATCCTTATGTTTTAAATGTATCCGTTAATTCATTGTTTTCTTTGTGTTCATGGAACCATACTTTTGAAGAATTTAAAAATGCAGTAATATGAAATCTATTTCTAAAAAAAATACTTTTTTTTTTTCAGTCTACAATTTCGCAGTTATCCGGTTATTTTTTTATGATATTACTATTTTAAAATTGTTAGTTGTTTTCCCATCTAAACCATTGTCCAAACTGAAAGAAAAATTACCAGAAAAACTCTCTTTGTGTCAATAAAGTATTTCTCTAGCTCTTTACTCAGAAGATGTTCCTGTAGTGAAGCCAACAGCACTTTGCACACATCACCGTACTCTTTGGTTGCCTTTCAGACTGGTAAGAAAACCAGCCGCTAGAAAGATGAGGTCCTAATAACAGATCTACAGGTGGATATTTCTTGTGATCCTTTGAAATTCTCTTAGATGATCTCAGGGTGGGTGCCCAAGTAAAACACTAGCCCCATTTTATTTTTTTTCAGAGGTTCATGATTTCCAAGTTTTTGAAGATGCTGAGAAAAGCTAGTCCTACTGTGTCCAACCTGATTTTAGTGGAAATTATATTTTCTCAGCATTATAAAAAATCAAAGCTCCCAAAGAGATACTGAAGTATTGCATAGCTGACAAACATCAAATACCAACATTTTAAAATAGTCTGAAGTATGTGTTTTAGTTTTATTATTCATAGCATTGGAGTTAAAAGCCAGCTTTTCTGGAGTGTTGCATTTGATTTAATTAACTGTTAATCTATGTGCAGTGTAAAGAATGAAAGAGGGAATAGAACAGGAAGAAAGTTATTCCTCTTGAGATGTATAGGAGGCACTTGCTGTTGAAAAACTTTTTAAAATTGCCCCTTTCCCACACTCAAGAACCATTGCACCAATCAGCAAAAAATAAACAACATCTAGTTTGAAAAGGATACAGCTGATCACTAATATATGGACTTGTAGCTAGGAGAGACAACACACAGCATGCCTATTAACAGGTCACCGAGTTTCTTTCTCTTTTCAATATACCTCAGTGCACGGCAGCTAGTTTTCTCGCTCAGCAAGCAACACACAGCATGTGCAACTTCGAACAATCCTACACTGCAGGGAATATTTTGCAGAAGCTACATGATAAGATTACCAAGTGGCTTACTCCTTGCTCTCTTTGTCCTTGGGTTTACTGCCACCAATGATGGGGCAAATATGGTGTATGCTATAAAGGAAAGGTTACTTGCCTAAGTGTCACATTCCCTACATCGTGTTCTGATATTAGTAACCATGAGTCTTCCTATTTCTAGGTTTAAGCACACTTACCTGCCTTTGTAGATAGTGTGCAATCACATTACCTGATTTTTGTAACAGGCTTTATACCATGAGAAAATTGCAAACGTTTTGTGATCTGCCCTGCAACCATGACACTTAGTAAAATCTTGGTGCACTTGACTTCACTGGAATTTCACCTATTATGTATAGGGTTAATTCTACATAGCAATACAAAGCAAGTTTTATTTCTTATTGCACTACTGTTTTCTTGTGTGACCTTGTATGAGCCGTTTTACCTCAGAGGACCTCACTTTTTTCATATATAAAATGCCCAGAGAACATTTATATTCCTCGTTTTAGTGTCCTGCAAATTTCTTAAATCAAAAGATGCAAAGTAAGTGCAAGATACTGCTCCAATTATCAAATATATGGTGCTGCCCAGAAAGGATCTTTGATTCTATTTGGGCATTTGTAGCTCTGAGCTGTGGCACCCACTCAAGCTGCAGTCTGGTTGTTTACTTTCTTCATCTCATAGTGTCACATACAGTAGCATGTTTGAAAAAACACTGAGGTGACTGGAAGGTCCTCCCACAGGGACAAACACTCTAATGTGAACATATATTATTCACTAGGTTATAAGCAAGGGAAGGCAATTACAGCAGAAAAAAATGCTGCAGCAGTGGCAGCATTCAGTGTGTTGTAAAGCAAAAACAGAGGAGTATTGAAAGTCAGGAGTTGGATAAACTTATCATCTGTTACTACCACAGTATTGACCAAAGGCCAAACAAGTTTCAAGGCCTTATTAAAGTTGATCTGTACACACAGTTAGTAGAAAGACAATACCTGACTTAAAGAGCTTGCAATCTAATCAAAGGCTTATTATGAGAAAGTCTTTCCGCAAGGGGATGAAAAACCACAAATGGATACATAGGGGCAAATAGAGACAGCTTGTCTGCTCAATTAGATGTTGATTCAACATTCTGAAACCAGCCCTGAGTGAGACAAACAATGCTGGCATGGGGCCACTCTTGCTTGTGGCCAAGAATCAGGCCAGAATGATGAAACACAGTTTCTAAAAATGAGGTCAAAAAGGGAACGGACTTAGCAAATTTGTTGCAAGAGCAAAGCACGTGGTTGGTGGCTTTGGCCAAATGTTTTAAACGTGATGTATCATCAAGGACCCAGTAAGCAGATTGCTTGCTGGTACAGTGGTGTTAGAGAGTGTAATTATTTCCTCTGTTGAGGAGTACTGTGTCATTTGGCTAAATGACAGATTTAGAATTTACTGTAAAAGAGACTCTGGCTTTCTCACTTCAGTACCTATGTAGTTTTGCAAATGCAACTACACTGGCTTTGAACAGCAGCTTAGATTTATTTCATGATAACTGTCTATGATCTGCACTTAGGAACTTCTGATCAGTACATGAAGCAATGGAAGCAATGCTGTGAAAATTAAAAAATTGCAGATTTTCTGTACTGTGATAGAAACTGTGGCTCAATTAGAGCCAACATTCTTTCTCAAAATTCTTGGAAAATATTAATGATAACTGTTTATGGAGAACATTCCTTACTTCTCTGGCTTGAAAAACTAATGAAACTACAATGAAAAAAAAATCTGCTTTAAATGAATTAATTTTAATATTAATTGGAGGTTGACATGATAGTGAAGGAAACCTGAAAATTCAATTGACTATTTGGTGAAATATAAAGATTTTCTAATTTTGCTATGTAAAAATATATATTTTGCAACTCACATTTTTAAAAGGTAAAGCTTTTTTCAAGCATATACTTGCTTATTGACACATTTGTCATAATCATTCAGACTGCTCCTTCCCACTCCTTTTGTATGCTAAATGCCTAACGTGTTATCGAATGGCAGTGGATGTTTTCTTCCTCTGTTAGCATAGTATTTTAAGCATTTGTGTGTGTATATACAAAAATTAAGCTTTTTACTAGTCAATTATAATTCAGAACTCATCTAAGGACTGAAAAAGACAAAATTATTAGCAAAAGAACTGGGCATGCCCAAGGCTGATGTCCTGGTGAGGAGGGAATTATTTTAATAAGTGTGAGAAAGAGGTTTAAGAATCTAGCTTTCCCACTGGGAAAAGAACTGAGCACAGTATGAATCAAAGTTCTAAAGTAAACTAAGCAAGATAGACTGTTACACCATTTAGCAGGCCAGCTCTTTAAGTTAGATTATCCAAGCTTTCAGAAAGTAAAGGACCTTTCTTCAGGGATGAATTATGGATATCATGTTAAATTTATAACCCACTTCCATTACAAAGACCTATTTTAGCCTCTTGTCTAATTATGATTTAGAAAATTGGTTTGGCCTGAAAATTGTCTGATTTACTCTAAAGGCAAAGGAGAATGTTTCCACAGAGTGCAAAGATAATTTATGGCACAGTTTTTCAGGCAGAGGTCATTCAATTATTTCCCTGATTTAAAATTTTGTCTTTCGTCTAACATTTCTTTGGCTCCACCTCGGTCAAGAACAGCTTATTGTTATCTCTTCAAGTCTACTTCTTTATTGTTTTCCTTTTTGTTTTGTTTTATTTTGTTTTAAAGTAGGAAGCTATTGAAAACTTGGGAATTATAGTTCATAAATGATAATACATATTTGTCATTATTTTTTGTAGCCTGTTGATTTCTATCACATTTCCATACATTAGGGAAAAAAAGCTGTAAGGAGAACGGTTAGACTAAGGTTTTTGCAAAGGACAGTGTATATGTGTACATTTTTTTCTATTATCTTATTGAAAAACAGGGGGACATATAAGCCAAAAATTACTTTAGTGCATATACATCATGGAATTGCAGACACTTGCTTATTCATAACTTTAGTAAACTTAGTCATATTTTAATGCTGCAATAGACGTAATTCTTCGACAAACTTGTGATAAAGCTAATTATCTTAACGTGAGAAAACAAAGTTCAGTTCTGTCTGAGGGGATCTGAGCTGTGTTCTTAAGGAGGGAGAATACATGTGGGAGGGTTTTCAGTGCCTGCTGTTGAATGAGTTCTTCATGTGAGGGACTAGTTTGTTTTGCATCCAGTCAGAAAGAAAGGTGGCCAGCAGAAGGATGAGAAGACCGTCGGAGGAGGGGGGAACAGTCAGACAGAGAAGGGAGAAGAGGTTCAAATTCCTACTTTAGTAAGCTGTAAATAAAAAATAAATATATACCATCAATCCAGAAACAAGATGCTTTTCTTTCCAGCTCAGTGGCTTAAAAGTTTGTTAATTATTATATATAATTATTAAATTACTTTGAGAGATGGAACAGCTTCTGCATTTGCAATGGAAAGAAAGATTTTAGGATATTATTGCAAGTAGGTTATAAAAAGAAGTTTAAGAATTTTTGTTTGTTTGTTTTTCAATCGTGTCCAGAATAAAAGAGCAACATCCACTTTGGGAATTATGTCAGTAGTCAGCTTCTTTCTGACTGATAATTGTAAAGTTACGTAGGTGAGAGATTCTTAGATATATGTAATAGAATTTTAATTTTCATTTTATAAAATTAAATACTTTTATAAAGTGGGAGGAGTACAGTAACACTATGCACTTTATACAAAAATAATTTGGAGCAAATTCTGTCATATAAAACTGATCTCCTTTAGGTGCTTTCTATACCAACACCAGTGTCTTGCTCCAAACATCCAGCATGAGTTTCTTCCTTATTTTCAACTCCTTCAAATTTGGATCCCATCTTAATGATTTCACCAATCACAAGCAAAATCATTCTTCGTCTGGGACCTCAGTACTCCACTGACAATGCTGAGACAAATGTTGTCTAGGAGGCTCCCAGAGAGAAATCCAGACTCTCTTAAAAGGTAAATTACAAATTGGAGACAACCACAAACTAATCAAAATGTAATAGGAAAATAATTTCTCTCTGGTCTGTGTTTGTCTATGCAGTTAATCCAAGCTTGATTCAATAATACTACTTTCTGGTTTTTATGGACAGCCCTTGTCAACCCACACAAATTATTATTTGAAGCTATTGGTTGGGTGAACTCTGTCACAACTACTAAAAGAAATAGAAGAGAAGAGGAAAAAGGTCTCCAAAGCTCTAAAATGTAGTCTACAGAGCAACCTAAGGAGACAGGTAGAGAGCAGCCTTCCTATATATATGAAGCCATACCATTTAATGCTTATCTATACAAAGATGTTCATGATGTCAAGTAGAATGTGAATTTACAGTATAATCTCTTCAAACTACTGCTGTTAAAAATCTCCCATCAAATTTGTGCTTGCAACCTCTTAGTCTGCTGTGCTGTGAGTGATATATTAGAACATAAAGGCATAAAAAGCACCTTTAGAATTGCTCAGAATGTCTGTAATAGGAGGTGGTGAATAGAGTTAGGACCTGCATTTACATCTTTCCCATGTTTTCCCTTAGAAAAGTATCCTTTCAACATTGCTCGCAAAAGGAATTTCTTTTTCAACAATCATTGCCATTATTCATACAGCTGTTAACTGCAAATTGTAAATGTGGATATGAGTGACTTGATTCAAGGTGTAAGTGAGGCCGAAATTGGGGAAGAGGGTTCACAGACTGAATTCATACATTATAAATACTAAAAGAATATTTGCAGGAAAAAGAAAATTGCTAAAATAAATTAGAATTAAAAACAAACTCAGCTATGTCCTGAGGAGCAAGCATTTTTAATTATTATTTTGCCTTTGGTTTCCTTGCCTGTGGTGTCTCTGTGATAGACACGATAAAAGTTTCTTCTAAAATGTAACATGTGAATGCTAAACACTTTGTAGACTGAAAAGGACTGCTATAGTCCCCTTTTGCAGCACAGCTGCCATCCCTTCTCTCTAGTTCTTTCTCCCTTTTCTCTTAACCCTGTGCAGCATTACTTAGTGTAGGGTCTGCCAAACAAGAGGTGAGAGATGATGGACCCCCTGAGGAATGAGAAAATGGAGAGGTTGACTGCACACATTGTACATGAATAGTAGGAGGAGATGCTATTCTACTTTGGTTCCTTTCTGCCATCTAAAGGTATCCTCTAAAGTAACTCAGCATTACATAGTGCTTTGAGCAATGAACTGTGAATCAGGAAACCTGGGTTCTATCCCTCACTACATAATTTTGAATAAATCACTCGCCTGGACTCAGTTTCTCAATCTGTAAAACACTCATTGTGACTATCTTTTGAAAACTACTTTATGATGTGTAGCTGGAAAGCAAACTAGAAGTACAAAATTTCTTTAAATCAACTCTTCACTAATGTAGCAATGGAAAGCTGAGATAACCAATGTGAAGGAAAAATACAAATATTTCTAATGCTTGAAGACTAGCACTGCCCCACATGACAGTTAGCTTGGACATCCCTCTATCCATTACACAGTTGTGCATCACCTGCTTATCTGCTCATTATAATGGATATTTGATTATAGGCAGCTATGACTGTTACAAAATAAAGAAGGGAGAGGGGAGAGAAGAACAAGGACAGCTGCATTTTCTAAATCATAAGAGGAGTCAGGAAGAGAAGTTTTGCTTGAATTTTGTAGCTACCACACTATTTCTGTACTTCAGCTTCAGCAGCAGATATTGGGACTCAATGACCAAGCAGTCTTTCTGGTCCCTGTTTCCCTGAATCCCAAAATTTTGCTATCTACTACTTTTACTAATAGTAAAAGTCTGCTACTGTATGTTCTTCTCCCAGGTTCATACAATTATAGGATAGTGTAAGGGAATACAGATCTCATTACGAATAAATGCATGCATTAATGAGTAAAGCTAGAAGCATGTACATAAAGGCTGCACAAATTTTGGGACTTAGGAAACAGCAATTGGTGCAAAGATGACTTGGCTGTTGATCCAATACCACTTTCATCAGGAGAGAAAAAAAGAGTGTAATTCTGAGTCTGGGGAAGTCATGTTCAGCGGGATGATGTCTCTAATTTTGTCTTGGATGTCTAATTTATTGTTACTATTTCAAGTTAAATATAGTACCTAACTCCTTCTTTGGACTTTACTATTAGTCTCTCTGGCTACATCTGTTCCTGGATAAATCCACCCTACTGATCCCTTGGCCATGTGGTGGCCTGGCTCATATCCATGCTACTCAAGATTTCATGCCCTACAAAAAGAATGCTTAAGGTTGACTGTGTCTTTACTGCTTATCAGCAGGAATTTGTCATGCCGTTATAAGTATCTCATTATCCTTTACTTGGAAATACAGGTCCTTCTCTATACACTCCTCCGTGACTCAGCTGGCAGGAGAGCAAAGCCTGTGAAGACATTGTTTAAGGAATCAAGTTCCCTCAGAGTGCCAAATATGGCACAGCTCATACCTACACTCTATACTGGGTAGACCATCTGGCAGAATGACCTCTGAACCATGTCTGGCAACAATGCTGAATGGACTACTTGATCCAAGCTAGACTGGAACTGTAATGCTAACATATATGTCAACAAAGATGCATATATTAGAAGATTAGAGTCCTAGTGTAAAATGTACAATGAACAAATTTAACAGCATGCATGCATTTGCAGTGACCCAATGTCCCATTTCTGAAGCAATATAATAGTGCCTTCCTTACTCATATGCTTGTTGGGGGATAAAACCTTGAATGGCTGTGAAATGCTCAGAAGTCAATAACTTTAATTAGTAGCTTTCATTGGGTTTTGGCATGCCTTTAGATTAAAGGATCAATGGAAGACAACTAAGAAAGGTCAGCCCATTGTGAATGTCTTCCTAGCTGTTATGAAGGGATCTAGACTAGATCAAGAAGATTCTGTTCAAAAAGACAGAAAACCAGTACATGAGATAGACTTGAGCTGGAAGCAGCACAAACCCACACATAAGAAGTATCTCAGTTAATTTGAAAAAAAAGGTGGACATGAGTAGTAACTCAAAGAGGAAGCAGTAAGGATAACAGCTGATAAGTTATAGCTTAATATTTTAATATATAATCTTACTTTAAAAATCAGTAATAATAAGTAAACAATCCCCCAACAGACAACCTAACCATCACTTTCTCGCTCATAGTTTTAGTAAAAGGCACAGCAGAAGTGCTTATTAGACTGGGGTATTTTTCTTTTTGGTAAGGTTAATAAGAATATTCTAAACAGAAACAGGAGGAAATTTAGCCTACCATATTTTTAAAACAAAGAAATGGCTTGTCTGTTTAACATGCATGCTCACACAGCCCACACACACACACACTCCCAAAAAAACCACCTCCAAAGTAGACAACAAAATATAGGAAGTGACAAACAGACATGATGAAACAGATGAACATCTATGGCCTCACAAATGAGAACAAGAATGTTTAATCCTGGACACTGAGAAAAAGGTGGAAAAGGGATTTAGCAGTGAGGTTAAGCTGGCTGGGGCAGTAAACAAGGAAGATGCCTTCATCAGATGTATCAGTAGCTATGCATGATATCAAAAAAGTGCATCAAAGAACAGTGAGTGGATTGTTTCTGTAATTTAACCAGATGAGAATAATCATTCAGATCCAAGCTTTAGTGGTATGTGAAGGAGGCAGAAAGATAGAAAATCTTGTGGGAAAATAAAGGGAGAGAAAAGAGTATCCTAAATCAGCTTAAACCTTCAGGGGAAAGATCTGAGAGGAGATCCATAGTTCTAGCCTAAACAGAAAGGACAGAAATGGTGTCCAGTGTCATGCAAAGAAATGGGAGGAAGATTTTAAAGGAAAGCATAGATTATATTAAAATTTTGATTATGTTTATGTTGAAGATTGCAAACTGAAGAAAGACTATTATGGAAGCTAGAGTGAAAAGAAACCTATAGAGTAGACGCTAAGATTTATTTGGATTACCAGTCTGCAGATGTTCTGTAAAGTCAAGAGTTGCTTTGATTGTCTTTTTGGTCTTTTGGAGAAAAACTGAAAAATTTTCCTAAAACAGATTTTTGTATTCCTCTTTCAAGTCAGGGTGGAAAATTACAATATTTATAAGCACCGAATTGTTCTAATAACAAGAACTTGAATGATTTCCAAAAAATAAATGATCAGTGGTTCCCTTGCAATCATAACTGTTCTGGAGGTAGTGTTTTTACTTATGACACTTCAGAAAAAATCAAAAAGCTAGCATCACCATTCATATTGTAAGCTTACTAGAAAATGATGACAAATACCTGAAAAATCACTTATGTGATTCTCCATATGGAACTACCCTCTGATACTGCATGGAACAGGAAAAAGTTGTACAGGTTTGAATTATTATACAAACAGTAAATTCTGAAGCTTTAAACATGGGGTAGGATTTTAGTTACAAACTTGTGGTTCAGACCACGTTCATCAAAATGTTTTCAAGGTCTTTAAAGGACCCTGGGAATAGCTTTACACAAACCTGAGTGGTTTATAGTGTAGTCAAAAATCTCCAGAAACATGTTTTGATGTACAGTCGAATAAAACTTAGCAGTTTTAGCTAATTTTTCTTGAAGTAATATAAACCTGAAACTCAAAGAAAAACTCAGGCTGAAAAATGATAAAATGAAATATATACAGAATTGTTCTTTTTCTTTCTATCTCAGATAAACTAAATAACACTTTTAAGTGTAAAGTAGAATCATGGAATCATGGTTTGGCTTGGAAGGGACCTTAAAGATCATCTAGTTCCAACCCCCCTGCCATGGGCAGGGACACCTTCCACTAGACCAGGTTGCTCAAAGCCCCATCCGACCTGGCCTTGAACACTTCCAGGGATGGGGCATCCACAACTTCTCTGGGTAACCTGGTCCAGTGCCTCACCACCCTCACAGTGAAGAACGTCTTCCTTACATCTAATCTGAATCCACTCTCTTTCAGTTTAAAGCCATTACCCTTTGCCCTATCACTACATGCCCTTGTAAGAAGTCCCTCTCCAGATTTCCTGTAGGCCCCCTTTAAGTACTGGAAGGCTGCTCAAAGGTCTCCTCAAAGCCTTCTCTTCTCCAGGCTGAACAACCCCAAGTCTCTCAGCCTGTCTTCTTCATAGGAGAGGTGCTCCAGCCCTTTGATTGTCTTCGTGGCCCTCCTCTGGACCAGCCCAAGCAGGTCCATGCCCTTCGTATGTTGGGGGCCCCAGAGCTGAACGCAGTACTCCAGGTGGGGTCTCATGAAAGCAGAGTAGAAGGGGATTAGTAGAGATTAGTATTCTAATACTAAAATTCCAGAGAAGGTAAAGAAGAGAGTTCAGCATGCTAATTTCATTCCTCAGAAATATTTAGGTAAATGTAAACTTAATGCTGAGTTTCTTTTAAAATTTTTTCTTTTTCAGTCTCAGTTCCACAAGTATTATGTTCAGGAGGTTCATGCCATTTCAGACTAGAAAACAGTCAACAGTCATTACAGAAAAGGACTGCCACCTCTTGCTTTTTATGTATAATGACCAAAATACACAAGCAAATCTATTAATGTAGTGATAGCAAAGGGTGGATTAGGGGATCAGCTAAGGCTATCTATGAAGTAGGATAAAGGTACTTCCTCATTTCTCTGAGGTGTCAAAAGGAAGACTGAAACTCCACCTAACAGGCTAATAGTGGTTAAACAATCACCTAAAAGAAGGTAAATTAATCCTTAATCTCAGAAGTGCTCTGTACAGGTGGCCTCTGTGATCATATTGAGTATCACTGATTTTAATGTTCAATACAGCTCTGCATGATGGTAGGTGCTAACTGCAGATGGAAGTCTTTAAGATACAGGCCAGATTATAAAGTGATTTATTCAGATCTTGCTTTCATTAAGCTTAGGAAGTCCCATTGTCATTCATACTGTTACTAATTAAACCAAGTTATAACCAGCAAATATGCATAAAGCAAAAATCCTACTTTTGGTTCCTCCTGAGCTGCATAACTTTTTACATGACACTTTTATTGTAATTTAAAAGTTTTATATGTATTCTTCCTGTGCGTGCCAAAGTGGAACTGACTTTGTCAAAGTTTATCAATGAGAAACAGCTTGTTTAGCAAATGGAGCATCCTCTCCTAGATTATTTTAGTGTTGTACTGTGACTTGTGCTATGACATCCTTTAATTCTTATTTCATGCCTAAAATTTAAAATTAGATATGCTCAGGAAGTTGTCAAGAATTTTTCATTTAAAATGTTCTCTGGATTTCCTTCTGATAAGCATGGTAAAGTTGCAGTTGGGACTGCATCTTAAGTGGTTGGAGGGCACGCTTTCAACATTTGCCTGAATTTGCAGCTAGGATAAGGAATGGCCCAGCAGCAATGATGAAAGCCACATTTCAGTATCCTGGGGAAAAGGAACATGTCTGGTCATCTCCATTTTTGTTGTAAATGGCGAAAGTAGAACTATTTCCATCAGTTGGCATGTACAGAATAGCTTTTATGTTCTGCAATAATAATAAGTAGTGTAGAGAACATGTAATAGGTGTTTATATCTTTATCTTCAAATAAGGAAAATATTTTTATAGTACCATTTTACAAAGTTCATTTTGTGCATTTATTCTCTACAAAGAACTTTCAATTACAGTAGTCAGTAAATGCCACTGAGGTACGAAATGAAGTTTAATTTATAAATACATTTGTTTCTTTCTCACTGCATAGGTACTTAAGCATTACAATGGGTGGGCAAAACATAATAATTACTTTTGTTCACTATTACAAAGTATGTCTAAAGAAGAAATGAATCGTTAGTCATGATTCTCATTAAAATGTCGGAATCGATTGAAACAAATGAAACATTTTGTTAACTATAAGTACTGATTTTTCAGTTTATGGATACAGGAAAAGAATCTTTTCTTGTAATAAAATTTTGACTCTACAGATTTAAAAACATTACTTTTACCTTGAAAGATAATTTTTATCTTTGGTGTGTTTTGAAAACTGAAGAAATATTAATACCTGGGTAATTATATAACCATGCTCACTAACATTATTATTGGCCCTATTCATTCATTATTGAAGTTTAATTGTATTAGACTCCTGACACAACGTTTGTTCTGGAAATCAAACATCATTGTTGTCTTCATGTAGGAATTGCTCCAGTAGCCAAGCCTTCACTCATATTTGCTTGTATCCATCTACACAGCCCATAGCTCTCTCCACAGAAGTGCTCAATGCCAGTCTGCACTACACAAGGGGAGTGAGGTGCTGGCATTTCCAAAGTAACAGAGGCTGCCCTAGTTCTGGAAGCAGGCATTGCAGCAGCACAATACTGCACCAGAGCTAATCAGCCCTTTTAAAAGATGAGTGGCTATACAGCCTTGAACTTAGTGCCACACAGACATGGGAAAATATTTTTGTGAAATATAGGAGCTGCGTAGCTTTGAGGGCATCAATGCAGAGCTTTCACATGCTAGTATGCTGCTTACAGAGCTATTTGGGAAAAAAAGAGAGGCTCCAATCTCACAATAGGCTGTTGGAGAAAATCGAGTCATCTGGACTGGCATAGACTAAGAAGTCAATTCTCTTGACTCCTGTGCCAGAAACATAAGGAAAGATTATTTAGTGCTGTCTGAGTTCAGATACAGTCTTGGCCTTTAGGAGTCAAGCCTTATGAAAAGCAGTGAAATTCTGTCTGTGCTCAGAGGCAGAACACTAGGCTCCAAAAGCACGTGATTTCACACTTGGAGGCATGGCCAGTTAATCAGCTACTGCCCACAGCCTTCCTCCCACTCAGATGTTGCCTTTTCCACTGTGTCAGCATAGCTGTGTGCACAGCACATGGAAATGCAGAGTGAGGAAATTGCATAGGTAAAAATAAATGTTCCTTTGTATCCCTCTACTATTTCCTTTTTATCTTCAGCCCTCACTTCTCTGGTGCAGTTCACTGTGCAGCCTCTCAGCTATACTCATACAGACACAGAATGGGAACAAGATGGGGCCTGAACTTACCAGGTAGGGAAACAGCTTCCCAGGCTAATATTGCTCCTTGTGTGGAAGCAAAAAAATCATTCCTTTCATCTGGCTAGCAAACCATTTGATAAATATCTTACCAGAAATGAGTTTATTAGAAGTCAGAAATAATTGTTAACTCTTACCTTGTGGAGTTCATTCCCACAATGCAGCAGAGAGAGGAAGTGAATAAACTTCTTGTTTTGGAACATAAACCTCCTTCTGTGCTTCCCAGCTGCTCACAGCAGGGTTTTCTGGTCCTTGAAACTAGTTAGTAATGTCTACTTTTAGAGGCTAGTGGATCAAATCACCTTTTCCTCTCATGGATATGGATGGTTTGTGAGTCAAATGAATTAACTGTCTTTCAAAGCAATTCAAAAGCCTGCAGACCCCTGGTGATCCACAATGCGTGGTACGTTTGTCATTGGCTAAACTTTTTTTAATGGACAAAAGTTGTTGCTCTTTATTTTAGTGAAATCACTTATTTTGTAATTAAAGTACGTGCTTACAAAAACCTTATCCTAATTGTTATGGTTTTTAACAAAACGGAAGTCATCATTTTACCTTGCACTGATATTACATTTAGTTTATCCAATTCAAATTGAGGATTTATTAATCAAATCTGATGAGACAACAGTATGTTTTTTCTATGTACTTTTCTAAATCTGTTTGCACTAGCAGCGTTTGATGGCGTTTTTTTTCTCCCATTTCTGGAAATAGCACAAAAAGTAGCTAAAACCACAAACAATAAAAGGAGATATGCAAAGGACTTACAGACAACTTCTTTTAAATACATTCTTCTGATTATATATAAAGCCTTTCTTTCTCCTTCATTTACACTGTCTGTCACCTCCTGAAACATTCCCTCTAGAGTATTGAATGCTTTTTAATGTTTTCATACAGCAATCAATAATTATCAATTATACACTTAGTCATAGAGTGCCAAACCCTTTCATTTAATACTTGGTTCATCAATTGTTCATATATACGTTCTGTCAAGCAGCTTAATGATATGATTGAATTGTATGCTATTGATTTTCTATCTGTCAAGTTTATGCAGTGATTTGGAAATACTGGGCCTATACACTGATGTAATTTCCTTGACTTCGATAGAGTCATTATTCTGTTGGTGTAAGGGACCTGATAATCAGATTGCCAAACATCTGGAGTGAAAGATCTTTTTGGTGAGGGTATAATACTGCCCTCTACAGTCTCTTTGCCTAACAGGATTAGGTTCTGGTTCCTTTTAAAACGTAAGGGATTACTTCGTTTGGGTATACTTCATTACATATACTCTAATTATACATGTAATCTAATTGTAAACTAATCTATATGAGCCTTCATTGTTTAGAAATATGTAGGTTAATCACTAGAGAAATGGCATGCTGGAATTCCGTTAAAAAGATGCCATCATCTTTAAAAAATCAAAATTAATTAAAACCTGGACAGGGAATTGAAAATGTGCAGATCACTGCGTTTGCATACGAAATTTGCAGTGGATCTGAAATACAGTGGAGTAAAACCATTCAGTTCACTGATTTGATACCTATTACAATAAAATTAGCCAGGTCAGTTAGACATTAGCTAGACAGCAAACATAAGACTAATGAGAATTTGGAACAGTCTACACCTCTTACAGCAAGTATTTCCTTTTTTGACTGTTCTGAAATACTACTTTTCCAAAATAATGCAATGTCTCTTTCCCTCCTGCAACTTGAATTTTCTTAAGAAAAGAAAAAGATTGGTAAATATAAAATCAAATAACTGAAAAAGTAATGTAAATACTAAAAACAACAGAGGAAAAATGCTGAACGTCACAGCTATTCAATGGTGTCTTGCACACACATATATTCTAAAAAAACCTGAAAAGAATTTCTCTTTTGGATACTTCTTTATTTCCTGACTTGTTAACCTTCTCCCTTTCTCCTGCCAGGAAGAAAAAAAACACAACAAGAAAAAAAACCAAAACCACAACCAAACAAAAAGAACCCCTCAACCTCTACATAACTGACAACAACTTTGAATGACAGCATGTAGAGCAAAGGATATATATTCAATCACCTCAGTCTTATAATGGGTTGCTTTTCATATTCAAATAAATGCCCACTAATAAATACCAGAATCATAAATGCATCCCACAAGGAAATCTCATTAAAACTTATTCATCCTATCCTTCTATGTCCTCTCCAAATGTCAGAGATAAGATCAGCTTTATAGTACTCCTGGAAGATTAACAAGTATAAAATTTTTTTAAGCAGTTGAGCAAGTAAATCTTAGTCAAGAGACTTTTCTGACAAGACCTCCCTCATATTGAAATTATAGAAACAAGAACTTAACTAACAGCTTAAGTATTCCCATCTTCATAATATGATGCATGTAGAAATGAAATCTCTCAGCCTGATAACAAGCTGTTAAGGGCTGCAAAAGTCAGGGTTGCCATATAGTTCTTTTTCAACTGACTGCATTTTTAAATGAAAATGGGGGGGACAGTTTTTCCTGAAACTGACTAAAAGAAGAAACTTCTACAAGAATCTCCATGGACTGTATATACCAGGGAGACCAATTTAAAGATTAAGGGGAATATTCTGACCTCATAACCATTTACACAACCAAAGGGGGAACTTTAGGGAATAGGTGCAATTCCATTGACATCAACAAGTATGACATCAACAAGTATGTACCTGAAGGCAGAATTTCTCTACAAGACAAAATTACCAAAATAATGAAATCTTAAAAACTGTGTGGATTCATACCAGGTACTCCAAGCTCCCCTTTCTTTTTCTCTTGACAGATTAGAAAGCACCCTCCAAACTGCTTATTGAGACCAGTACGGCTGATACTGTCTTTATTTTAATTTCTCTTATTTAGTTTATACCGTATCTGTGTGACTTAGGCATATCAAGGGGGATATGGGATTAGAGGTGGGCTCCCAAACCTTGTATGTTTAATTTTCACTGAGCTATCAGTACACTAGATATATTTCTAAAGACAGACAGTTTAAGCAGGTAGTATAATACAGCAGCACCAAATAGTGTCAATAAGGATTGAACGGATTTTGAAAGTGAAGATTTTCATTGACCTTTGGAAACAGATTACTGAATCACCGCTTTTCTTTTTCTGTAATCAGCTAATTTGTGTCACTGGCATTTTACTAGCCACTGCCAACAGTCAACATGTACACCCAGGAAAAAGGGCATTCCTAAACTGCTGTGAGCATTATAAACAGATAAAGTTATATAATTTGCTTTGAAATATAGGGAACATAACTGTAGTACATATCTAGAAATGGGACTACCTCAAACTTTCAGTTAGGCCTGCAGCTATTAAGGTTATTCCAAAACATCTGTATCTTTTTGGGCTTGAAATTAGACTGCGAATCTCCTAAGAAAAGTCTATCTTACTGTTAGGAGTATCTCCTAATTGCAGCTGGATCACAAGAAAAACTGTCCTGCTACTTTTTGCTCCTGTCTGTGTTCTAAGCCAAGATTTGTACTCATAGGAAAAGGGGAAAATATCTGCTTTTCAGAAAGTGAAATAATGGTTGTGAAAGGCAGAGACTTGACAGATCTAAAGACTGATACCCCTTATTTTTGTAACACAGACCATTGTGACTTTTAAGATTCTAAATTCATTACAAGTAGGTAACAGATACCTTTATGAATCCAGGCCTATGGGTATAGGAATTCAAATACATCCATGCAGTTTAGCGGTTTTACCTTAACTTTGAGTCAGAAGGGGCCACCTCCAGAGCAGCAAGGCAAGGCTGCTTCACTGTCATAGGAATTCTGTAATAGCAACTGTGGCATCTCTGAGTTGAGGCTCCAATAAACAGCAAAATCTTTTAATCTCCAGCTGTTCAGTAACAATTTAAAATCAAAGATCTTCTAATCCTGTATCATCTTCATGCTATTACTTGACTCCTTGTTGTATAATGTAGAATAATTTAATTCCTTCTAGAAATGGCATATCCTGTGGCAAGAAATACAGGAAAACTACACCAATTCCAGTCCTCATCCTTTATTAAACTTTTTGACACTTTCAAGAAAGTTTTGCTTGGTTTCATCCCTTCTGCCCCACATCTAAAATCTCTTGTTACAGATTATCATCTAAATTGCAGCTCTCTGAGACCATGCTAGTCACTGGTTATTCATAATTAGGTGCCAACAGAACTTGTATCATGTTAAAATACAGGAACAAATGATGGCAAAGCTATAGAACTCCTGACAACTTTAATTAAAATGTAGTATTATGTCATATTACTCAAAATATTTACAGCAAACATCTATATATGTCCACTGAAATGCATGTTAACGTCTTTCATTGCTTCTAAAGTATTATAACCATGAAACATGCTCTAATCATGCTTACAGCATGATTATATATAAAAGTTCTGATGACTGTGCTTGTGATAAGCACCTCTACTTTAAATGTCTCTGAGAATTCAGCAGGGATTTTGAAATAGCATCTGAAAAATATGCATGAAATATGCGGTGAAAAAATCACCCAGACTGCCCATACTGTAGGTAACTTGAATATATCTCATCATTACTAGATACCTATCTCCACTAGAGCTCTCCTTTTATGTACCTGGAGAATACCTCACACATTACAAACTCAAAAAAGATTGTAATTTACTAGTTTTATAAAAGCAGCTTCTCTCTTGCTCAAAATAAAAGTGTAAAGTTTAGCCAAATTTTGTAAGTGAGAATGCTGAAATGCGTAAAAGCTTCAGTCTGTGAAGAACATAGCTCTGAGTAAACAAAAACACTAACCTTTACTAGTATACTCTCTCTTAAAATATTTAAAGGTATCACTAGCAGGAATCTGAATATTAGGGAATGTTTTAGACTGAAAACTCTATTCAGCCCCCGTCAAGGTGACAGATTAACAGGTAAATGCAATATAGATATTTCCATCAGTTGATTAACTGTTCTCTGTAGCTGCAATACAATATTTGTCTCTGGTACTAATGCACTTAATCCATCTATCCAGTCTGTGTATAGATTTATTTTGGAATTATTCATTACAGATTTTCTAGTAACATAGGCATGAGGTATACAAATCTGAGACAGTTTCCTGTAAACATGTGGCTTGTATAGCGTTCTAAGACAAATGCACTGTAAAAGCCAGTTGAAAACAGTATTGGGAAATCTTATTCACCGGGACAAAAACAAGAAAGTTAAAAATCATTAGCAACATAGACGAAGAAACTCCAAATGGTTTACGTTTTTTCAGAGCTTTTTTATTTTACTCTAATTGTCTTGCTTCTACCTCAGTGTGTTGAAAACAATTTGTAGAGTTCTGTTATCTTCAGACAGAGTACTTGGAGTAATGATGATGGTGAGAATTTAAACAAAAGGATGAATTGATCCATTGCATTAAGGTTACATAATGGCATTATACCATTCCATATTTTTACTGGAGAACATCTTAGAAATGTTTGTCATGCAGTGAGCCTTCAGGTCTTTGGGCTTCACCTGGAGCTGTGTAAGTAAAGACCCAGTCCCAGAGCTTCTTTTTTGATCCTAGTCATTGAAATGTAAATAGCATGGTAAGGGATGTCTCTGGAGTACTCTCATACAGAATAAGTTGTTCTTTATTTTGAAAGAACAGGCAACATTTCCATAGACTGGTGTACTTGAATCAGATTACTGGCAAATCAGACAGTTTGTCACAATAGGCAAGATAATGAAATAGCTTCTCTCCACTTTGCCTTGGCTTTGCTGCCGCCTATAGAGGAAGTGGGAACTGGAGGGTCATCTGTGTCTGATTTCTTTTCTAGATATTACTCTGCACTACTCTTTGATTTCTCTCTCTTTTCTTTGGGACTAGGTCATCAGGGTGGTAGAAGAACTAGTATTTTATCCCAATCATATTTACTCACCTCATGCTTCAAGGAATACTTGTTCAAGGTTACTCCCAGGTCACATCCTTGTGCAGGAGATGCTGGGTTGTTTTATCAAGGCTGATCACATTTCTAGTTCTTCCACCCAGTACCAAACCACTTTTGAAAGTGGCATACTTCATTTTGCTAGCTACTTGAGCGTATGTAATTACTGAACCAGAACAGACAGGCAAACAGAAGAACAAGGTGTGTTCTTACTACAGACTGAAGACCTACTGCATCGTCTTTTTTCTTTAGAACCTAAATCAGAGGACTTCCTTATATGTATTTATATGATGTCCAGATTTCATGTAGGTTTTCTGTTTCGTATGCAGGTTTTAATGGAATTATTAATGTTAGGGTTGAAGTCTTTCCTCATAGGACAAACTTAGTATTAATTTGGCTATGTACTTTGGGTTTTGCCAATATTAAGTTTAAAAACATCTATCCCATTTTCTCTGAGGAATGCCTTCTTTTGTAGAAGTTACTTCAAAGCAAAGATATTCTTTTTGGTTGTGGTTTTGATTTGCTCATTTCTTTAGTCAATTGCAGAATACAGTTACCAGCATTTAGTTACAATACCAACTGCAACTTGATAATTGTTCTTTTTTTTTTTTTTTTTTTTTTCTTTTTCTAGTACTGGCTCACATTTACTTGTACTATTTCAACAACTTACAAAGTTAGGTAAAACTAGTAGTGAGTGACTAAAAGACATTACTACCCGAGCGAGGTTCAGTTTCCCACAGAAAACAGTTTTGCTGGTTGCAGTTTGTTTCTTATGAGACACTCTGAGCTAATTAATACCTTTCAGGAACATTCAAGAAATAAGAGTGTCATAATGTACACAGAAATTGAAAACCAAAAAGAAAACCACCTGTTTAGATTTGAAGCACATTGAAGAGAAAGCTGAAGAAATGCCTGTTGCTCATTCTGTACCTGTCTAGTAAATCAGTAGAGGATTTGTGTCTCCAGAACTGTCTGTCAACTTTCACAAACAAACTTTGCTTTTAAAAATTGATCTAGGTATTACCAAGAGTTTCCTGTACTATGTACAGGAAAAAAGCCTCTGTTACTAGCGCTTCCAAAGATTTAAGTGAGAGTATCTCTCATAAGTTGACTACAAACACCTATCTAATTTCCCATAAAATTAAAAATTAAGGCCATGATAAACCAATGACTGGCTATTATTCCTGTGGTCAGTTTTTGTTAAAACCCAGTTTCGTGGAGAAGCTGTTCCTAGTCAGTAAAAGATCATTATTCATATTTTTCACAGAAGCACAAAGGAACCAGCCTTCAAGAAATGTTCAAATAGTATAGTGAATTTCCTTTAAAATAATGAAATCATACTAACATAAATAATGTTGACCATGTTCAAACTCAAACCTCCTGTACCTAGATAAAGATAGTTGGCTAGATGGCAAGTTTGACTTTGTGTAAATGATACTGTAAATGTGACAAATATATATATTTATATTTTTTTAGCAATGGATTATTTTTTTTTTGCACTGGTGTTGTGCTAGTGACAAATATTCTAAAGCCACTGTATTGGCTTTGTGTGGCAAGGTTTTGGTAGTGGGAGGGGGTTACAGGGGTGGCTTCTGTAAGAAGCTGCTGGAAGCTTCCCCTGTGTTTGAGAGAGCCAATACCAGCCGGCTCCAAGACGGACCCGCCGCCGGCCAAGGCCGAGTCAATCAGCAATAGTGGTAACACCTCTGTGATAACATTTTTAAGAAGAGAAAAAAAGTTGGGACAGACAGAAACGGCAGCCAGAGAGAGGAGCGAGAACATGTAAGACAAACAACCCTGCAGACCCCAAGGTCAGTGAAGAAGGAGGGGGAGGAGATGCTCCAGGC
>JANHGO010000020.1:34871113-34920207 GCA_024606505.1 Aquila spilogaster
TTTGGCCTTGTCAAATCTCATTATCACAGAATCACAGAATTCTATGGGTTAGAAGGGATCTCCAGTGATCATCAAGTCCAACCACTCTGCTAAAGGAGGTTTCCTACAGCAGATTGCACAGGTAGGCGTCCAGACAGATCTTGAATATCTCCAGAGAAGGAGATTCTACAACCTCTCTAGGCAGCCTGTTCCAGTGCTGCATCACTCTGACTAATTTCTTCCTTGTACTAGTATGGAACTGCCTCTGTTCTATCTTCTGCCTGCTGTTCCTTGTTCAGTTGTTGACTGCTCATTACATTGACGTGGGCCCACTTTTCAACCCTGTTCAGACCTCTTTTGATGACATCCCCTCTTTCTGTCATATCAGCGGTACCACAGCTTAGTGTCATTTGCAAACTTGCTGAGGGTGCTCTCAATCCCACTACCCTAGGATGCTGATAAAGATGTTAGAGAGCACCAGTCCGAAGATAGACCCTTGGTGATCACCACTCATCACTGGTCTTTATCTGCATGTAGAACTGTTTGTTGACCACAGACCTCTGGCTGTGACCTTCTAACCAATTCCTTATCCACTGAATAGTCCACACATCAAATCCGTATCTGTCCAATTTAGAGATAAATATTTCATGTGGGACTGTGTCAAAGGCCTTACAGAAATCCAGGTAGATTACAACAATCAGAAAACCATTCATAAATGCCTTTTATTTGGAATTCTTATCAGACAGGTGTATTGATGTCATGTTCTGACATTGCCTATTGTCTACATAACACCTCAAAAATCAGTCTTCTTTACCTTACAGAATTTCACTCCCATTTCCTTATCATCAAAAATACGCCCAAAATCACACTGTGCACATACAAAATAAAATAAAATAAAATAAAATAAAATAAAATAAAAATAAAACCTAAATAAAATAAAATAAGTAAAGGGAAACAATACCTCCCATCTCCCAGTCCACTGCATTTGAAACCATTGTTTTCCACACTGTTTTGTTTTTAACCTGGATGCTGTTTGATCCCGGCAGCGGACTGATGGCACTGTGTTAGACCATCCGGGGTGGCTCTCAGGAGATTAGTAGGCAGGCTGGGAGTGATCTTTTGGTTTGCATTCGCTCTATTGTGTTACACTTGGAAATAAGAAAAGCAAAAGATTTGTTCTGATTTTACAGAGGTGCCAAATGATTTCAGGTACCTTTGATTTATGGGGATTGGTAGCTTTCAAAAAAATCAGGTCACACTTTTCTTTTTTTTTTTTTTTACTGAAAGGAAAGAAGTTCTTTTTTTTACCAAAATTAATCTGTATGTAGGGCCTGCATCCATCTGCATCTTGCTGCTTTGTTCAGGGGATGGCTGCAGAAGGTTTTGCTGCATGTTTCTGGCTGGTGAGCAAAAAGATGTCTCCTCACAAAGAGTTGCAGCACTTCTAGAGGGAACTTCTGGAGGGAAGTGCTGCAAAACTTTTTGTGAGGAGACAACTTCTGCTTCAAGGGAGTGAATGCCAAGTTTTTCTCCTCGGAACAGTTCAGTCATTTACTCTGAAATGAGTTCTCTGGAATCAGAAGGGACTTCATCTACGCCAGAGGGTAGGCAAGGTGAGAACTTAGGTCCATGGCTTCAAAGACTGAGCATAATTGGGCATAATGTGGGTACTTCTGCAGCAGTTCCATTTACAGAGTGCTTGCGGTTTCCCTGGTTGTGTCACTGATAGAACTATTCTGATGCCAGAGCAAGACTGGTTGGCACAGGTTTGAACAGCATTGAACTGCTCCCAGCAGCATGATTTGACAGCTCAGTATCTCTCATGCAAGTGGTTACACTGCAATAGGTCAGCTAGCATCAAGAGGGACAACAAGTTTGGGCCAGTAACAGGAATGGGCCTCTTCTTCTACAGTTGTAGATCCTTAGACTTGCATCAAGATACACCTGTTTGCCTCAATTGACCATCAAAATGTGACAGGATATCCACTGCTGGAGATGCTCCAAGCATTGTTTCACAATGTTTTATTTGTATCAAACACGGAGCCATATAATCCTTCTACTATTTTGACTCAATTCTTGGAGTTACGGAGTAGGAACAATTTCAGCCAACAAATACCAGTCACTGTACCTTCATTTCAGTTACTGGAGGCTGAGGGTATGGTGTGGCACTGGGTGCTCAGAGCCTGATGGTAAACAGGTGGGAGATCCACCTACCTTTGTTCTTCCTCAACAGAAAGGCAGAACAAGACTAATCCATTTTAATCAAAAATCTCCCCACTTTCTTCATAAATCAGGCTTACTATACCAAGGTCTAAAACTTCAGGTGGCCACCATGTCAAACAAAACTCCCCTGCCCTTCTACATCTGAAGCGTAATAGGGGCTGCTCCTTGAGGCATAAGATATTGATATTGATGGTAGTGCTGCAGAGAATGAGTTACCTGTTCTGGAGGAATGTGATATTTAGGTAGGATTTTTTTTTTTTTTTTTTAATCTGAGGAGATAGAACAGTATCAACACTAAGGACAAAGATGAAATTAATTGGCTTGGAAATATCATATGTCAAGTTTTGGAAGGGAGTGGAAATGAGCAAAGGAATGGAAAAAGGAGACCTGTAATGGGGTTGCAGTGAAAGTGAATCGTTCCTTAGTTCCTTGTAGCACAGGAGAGAAAATAAGAAGGATACAAAGGTTTCTGATGAGCATGCTGATAAGGAGTATGCTGGAGAAATGTATCTGCTTGTCAGAATTTAAGATCCACAGATTTTGTGTATCCTTCTTTACCTACTCTGCATGTGCAGCAGTCTCAGCTGAGAGTTTACAGTAGGACATTTGGCATACATCGGTACCTTTTGCATGAGTGTGTAGGTGAGAATTGGATCTCCTGATGCTGTTAGAAAATACAGCAGCATGTGATAACCATAGAGTCCTGGCAAGATGCTCTCTCTCCAAAGCACATTTCTGGAGGCACAGTCAGTGCCGTTACAAACCCTCAGGCAGCCTTCTGTGTGTGCAGGGTAACTAGTTGGTGTTAAGCACCGAAAACCTTAGTGAGCCACGTTGGGGTAGTGCAAACAGAGCTATCTAAAGATGGTTGCTCTTCTCCTTTCAGTTCTAAATGATTTGGGTAATAGATGAAACTTTCTGGATGGAGGAGTGTGACTCACCCAGCTTGATATACAGAAGGGAGAGGAAATGAAGTAAGGGGCCAAAAATAATCATAGAGACATTAGCTTAGAAGGAAGGACAAAACAGAACACAGACTAGAAAAGAAAAGACCTACAGTGATGTGACATTAAGACCATCTGGACAATGTTTGGCAGCAGTGGAAAAGCAAACAAAGCCCTGAGAAAGCTTTCTAAAAGTGAGGAGAATATAAATGACATTCTGCCCAGCAAGCATTTAAAAAAGCACTGGGCTCTTCTCATCTATCTACTTCAGTGAATCCAGTTTTGAAAAGGGGCAACCCAAATGCAAGAAAATTCTGCCTCAGGATATTGTGGGAGTGTGACAGTTTAAAGCGAGATTAAATCAAGTGTTGGTTTGTTTGTACAGATAAGATCTCAGAGATTTGGCCAATACAAGGGTATCTGGAAGGTGGTGGCTCAATAGTTAACCAGCTATGCAAATAAGTTCCAATAGCAGAAGAAGAGCTCTCTGGCTGACATGCAAAAAAGTGTAAATGAACCTATATGTTTGTGTAACATCTGCCAAAATGATTGAGGTTGCTAAGTGCTGCTGCCAAAGAAATCAAGTAATAATGATAATATCATATGAAATGTAAGAAGAACTTTATGGCTTTGAAATTCTTAAGAAGAAATACAACTCCAGGTAGAGTTCTTGATCATTTCCATACTTATCAATTTGCTTCAAACATGACAAATTTGGCCAAGAGAAGTGCTGTACTTGGAGGGAATTAAGGGGTTGTTGGGTGCTTCACTGAATTACAAAAGGTGGTTTTCTACAAACTTTGTTTTGGATTTAAAATCAAAACAACAAAATTTACTGTGCTTTTGGGGCTAATATTTAATTGGGTTTTGCGTCCTTCCCTCCCCCCAACCCATCCCATCTCATCACTTTTTATAAACAAAACAAAACAAAACAAATTCTAGCTACCACTTTTCAGGCAGTGAGATGAAAGATAAGGAGAAAGAAGAGATGGTGGGAAAAAAACCTGCCTGATTCCTCCTACCCTTTCCCCTGATAACACTCATTTTGATCCAAGTGCCACAACAACACTGTTGGGAATATTTCTCCTATCTCTAGTCCAAAATTAGAGTGAGGGAATTTTGCTGGCAGGCAGCTAAGCTTTGTGTTGGGAAAGCATATCTGTACAGACGATCATGAGCTACACAGCTTTTGGGCAGCAGCTGAGGATGTGGGCCCTTATCCACCCAGACTGATGGATGGAACAGAAGTTTTCCTATCCAGCAACTGCCATAAATTGGGTCAAGCCCTTAAAAACACCATGACTACTGTTATTGATAGATATTTTTCCACTAACAGCAACAGCTTTGTGGCTTTGGATAGGGTGATGGTTTACCATCCTTCCATACAATATATGCATCCTTCTCTCCTGTCCCTTAAGGAATTGTTAAAGTGAGTATCAGCTTTGGGGTAAACCATATGTTTTGTGGGTTTCTTGCTGCAATTTTGATTGCATACGTGTGTGTGTCTGTGTGATGAGCGTGTTTGACAGGAAATTCCTCCTACCCTTTCCTTCTTCTGACTCTGTTCTCTTCCCCTCAGCACTAGTTTCTGGATTCTCTTATCGCACAGCCCTGCTGTAAAGTTCCTTCTTATCTAAATTAGCTTGTGCGATCTTGCATCTGAATGGCCAGCACAGAGGAAATGATCCATTGCAGGAGCACAATCCGCAGGGCTTCAAATTGTTGATTTCACACTGATTTCCCCGGACCTGGCAAGCAACCCTATAATTTCTGGGATGGGCACTTCCAGTTACAAGATGCATGAGAGCTGGGAGTAGAATTATTTGAGGAGAGGAACAAATGTTAACTAATTAAAGTACATTCTTCACCAAAACCAAGCAAGAATTTGAGTTCTGCCTCCATGTAGATCACCAGCACAGAAAGTTAGAGAGGGGTGTGGTTTTTCTAAACACTACTGCCACAGGCTTTTCACACTGTTCACAAATAAATAGAGTTCAGAAGGTGACAAAAGGGTCTGTGGGGTTCAGGCATGTGGTCCCACAGCTTGAGGAGGGATGTCACACCTGCTGAGCTGCGGTAGCTTGTTCCGACATAGAGGTCAGGATGGCCAGCTCACAACAGATTTTTGCTGTGGGTTGGGCTGACTCTGAGCAACCCATTAAGCAAAGTAATGTCATTTCGTGATTGATCTCAGAGACTCCATGATACTGCCACGTTACACATCCCGAGAGTCTCTCATGCTCTGAGGTCGTCATCTTCACCTGTGGCAGTCTTCCAAGAAGGAGCATACTTGCAGTTTGTTCTTAGGTTGTCTGCAATGTGAAATGCACAAATGAATCTGAGAAAAAATGGAGGATATGAGTCAGAATCAGTATTGTGTTCATACAGTGAAGAGTAAAATAATCTTTTGATGAAGATGATTTATTTAAAAAGTGAATGTGTAAACAAGAAACCACAGAACATGGGTCTGGAAAAGGTATCTCCTCTATCACTGTGCCTCAAGGCTGGTTGCCCAAGATATCCAAGATGGATGTTTGCCTAATCTCTTCTTCTATCGCTCCAGAGATGGAGGTGTGATACATGGCCTAGGGTTTAGCTGTTACTGTTGTTTAAATGTTTATTTACTGAGGCCTGATCTGAAGACTCATTCCTGCAATTTACAACATGATTTTGTGTCCCATCAGCAATGAAAATGGAAATAAATTATAGTAGGCTGGAACATAGGTGAATATTACTCTCATGCCTGCCTTCATTCCCCTCTGAGCTGAGCAGCCACTGGCATTTGTAGTCTGCCTCTGTGGGTCATGATTTCCAGCCTTCCAGTCACACTGCCACTCTCTTCTGCATTTACTGTGATACGTATTTTCCTTGAAATGTGATTCCCAAAAATACTCAAATGAGTAAATACACATAAATCTGGTCCAGTGTAAAGAAGCAGAGGGATGACTCCAGACCACTGATATAACATTCTGTATACTTGTGTCCAGATACATATTGCCCATATCATTCTTATTCTACATTTATTTTGTGATCACCTACTGCTCCTAGATCTGCTTACCCTGTACTTGTACTGTTGATTATTTCTGCTTAATTGTCTTTGTTAGTTTTAAGACAATTAAGTTACTTCTAAAATCCTTTTTCTGGGTTACTTCTCCATGTGAGAAAAGATGATCAGTTTTTTTTCTCAGACTGTTTTTCAAAGCTCACATGTCCTCTCGCTTATTATCTACAAACTAGTGAATACAATTCCCTCAACTGGGCTGTTAATAAAAATACCGAACAGTAAAATGTTGAACAGTCTTTATCCAAGCACTGTTGCGAACTGACTTTTTATTATGTCAAGGTGTCCCAGTTTGGGCTGGGGTAGAGTGAATTTTCTTCAAAGGTAGCTGGTATGATGCTGTGCTTTGGATTTGTGATAAAAAGTGTGGATAGTACACCAGTGTTTTAGCTGAGCAGTGCTTGCACAGAGCAAAGGATTTTTATGCCTCCTGTGCTGTCCTGCCAGTGAGAGCGCTGGGTATGTGCAAGCAGCTGGGAGGGGAACTGAACCATGACAGCAGTCCCAAACTGGCCAAAGGGATATTTTATACCATATGTTGTGCTGCTCAGCAATTAAAACTGGGGGAAAGGAGGAAGCTGAAGATGTTCAGAGTGATGGAGTTCATCTTCTCAAAGCACTGCTATGCATGTTAAGTCCTGCTTTCCTGGAAATGGCCAAACATCTTGCTGCTGATGGGAAACACTGAATGAATGCTTTCTTTTGCTTTGTTTGTCCATGAAGCTTTGGCTTTACCTGGTAAACTGACCGTTTCTACCTTTCCAGTTCCCTCCCCATCACACTGAGGGACTGAGTAAGTGAGTGGCTGTGCAGTGCTGAGCTGCGTTCTGGGGTTAAATCACAACATAAGGTAACCTTCATTCCACTCAACAACACCTCTCTAAGAGGACACAAAGAAAGATGTCTCAATTTTGCCTTATGCAGTTTAGTGCCAATTTCAGACATGGATCGTAGGAACAGAGATTTCTCTATGAAGATAGGAGGCAGAGTTTAGTTGAGAGATGATTTATATCTGAGCTTTCAAGTTGGCTTTGGGTCTCACCAAACACACTGAAGACAGCTGGAATCTCTTCCTCATGAAGCAATATAACTAGGAATGTAACATTCACAGACTGCCAGTGTATGGTGACTCACAGGGCATTGTAAAGGGACGAAGCTTTTACAGTGCCATTTCTTCACTTTCTTTTACTACTTTGTCAGTGAACCAAATCTTCCACCAATAATTACACAGGCTGCTCATGACTAGTTGTTACCATGAGTATTTCATATGCATAATACAGGGCTTTGTGTTCCCCGCTGCTCCTGTGAATTCTTTTGATTCTTCAATTCATTTTTATTGCAACAGCCAGAGGTGGAAGGGCTCATATAAAAAAAGAAAAGGTGATAATGGAAGTGTCTGCATGTTCTACCAGACAAAGATATGGCCTAAGACACCTATTTATTACTGATTCTTTTAGCTGATGCTTTGTTATATAAGAAACCTCCAACTTTTTCAGAACTTGAACTAGTTTGCTAGAGTTCAGATCTTCTTTTAAGCAGAAATACCTGCATTTTATCACACTGTTGTAACAAAACACACCGATATGTAGAAGATGATCCCGTTTACCCAGTCAATTTGTAACTCCGTTGTCAATTTGACTGTGGAGTATATATTTCATTACAGACAAAGGACTTTTTTCCAATGCAGTATTAATTAAAGCCCAGTTTCCTATGGGTTACTGACTAATGTGTATCTTGCAAGTATCCAGATGTGCTCCTAGAATCCTGATTCTTGACATATGCTGTTTTTTTTTTTCCTCTGGTCTTAGAATTAAGCACCCTTTGGAAACTTGTAGGCGAGATTTCTGTTCTTTAGAACAACCTAGGATGGAAAACTGCATTGAAACTGGAACTGATGCTCTCCCTTTGGAAAACTATTTGGTGCCAGTACAGCTAGCTGCATAACCTCCTTCCAGCTTACTCAGTGCAGTAGGAAGAAGCCTTTAAAAATATGCGAAGGATAAAGAGGGTTCTATCTAATCTTTTGTTTGCGGCAGTTCAGTTGTCTTTAGGCTCTTCTATAGATTGAGATAGTATGTGCTACTTTCAATGGGAAAATAGCAAGCAGTAGCTGAAGTACCCACTGGCAAAATGCAGTACTGTTTACACCTCTGGTTTCTCTCCTGACACTGAGTCCAGACAAGATTCATGTCAAAATCAGTGCAGTGTGAATGTAGCTTGTCTCTTTCATTATGTCGACACAAACAAGTCCATTTTGACTGGAGTGGAGGTCACCAGGCCTCCCTGAGGTCTCTCAAAGGAGCAAAGAGATTAATCCTCAGTCTTCCTCCCAGCTTTCTGGAGACAGTTCTACTCTGGATAGAGAGGTGGAAGGCTTAGTGGGTGACCCTGTAGCCAGTTTTTCTGAGGACATCTTTCAAGCCATCTCTTTGAAGATTTCTTGTGTGCTGACAAATCATACCCTTGTCATCATGTGGTGGACTCTGTCTTGCTTTGCTACCTATTTAAGGGTGGCAGCATCTGGCTGTACAAGGAGTTGTAGAAGTGAAAATGAGGCTGTGAAATCATATGATTAGGCAATTTTCTCCCAGTGATAAAAATTAAATTAAAAATAGATGTTAAACTGTTCAATTAATTAGAGTGCAATAATGTAGTCTGTTCCCATGCTCTAGTTTGTGCCATGTTGAAAGTAGTTGCATTCTTCCCCCTCTGCCTCCTTATAAATAAATCATATGCTTTCTGGATCAACTCATCCAATTACATCTTAATTGTTTCTAGGAGCAAACCTCACTTCTACACTAATTGTCACACAAGCATTTTCTCACATAGGGCCAGATTCCCATTGGTGATATTTTAATTATTGTTACAGTGCAAACATGGACTTCCACAGCTTATTAACACTAGAGGGTGTAGAAAAGTTTTAACAGCAAACAAAAACCAAAAAGGGTGTTTTCTGTGAGGATTTTGATAACCTCTTTGCATATTCCTTTACGATATTTCTGAAGAGACTGGAAACCCAGATAAATCTTAGGAACCAGGTGTGAATATTGATGATATATACAGGAAAGCATGTGACACCAGCAGCTCCAGAATGATGTTTAATATATGCTATATAAGTATGAAATGCAAGCCATGCTCACTGTGGTGAAGAGAAGGGGTTAGCTTCTCATTTTTTTTACAAGTAAGTTTCTGAAGTATAGGGGTTCACATAGGGCTTACAAATAACATTTAGTCAAGTAGGCGTGGATTAAAATCAAGATTTCAAAACACTGAATAAGGCTATGGTGTTCTGACCTCACCATGACAATCAGAGAGGCTTCTCCTCCCACATCACTATGGGACTGTTTGATCTTCAGTTTTTGCACGTATATTTTAGCATATGTTCATGCTCTATGTGGGTAGATTTGGGAGAGGGCAAGAGATGATTAAATCCACAGGCGTTAGTTATATTACAGTTTCTTAAGCTTGGAACTTTATTAGGTCTTCACACTTATTTTGGTTTTAATGGTTATGTGACAATTTTTAAAATGCTACCTTTTGTTTGACTGTACTCTTATAAGACAAAAAGTAGAGAAAAAAGCTCATTTTGAGTCAAGCAAATTTTTAGGCTTGACACAAAACATTTCAGATAGGACTTCAGTTTTGAAAACAAATAAACTAATGAGAAGAGTTTTGGTAACAGTTATCAATTAAAAATGAGAAATCCAAATGTGATGTTTAGACAATAGTGGTCAAAAAGCGTTTGGTTTCCTTTGATCTTCCCTTCCCCCCCCTAAAATATAACCCTTCCTGCTAAGCTACACCTTAGGTTGCTCTGCGCTACAGATAGAAGTCTCCTAAAAGCTATGGTTTACTAGGTTTTGCATTTTCATTATTGAGGTGATAGAACAGAGCTCTACCCAGTTAAAGTGTGTTAACTATTGGATAATAATAGCTGCAGTGGTGAGAAATGAGCATTCGATTTGCACCACATCCTCATAGCCTGTCAAAACAACTTCCTTTGTAGAGTCAGCAGCACCCATGTGAGCTCCTTAGGCCTGAGCAGGTAGAGGCCATTGGCATATAGCCCAATTGCACAAACGGATATTTCATTTCAGCTACACATATACATATGTATGGCTGTAATTACATTTCAGTGAGACTATCTTTTTCCATCTTCCTTTCATATTTGATTTTCATTCTGCTTTCCCTTCCTGCTCCCTCGCTGTTGCAATGCTCTTCTCTTGCAGTTACAAAACAGGGACTCTTGCTAGTCAAAGGTCTAAGCAGAAAAATCTTAGGTGCTTCACTGTCATTTTCAAAACTATTGTAACCTCTTGGGAAGTATCCAAAGAGCCACTTCGGGTGCTTCACAGAGGTGAATTCATGCACTTATCTTGCTCCTATTGAGAAACTCTTGTGTTACTGCAATGATAAGTGAAAAGAAATAGTCGGAGGCAATTTTTTTAAAATCTAGATTCCTGTGTTAATTTTTCGTACCTCCTTTGAGAGGGTTTGTGAAAGGTCACCAAATCTTTTAGCTCTGCTACACTGACCCACCACCACAGGTATGAATCAAACCACTACTGACCTTCTGCAGTAGTTCAGACTTCCGTATTTCAAACTGTACAAAGTTCAGCGTCAAGAGCAAATACTAATCTCAATGCAGTTATACAGAAATTATTACAGGAGGCACAAAATTAATTACAGTTATTGAATATGAGGAAGCTTCCTACAGTTTTTCACAACTAACACTATTATTCACCCTAATGGCAAAAAACACTAGACAATAGCACAAAAAGATAACTATAACACTGCTATTAACAAGCAAAAGATCTTATGCTTGATTACTAATTGTATGCGTTTCTCACTTTTGACTCTGTTCAGAATTTTTTATCTACAGTGTTTTGCTTACCCAAGTAACTTATTTATATTTGATAGGATATTTTTACTGTTGCCACTAGAGGTCTATTCACCACTACAAATATCAAAGAAAGAGGCAAGGAATACGTTTTCTTAGGATTTTTGTTCTTTAAATTATTCAGAGTTAGTACTGGAATAAGGAGCTAGAGTAGCATGGCTGTGGATGCCTTACAGAAGAGGACAGAAAGTGCTAATATTTTTTAAAGGATATACACAATTTTGTCTTACTAATGTCATCCTTTTCATTTGATAACTGGCACTTTTTGTGTGTTTTTTACTTTATTCCTCCAGCACAGAGCAGTTGTTTGCTGTACCTGCCACACAGCTACCAGACAGGATATGTGTGTAAATAAAATGTTCCTTTGTGGCAAAGAAAAGGAAAGGCAACTGGTTCCACGCTCCCTGGATTTGCCCCCAGGGGGATGCAGTCAGTTACCACTAATCAGCAGGATCTGTGCAAGCTCAGATGTGAGCAGAGTTTGGCCTTCTGTTCCCAAAGCCTGCTCCCTCTCTCCTTCTCTCTTTGCCAGAGTCCATGTGAATGATGCCCTCATCTGGCTTATTTTCATCCCTTGTGAAGTGCAGCCACCTCTTCCAGTTCTACTTGCCAGGGTTTATAGGAGGTTTCTAACATTTTTCACCCTTTGACTGACATTAAATGCAACTTTTCTTGCTGATTTTCTGAAGCGTGCCTCTGCTCAGCCCAGGAGGGATGAAACGATGCTGCTCTGTATATGTGGGGTTTGCGAAAATGCTCAACCCCGACTTCAGGGCTAGCAGGTTTACTACTGCCAATCAGTAGTAAATTTCCTGCTGACTTCATGAGACCACAGTCAGGCCGAAACCCATAGCATTCTAAAATCCCCCCTCATGTTCTTTGGATTCATTTTTTTAAAGGACCAGAATTAGAAGGCACTTACTGAACATTTTTCTCAGGCAGGTTTAAAAGCTGTCCCGCTTGTGCTTCTCTTCAATCTGCAAAGATGAGATTGGCTCAGAACAGGATCACATCTTACCCCAGGAGCACAAATGAGAGAAGGAAACCTCATGCAGCAGGGAGGTCATCCCAAAGCACTTTTCCCTGCCTCTCTCAGAAACTGAGAAGTTGAGAAGTGCAGGTCTGGCTCTCACACTGTCCCCAGAGCCAACCCAACACACTGCTCACCCCACGCAGGCTCCAGGCCTTCCCTGCGTACCCTGGATGGTGTCCAGCCACCCCAGCACGACCTCGGATACACAGATCAGCCTGCCATACAGGCCAAGGCTGCAGGAACCATGCCTCAGTAGAAATGGCCCAGCTCTCTGATTCTCTGCCTACAAATGGGACTAGGAGGAGGAATGTCATCTGGGCCAAGGGCATGCTGCCCTAGATTTACAAAATAACAGTGCAGGCCTGGATGGGAAACTTGGGGTTCAGACACTAGGAATCTCTGGCTTGCTCAATTTTAATCTGTCACTTTTGATTCACTGCTGCTTTCATGCAATGTGCCACCAGAATCCTTGGAGATCATGGCAATTGTACGGCAGCCTCCTTTTAGGGAAGCCAAGCAACCACTAGAGTGCCTCTGCTCCAGGCTCAAAGCCCTCATGTCAGGTCAGTCCTGTGCTGCCCAGGTGGCAGCTCCTGGTGTCAAACACCTGGACGTAGTCATATGTATTACCAGTCCTCAACCCTGGAGCCTCTTCAGGTCTGGAGAAGATGGTGGTTCAGCAGCAGCCTCACAGCCCCATCCCTCTCATTGCACCCTGCCCAGCCTGCACCACTACCTCCCCACATAAACACATGCCTTTCTTGTCTCATGAGCTGTAAAAGCTTGGGAAAACTCTGCTTGGCGAGGGAACTCACTTGAGCCAAGCTGCCTGCCAAGTACATAAATCTCAGGGAATTTAACCCTTTGGAGTGTACACCCATGTGTCCTAATGATTCAACTGACTGAATGTCTGAAAAACATCAGTTTGAAAGGATTGGTGGGAATTTTACAAATAAAATTCCAAGTTTCCTCTTTCCCTACCAGTGATGACTAGCAGCGAAGCTGAGCACAAGTAGATAAGTGTTTGTCTCTTTCTGCAGTTCACCAAGGTGTACAAATGGCAGAGTCTGCAGTAGGAAAAGTCTCAGAACCCTGAAATAAGAGGTCCCAGTCATCAGGAACTTTTTCTACATAGAAACCATTCTGGCACGGGGAGATGGAGCAGATGAATCATCCCTGGCAGCGGGTGATGTCCATGATATAACTGAAAGGTATTAGGCAAAAACTTCTTCCCTGCATCATTTCAGCATGATGACCCACATTCGTAGTTGGTTTTCTCATGTCACAAGGATTTTTTTTTTTTTTTTTTTTGCTTTTTCTTTCTGCATTCCTTTACTGTTAAAGCACAAAAGAACTAGAAAAAAAATCATGTTATCTTTGCAGCAGAATCACCTCAAGGTCCCAAACAACACCATGAGATCACCAAGATGCGTCCCTTACACACTTGAGCTAAGAAACACTTGCTGCCCTGAAGTGTTTTTAATGCAAAGCAGGGCTTATCAGTCCTATTAAGCTAGCCTGTCTTACCTTACAGCCACTTACTGGTTTTAGAGCCTTCATCACAGCACAGATCTCCAAGGCTTGGCAGAAAGATATTTTTTGCTGTGCTCTCCGTTCCCAATGTGATTGATACAGCACACTGCTGGAGAAGTGCAAAGCTATGTAACGGAATGCAAATAGGGGTTAGGGAAATTCATAGTTTCCAGAAGACAAACGAAGAGAACACAGTTTTTCTCTCCTTAAATCTTCACAACTTCCAAACTCACACGATGATTCTGCAGAGCCTAGGAGCTTCTAAGCACATGTCTGGGGGGATCGCCTGTCAGCGTGAGGCTAGCCACAGCTGACCCTCTCGCCAGCAATTTTTTTCTGCCTGGCACATCACTGGCTTTGCTCGTCACCTGGCCAGTGCTGGCCTGCACATCAGAGTAGGTCTTGCACTCTGACCATGATCAATGAGAAAAGTCTGCACGCTCACACTGGGGTCTGGAATGTCAAAACAACTCCTCCCCCTTCCCCTCCCTCCCCCCCATCCCACCTACACTGCCTTGAGCTGTGCCATTAATCTGTGACTTGAAGGCTGTCTGAGTTCTGGAGGGAAGGACGAGTGATTTTCCTTATCAAGAACAATAAGCTTCTTTGAATTCATGTTCCAAAGAAGCTTCGTAGGAATAAAACAATGAGAGGGTCACATCTCCACATCACGTGAATTGGAGTGGAGGGCGGTAGCCAGGGAGAGAAAGCAGAGCGCTGATCCTGATTTTGTTTTGCATCCAGAGGTTTAGAAAAATACTGCTGGCCTTGATGCTGAAGCTGTTTACTGTTTCTAGGCTTGACAGCGTATTATTAACTGCAACAGCCATGCAACACCATCTGTGTTGCTCTGAGCCACTCAGTCTGTGAGTTCGAGGTCTTGTGTTGTCTTTATATGTTTGTTTATTTTTGTAGGAAAAGGTTGCAAAGTTCCTGGTTTGGTTAAAGATATGGAATTATCATGCTAAAGGCAGAAAGTGAAGCACAGACTTTTTTCCTTTCCATTAATAGCCTCTCAATATCCTAGGCCCATTTTCTTTTGAGTGTTTACTGCTTTCAATAATCATTTCTGGGTGAAACAAATTCAAGATGGAGAACATAAGCAGGATGACAGAACGGGTCTTGGGAGGATCCGAGGGCTAGCATCAGCTAGCATGTACTAGCCTAGTAAGTACTGTACTGCAGTTGTTTCTCTTCATTATCATCTGAATTTATATTTTCAGTCTCTTTCTCTGCAACTAATAGAACTAGAATTTTCATTTTCATCTCTCTTTCAGCTCTTGTGAGGCCCCATCTGGAGTACTGCGTCCAGGCCTGGGGACACCAGCACAAGAGCTCTTGGAACGGGTCCAGAGGAGGGCCGCTAAGATGATCAGAGGGCTGGAGCATCTCTCCTATGAAGAAAGGTTGAGGGAACTGGGCTTGTTTAGCTTGGAGAAAAGAAGGCTCTGGGGAGACCTCATTGTGGCCTTCCGGTACTTGAAGGGAGCGTATCAACAGGAGGGGGAATGATTGTTTACATGGGTTGATAGTGATAGGACAAGGGGGAATGGTTTTAAACCAAGACCGGGGAGATTTAGGTTAGATGTTAGGAGGAAGTTTTTCACTCAGAGGGTGTTGATGCACTGGAACAGGTTGCCCAGATAGGTTGTGGATGCCCCAATTCCTTGAGGCATTCAAGGCAAGGCTGGATGTGGCTCTGGGCAGCCTGGTCTAGTGGTTGATGACCCTGCCCATGGCAGGGGTATTGAAACTGGATGATCTTTGAGGTCCTTTTCAACCCAGGCCATTCTACGATTCTATGATTCTATAATTATGCCACTTCATTTATTTACTGGAGAGCATGTAAGAAGTATTTATCGTACCGAGCTTTGAGGTCTTTGGGCTCTACCTGGAGATGAGTAAGTAAAGATATAGTCCTGGAACTTCTGTGTTGATTCTATGGATTGAATTGCTAATAGCGTGATAAGCAATGTCATTGAAATATTCACATACAGAGTTAAGTTGTTGTTCTTTATTTTGTAAGAACAGGCAACATTTCCATAGACTGGTGTACTTGAATGAACTTACTGGCAAATCAGTTTGTTGCAAAAGGTAAGATAAGGGAACAGCTTCTCTCCCCTTTGCATTGGCTTTGCTGTCACCTACATAGGAAGTGGGAATGTGAAGGTCATCAGTGTCTGGCTTTGTTTTTAGATAGCGCTCTGCACTGCCCTTGGATTCCTTTTTCATCTCTGTGAGTGAGCTGTGAGAGAAGTAGTGTAACCAGTGTCTTATCCTGATCAGATTTACTCCGTGCTATAAGGAGTACTTGTTCAAGGTAGTTCTTAGGACACATTCTTCTGCAGGATTGTGTTATCAAAGCTTATCATATTTCTACTTCTTTCACTCAGTAATAAAATGCTATGAGCATGGTTCATTTTGCAGGCTGTGTTTGTATAGTTACTACAGCAGAAATAAAGACAAACACAAAAACAGTGTTCTTAATACAAACTGAAGACTCACTGACAGTCACTTTCATTTAGCATCTAGATCAGAAAACTTCTTTCTATATATTTATATGATGCCCAAACTTCTTGTAGATGTTCTGATTTGTATGCAGTTTTTAATGGAATTATTGATGTCAGGGTTGAAATCTTTTCTCATAGGACAAACTTAGTATTAATTTGGTTAAGTATCATACTTTTTGCCAATGTTAAGTTTAACAATCTCTCTCCCATTTTCTCCAAGGATTATCTTCTCCTTTTGTTGATGTTACTTCAAAGATTTTCTTTTTGTTTGTGAATTCGATTTGCTAATTTCATTAGTCATTTGCAGAATAATTACCAGTAATTAGTAACAATAGAAATTGTGACTTTTTTTTTCTTCTTTTTTTTTTTTTTTTTTTTTTTGCAATTTGGTACAGTATCAGTTGTAACTGCAGTTACTAATAGAGCTCCATAGTATTTTTCTAGTGCTGGTTCATATTTATTTGTACTATCTGAATACCTTATAAAGTTCTGTAAATCCAGTAGTGTATGACTGAAAACATTAATACTCAAGGGACTTGCTTTTTCCCGTAGAAAAAAAGATTCCTGTTCACAGTTTATTTCTTGATGCACTTTGAGCTAATTAATACTTTTCAGGATGATTCCACAAATAAAAGTGGCTGAAGGAAAACAGAAATTGCAAAGAAAAAAGAAGAAATCCCTCCCCTTCAGATTTGAAGCACATTGAAAAGAAAGCTGAAGGAATGCCTGTTGCTTATTCTGTACCTGTCTAGTAAATCAGTAGAGGATTTCTGTCTCCAGAACTGTCTGTCACCTTTCACAAGCAAACTGCTTTTTAAAAATAAGCTAGATATTGCCAAGAGGTTCCTGTACTATGTACAGGAAAAAAACCTCTGTTACTAGCACTTCCAAAAATTAAAGTGAGAACATCTGTCTTGAGCTGACTGCAAACTCCTATCCAATTTCCTAGAAAATTAAAAATTAGGGACGTGATAATCCAATGACTGAGTATTATTCCTGTGGTCAGTTTTTATTAAACCAGTTTCCTGGAGAAGCTGCACAGAGTCAGTAATAAGTCATTATTCATATTTTGCTCTGAGGCACAGAGGAATCAGCCTTCAGAAATGTTCAATATTACAGTGAATTTTCTTTAAAATAATGAAATCATACTAATATAGATAATTTTAGCCATTTACAAGCTGAAGCCTCCTGTAACTAGATGATGATAGTTGGCTAGATGGCAAGTATGACTTTGTGTTAGTGATGCTAAAAATAAGATGCACTTCTTTCAATTCTAGTAATGGATTGTTTTTTGCACTGGCATTGTGTTAATGACAATGTTCCAAAACAACTCTTTCATAGCTTGGTTTACTTGTGCATTTGGCAGTTTCAGTGCAGAGCTGTGAAAGAAGTGGACTAGGAAAGAAAATAGTGTGTCTCTGTTACAGGATTCGCTGTGAGTTCTGCAGCAAATCAAGTAGTGACAGATTATTATAATAAACTGTCATTTAGGTTCATATTAGTTCCTGACAACATCCTGTATGTTGGTTTGAATGCTGTTGGCATTTCAGTTGTGAACCTACCAAGAGAACAAGTTGAATGTAAGCTTCCTATCTCCACTAGAGCCAGCTGGCACAGAGTGCTCTTTGGCAATATGCAATGTAGCCATACACATTCACAATACTTGCTTGCAATCCTGTCAGCTCCTGATTCTATTTTCTCTTACATTGGTTGTAGTTCTGTCTGTTTGGTAATTCTTTTTTGAATGATGGTGTAGTATTATATTGTTTGTTTGTCCTGCTTTAAAGGTATATTTTTCCATCCCTAATGTTGGATAACTTCTATAGTGTGAGTAAATACAAAAACTGATACCTATTTCTGGAAAAAAAAAAAAAAGTATTGTCTTAATATTATTTGCCTTTTTATAATTCCTGATTTCCCTCTTCCTTTCAGCCTCCATTCATATATTTTCTACACAGCTGCCTTATCTATTTCTATTAATTCGAGAAGACAAAGTATTCTCTTTATTAAGATTTGATCTGTGAATTGAAAAACTTCAGACATATAAAGCTGATTCTAAAGGAAACAATGTCAAAACTTTAGTGGACATTTGACCAAAAAAAAAGTACAAATTGAAATCATGCATTTAGACTTGGATGTTAGGAGTGGAGACTTTGCAGTTGCAGTAAGAATTGGTTTCTGTCCTGAGCTTGTCATAACTCTGTTTTAAACTCAAACACTGCATTCAAATTAACTTGGAATTAATTGTGACTTCAAAAAATAAATAAAATTCACGAGACTGCAAATATAACAACAACCAAAATATATCCAGTGTTGGAAATTATTTTTTAATCTATGAATCTGCTGGCATTCAGGGTTACTGAGGAAGTGGGTTCCTGAAGACAATTTTGTATTTGGACTACCATACGTATAACAACTACAAATGGTCAGTAGAATGAATCTATATTCATCACATAACTACATAGAACAGACATTCACATAGCCCTCATCCCTTTCTGCAAAGTAGTCTTTGGCTGATCAAGGGAATTGCAAGAGCTTATTCAGTTTGCTTGCTGGAAATGACTGTGAGAATGGACATAGAAAGTAAATTAAAGAACAAAATAAGGATGACAGTATTAAAAAGTCTTTAATATCTGTTTGGTTTCCAGTACACACATTAAGATTCTAATTTAAGCAGTATACTAATTACCTGAACAATAACTTGTTGGAGAATGTTAAAAAAAAGAATTCTGGTTTTAATATGTTGCAGGGGAACATGAATGAAAGGCAGATGAAGCAGCACTAATAGAAAAGAGGAGCTGAAAACTTTTGAAAATGGTTTCCAGGAGATCATCAGAGAGCAGATAGTGACAAAACTTTATAGAAGTAACTTTTGAGTTTTGGGGACTGATCTGTCATCTTAGCTGAATTTCTATGGGAACTTATAAGAATGCTTTTATAAAGGAAATAACTGAAATATCTTGCACTGTTGACACAGTCACTATCAAATCTTCCTTGACATGCACACATTTCTTTTTCTGTGCAATAGCACTCATTTCAAAGTATTTGATAAGTAGAAAAACTATATTATGGTTTATGTGGTTTAAGTTACAATATTATTATGCAAAGTCTGTTTCAGTGTTTACCATATATCTCTGATATAATAAGAATCTTTGGAAGCTCTAGACCTTCTACTACTATTGTAACTGATATTATACATAGATCGCTCTGAAAGTAATGCCTCATATTTATTTCCATGGAAAATACAGCAGATACAAAGAATGCAATAACGCTATTTGATGGAGCAAATTTTCAGCTATAAAACACTATTTTTAAACATAGTCACCACCATTAGCTATGTATTTTCACCAGTGATGAACTAGTGCTTGCATGCCAGGATTGTAAAAATCTGCACCAGCAGAGGTGACTCACTTACTGCTGCAATGACTGTGTAGCTGCTAGGAAAGTATTTCCCATTCAGTCCATCTTTCATCAACCTAAACAGATGGAAGCCTGGACTATACAGTAAGTGTGACAAGACAGTCCAGCCAAGATTGACAACGTGTTCCATGGTCTTCAAACTGATATGGGGCCTGGTGTTACCAAGTTGCAAGAGAAAGGTTGTCTTCTCTGGCCTGACTCTGGAAGTTTGAGGCTTCAGCTTACTCAGTGTCTCAGTGTAGTGTTCAGAGTTGATGGTTTGTCCAGGTTCCAGGAAAACCAAAAGGGTCACCCCTTTCCTATTCCAATAGAGAGTTCATATCACTTTACCCAATGAGGACTGCATCTTGAATTTTTTTCTTTGATGGGGAATTCATATGTCACAACTCCATGGACTGCCATTTCGACAGTTGATTTGTAGTGGTGACACTGTGTTTCATCACTGGTAATGATATGATCTAGAGAACTGTCTCCTTCAGCCTTGTAATGGTTTAATAAGTCCTGACAAACTTGCATATGAAGTTCTTTCAGTTCCTGTATGAGCATTTGTGGGACCCATCTAGTGTAAACTTTGTGATATTCCAGTGTTGCCACCATTGTTTCCAATGCACTGAAGCTGATATTCAGCTTCCTTTGGTACCCTTTTCTGTATTCTAACAGTTCGCATGGATGAGCTGATCAAGACGCTCTTCATGTTGTGGTGTGACAGACATGGCCGTCTGGAACATGGCTTGTCTTTCAAATTGCTGTCACCACTGCTGAAATGCACCAATGACCACCTCACTGTGCCAACAGCAAGTGTTGATGAATTATCAGGGTGGCTTGTGTGAGCACAATTTTTTCTTCTTAGAGGAATTCAATGACACACTTTTACTTTCTATGCACTTCCATGTCAGATGACATTTTCAGACTGCCCCTCTGCTGCTGTCTGTCTCACGGCATCAAAATGTAGCGGAACATTGGTGGAAAGGTTCAGCCTCTACTGCCAAACCACCAGCATCCACCTGCAACATCATAGACCAGCATAAAAAATGGCGTTATTTTCAGAGCAGCCTTCATAACATAAGTTACAAAAAAATGTTGAGAACATCTCCCCAGAAATGGATCTTCAGATAGCTTTACTAGCATGAATGTTTTGTCTCAAGAGATGTTGAATAAAGAAATATTACACAATTCACTGTGTTGATTTGTTTTCTTGAGGAGAAATTTGAGTGATGATTTGATAGACACCAAGCAAATATGTTTGGTTAATATTGGTGTATTACTTCTGAAAGAATGGACTGACCTCAGTAAGAGATCAGTTGTGACAGGCTGTTAGTTTCATATATGCTGTCTCAGGTAATCTAATAACTTAATCCACTTCTTTTCTTCCACAATTCAGTGTATAAGTGATAGTTCTTTAATGCCAGAATTCCTTTTCTGTTAACTTCAGGTCTTTCGATATCACTGAACGTACCACAGTAAAAAGTATGTTTTCTGTTTTGCTGTTCAAAAATAGCATAAGCGTTTGGTTCAACACTAAATTATTTTCTCTCCTTTGCAATAAAAGTTGTCTACATATCTTTATCTACATAGAAGTAAGAACTCTTGGTGATTTACATGAATTAATGTCTACTCAATCTAGAAATGTTAGTTGTAAATTAAATTGTATACTGTTCTTTCTCTAGTATCAGTGAATAAGCCATGTTTTCCTCATATTTCTCATTTAAAACATAACTCAGAGTACCAGAAAAACTCTTAAATATAACATAATATAATTAAGGCCATTTTCAGTAAGTCAGCACTGTTTTTTTTTAGTTTTTCTTTTCCCTTTGGAACAAAAGCAATGTAGGCAATTATTTTAAATTAGGTTACATGAGAATATTATTTGTGCAACAGAAATAGGTTTCTTTTTGTAATTAAGTTTAATTGATCCTTCTCTGGAGCTGAACTGAATCAGTCTTGAAAATACTGGCTATCTCCGGCTATAGGTGTGTTTGGAGGTAGGTGGCTACAGTAATTAAGATTGCTGGTGCAGTGGTACGGCAGTAGTTCCTTACGGATTTCCACTTGTATTTAAAATACTGTAAAAGAAATCTCCGAAACCTCCTGTCTTTATCAAAACTACTTCTGATTGACTCGAATGGATTGAATTAAGACTGTAACTTCAGTTAATTTGATTTCTGAAGGGAACAGGTTTATATAGGTTAAGTACGACCTTAAAAAAATGTCTTTCTTCAGTTAAAGGGGTGTCTATAAATATTTCAGAATTTGTTTGTTTGGTTTTGGTTTTCTTTTGGAGCTTTCCAAATTGATGTGAAGGTTTAGATTGTTTTTTCTCTATCCTATGGACAAATGTGTCAATGTACTAAGTGGGGCTGCATCAAAGATACTCAATTGAAAAATTTCCACTGTAGCCCAGAACAATGAGTTCTTTTTTAAGAGTTAGATCACTGATGTCTGGTGAGTCAAGAGAAGCTGTAAGAGTATCTAGCATAGACCTATGTAAGAGGAGCTGGGCATTTTGTATGTAATAGTGATAAACTGTGAAAGTCTACCACAATCTATAAACTGGACATAAGAAACATGATTCCTGTTACAGAAAGTGTCAGAAAAGATAAGACAATGGACACTAGGGAACAGATCTGACAACTTATTATTTTTGCTCTCATACTTCTGGTATTTGATGTTCTTTGAACTCTGGTTCCTCTTCCTGAGACTTTTACCTTGCACATATCTTGACTCTAAGATAAATAAATAAAACAAGACAGTGAAGAAAAAGAAAAAAAACAACCTCTTGATCCAACAAATTAAACAAGGTTGCATACATACATAGGCAGCTCCAAAAGTAATGCCTTCTATTTATTTCCATGGAAACTACAACAGGTATAAACAGTGCAACAACACTGTTGGACAGCGCAAATTCTCAGCTACAAAATGCTATTTTTTCGACACAGTCACCATCATTTTTCAAGTGCTAAACAAGAGTTTCCATGCTCTGCTCATAAAAATCTGCACCAGCAGAAGTGGCTTCACTGTCGCGATCACCGCTGCTGAAAAACACAACCCACTGCCTCAGTGTGCCCACATCCACTGTTTGGTCTTCATAAACATCCAGCAAATGGCAGTGAATATCAATGGGTGCCATTTCTTCTGTGTGGAGGAATTCACTTACACACTTCTGCTTCATACGCACTTCCATGTCAGATGCCATTTTGTCAGACTGCCATTCTGCAGCTATCTGTCACATGGCAACAACATGTAGTGGCGTATTGGTGGGAAGGGTCAACTTTTACTGCCATACCATCAACATCCACCTCTTTATAAGTGAAATAAAGTGAATGGAGCTCATGGAAAGAGAAATATTCAGATAAAATCAGAAATAACATAAAGAACAAAGTTGGGAATGTTTTAGAAGATAACGGATCAACCAACCAAAAGATTTGTTGATAATAAAGTATTGGTTGATAATAAGGTATATATCTTGCTGGGCAAGATGCTTAATGAAAAGGAAAATAATAAATACACGTATACACACAATTAATTCAAGTTTAAGTAGGTGTTAGTGTTTGGGAATCAGAAAGAATTAAACTTCATTTCTGGTAACATTCTCTTCTCCTTTCATGAAATGAAGGGTGTGGGTGTGAAGGTAGAAAACAACAACAGCAATAAAATTAAAATTTCAGAAGATATCTAGGAGAAAAACACAGATAAAAGTTTTATACCTTATTGTAATTAAAAACTTGCAAACTTGACTCAATCTGATGGTATAAGGAATTATTTGATTATGAAGAACACAGAACAGATAGAGGGTTAAAAATACTGACATGAAGGTAATTTTAAAGTCAGAGCTTTAACAATTTTTTTTTAGAAGGTGCCTTTGAGGACTATTGCTGAAAATTTCTTATTGCTAAGCATTTTTTTTTCCTATGCATAGATTTACTCAGCTCTTCTTTCACGTGAGAGATTTAGAGTACATCATCAAGATGACAGTGCCAACTGCAGAGAAATGAAGATGGTCTAGGTGGTCAGGATCACATGTAAGAGGTATTGTCACATCATCTTGTACCATTTATGCACACTAGATTAGTCTGGATGGAGCTGTGTTATTTCTGTTAGTCACTACATCGTGCACTTAAAGTTAATTCAGGTGTTTTGTGCACACATCTTTACTGGCCATGTATATATTTCTCTTCAAATGTATCTCCCTGATCTTCCATTCAGTGTGGTAGCTATTATTCGCAATTGTAACTTACTGCTTTCATGTCACTGATGGAGCATCTTGCAGAATATTTCAGTAATGCTTGCCATAATTTGTCATATTTTTTCTTATTCTGTTCTAACTTTATTGATCCTGTCCTGAGAGGAGCAGCACCCCTCACAGCTTTATGGGACCACTCAAACAATCTAAGGATGATTTATATTACCCTCAAGGAAAAAGACATTGAGACTGGTTACTCACATGCTGGGATTTTACTTGAGATCTCAAGCTGTCAAAATTCTAAACACAAGTCAGTATATTTCTGAGTAATGGAAAGTGCTGCAAAAGTTTTCAGAATTATTAGACTACATGTCATAATTTTTTGATGCTTCCACTTACTTATCATGTAATTTATTTTATTCAATATTGATAAGATTTAGTGAATGATTCAAGGTTTTGATACAAATGTGCTATCTTAATTAACAAGTGATATATTCGAAGCCGTGAATAATGCATCTGATTTAATACAGGATGCACTGTATCTGCACCTGAAGATGACTGGCCTTTTTAGTGAACGATTAATTCATTTCAGAAGATGATGTATCACTTTCAGTATGAACTAAATTGAGTTTATAATACAACATTTTCTATGTAGTATGCAAAATAGCACAAGGAACAAGTTTGCCCTCAAGTGGACTTCACAGGAATACCTTTAAGGCGCCAGGAGGTTGAATCAGTGGTTATTCACTCATGCTGTGGTAAGAACCAAGTTCTGTTAAGCCATTGACATGTGAATCAACATTTGCTTTCCTTCTAATTAAAAATAAAGTTATTTGATTATAAATATCAAAAAAAACCATATTCCTTATTTTAATATGAATTGACAATTATACTTTTGAAAGATTAAAGATGCAAAACCTATTTGATCTTGAGACATCAATGAGGTAATAGAAGGAGGAAAGACATCTTTAAACATATATTTTCTTAGATCACAAAAGTAACTTGGTAAATTGTATGGTATATCCTTTTATTTTACAAATTCATCTTATCAATACCACTGCTTTTCCATTTTGCAGACTGTGAAATTGTTATTTGCTAAATCATCAGAAGGAGTCAGTGGGAAAGCTTCAGTTTAGAACACTGGAGTTTTCAACACTTGTAAACGCACAACTAGGCAGGTTTATCACATTGAAAGCACAGGAAGACTATATGGAGTCAATATTCCATTTCCAGTTTCTGTAATGTGAAACCTCCGTGTTCACTTATTATTCTATCAAGCCTTTATTTTTCTGTTCACAGCTCCATAAATTCAATACTCTGTGCTTTTAATCTAATTTGTTGACAAGTGAAAATGACCCAGGTTCAAGACAATGCCAACTAGTTTTTAAAATTACATATTTAGAGCAAAAAAAATTACTAGGACATGCAATGAGTATATAATGGCTGTCATACTAGTACATAATATTCCTAGTAATTTAATTATAAACATCTGACTGTTTGGTATTTAAACAGGAAAATGGCTGTTTAAACAGGAAAATGACTGTTTAAGCACTATGCAGTTAAAGAATAATAAACCTTCTGGCATATTCTTCAGTCAAAATGCTTCACTTATAAATAAGATCAAAACAGATTCATCAGCAACGAAAAATTATTCTAAAGTGTAGCAGTACTATATTCCTAAACATATGATATAATTATCTTATATGTATGTTCAAACTAGTGTGTATCCAAATTATAAACTGGAGGTAAAAAATTGGTAAAACAGGGAAAAATATTTTTAATTTGTAACTATTTTTTCACTTTTTCACTGAAAAGTGAAATCTGTCTACTGATTCTTAGCATCAGGAATGTCACTAGTAAAGCATCATGACAACATTCAAAACAACAAAATTTGAAAATAAAATGTAGGGCCATACTGAATTATACTTTTCCGAACAGAAAAAGATATATTCATAGGTTGCTCCAGAAGTAATACCTCCTATTTAATTCCATGGAGACTACAGTAAATACAAAGAGCACAAGAATCCTATTTGATAGAGCAAATTCTTAGCTACAAAAGCTATTTCAGAACACAGTCACCACCATTAGCTATATATTTTTACAAGCAATGAACAAGAGCCTGTATACTAAATTCATAAAAATTTGCATGGCCATCCAAAACATGGCTTGCCTTTCACACTGCTGTCACCACGGCTAAAACACACCATCCACCAACTCTCTTTGCTAGCACCCAATTCAATGATAACAACAGATATATATATATATATATATCTGCAGTGCTATTACTTGCCATCCTAACTACTTGTCTACTGACAACCAGCTAACAATAAAACTGCTTACCAATCTGTTCTCTGCTAGCAATGCAACCACTAACTATTCACCAACCACTGCTGAGCCAATCTCCAAGCAGCAGCAAGCCTCCATCCAGCACCCTACGGCTTTACAGCCTTCTGCATGATATTGCATGATATAGAATAACTCCTTGCCTAATTCATGCCAGCTAGCTTTTTTATTTTCAGAACAAATGCAGGTTTTTTTGAGTGCCTGTATATTTTCTGTCCAGAAAATTGTCACTGCCAAAGAGTAAGCTTTGTTATGAAACTGGTTTCCTTTTTGAAATTATTGTGAAAAATTGTCTCTAAATAAGTTTTTTACAATTTTATGTAATACTTTAATATGCACTCTGGATTACTCAGACTTACATTCATTGCAAAGCAAACACTTAACTTTAAATAAAAAAGAACAGTATTTCCTGGTTTTTGTTCAGTTACAGTATAAACAACAGAATCTTCTCACCATTTGAAACGGCCAAAATGATGCCTTGTTCACCTCAGTAAAAATCAGATTAAAAAAAATTCTGTGCCATGAAAAGTCAGACAATGAAAAAAAATAGATAAAAATAGTTTTGTGGGTAGAGGTACAATCTTTATTTGATTGTGCCTTTGTGTATCTTCAAAGGAGTCATCAGCAGAAGCTGTAAGGCATATGAGAATCCTGTTTTATAAAACAGGATTATTAGATGAAGTGTTTTTTAGAAGAGGGCTACTAAGGGGCATGAGAGAGTCTAAGCTACCAGAAAATAGGAAGAATAATTGTTAAACCTATTAAATAGTAATACTGGTAGAAGAGAATTAGAGCAGAAAAGGTGGTCAGAATGACCTGATATTAAACAGAAAGAAGGATAAGGTTTACTTTAATTAATGTCATGCTTTCTTTAAGATAAAGGTTATGCAATGTCATTAAGAACTACTAATCCATAATTGTTGAATAGAAATGTTAGGAACGCTATTCTAATCGTATTTTGATGGAGTTCAGTAGTTCTATTTTGTTCTGACCTCAGATGTCCCTACCTGCCACCAAAGAGAAACTACAAATGCTGACACACTCTTCTCAACTTAGTTATTCTTATCAATCTCATGTCTTTCTGGCATGCAGGAGAAAAAAGATGTAAAAATAGCGTTTTATTTAAAGAGGCAAAATACTACAACACCATCCCCAGTGAAATGCTATATTTTATTGCTATTTCTTTGCTATCCACCAAAGCTGAACTCCCTCTCTGTAATCTTCATTTATATTTGTCTATGAATTCACTTATTATTGCACTTATTATATTAAATGTTGGAATAATAGCAGATTGAGATAATCTGGAAATAAAAATTACAAAAATTAAGAGAGCAATCCTGTATGACTATGAACTGTGAAGATAAAAGTTCCTACTATAAATTATTTGCTCTAAAAGTATTAAGATTCTTGAGAAAAGTTTGAATCAAATCATCTCACAAAGAGCAGCTAAATACTGTAAATCATTAATAATACTAATTAGGTAATGAACAAAGGAGTTTTTTCTTTTGAAACAAAACAACCATAGGCCTTTTCAAAAACACTGGTAATTAATCTCTTTCATAGATTACACCATATCAGATAAAAACAGGCATGAAAATATCCTTTATGTTTGAAAATGTTAACACTTCAGTAAACATGAATTCACCAAATAACTTTGGATGTATGGCTCAACATAGAATGATACAAAAGAATTTGGAATTTAAAACAAAGATCATAAAAGGATTAACGTTTTATTTACTTCAGTGTTCAACAGACGATATATGTTTCTTTTCAAAATGCAGTTCTTGATTTTCCAAGTTATGATTCATGCAGCTAGAATTAAACCCAGTTCCACACTATGTGCACCTGAAATCAGCTGCATGCAAGTGAACAGACTCTCACTAACCCACAGATTTCCATTAAGTCAAGTGTCATTAGACTTTCTCCTTTTTCCTTTGGAAAATTTCATTTTAACCAGAGTTTCTTATTCCTCCAGTATAGAGAATTTGCTAGCATTTTTAGTTCAAAAATAAATAAACTTTTATCTGAACTTAAAGGTCTGTATTGAGAAAGGCTTATTTAGGTATTTACTCACTCAAAGGCAGTCAGTTTAATAAATTTACATATTTACTTATTCTTCCATAAAAATATGCTTATTAACATATCACAGTGAAGACAGGAACTGCCAAACTGAGAAGAGAATTTCAGGAAACTGTCTCTTTACAACAGTCTTAGGGAATCTCAGTACTTCTACAAAAATCTACTAAGAGTAATGTTATGTACTACTGTGTATGCAGTACTTTCCTGTCTGATATATTATGACCTGAATCAAATGAATCATTACATTACAAACCTTATGGAAAAAAAAACAAGATCTGGGAAGGAGTGGGGAAACAAATGATTAAATACAATCAATAACAACGTCTCCAGGGTCTGAAAATGCAATGATAGCTTCAAGTTTCTCCTAGGAAAAATTTGTTAAAATTTGTCTTCTAACAAGTACCGGCTCTCCTCAAAAATTCCTATTTGTTTTCTTTTCAGTATAATTTCTTTCATCTCTCAAGGATTGCAGGGCTAACGTACTTTAAATTTTAATCAATAGTGAAAACAGTAATAATTTTTGTTAGAATTGTTTTTCATATAAGTTACCATGGATACAAGTAATCAGAATAAATCTTAAAGGTGTGCCTTTTTTCTGTACTTTCAGATAAATCAGAATTTGTCCAGATTTGTCTGGACATTTTAATTATTATTATTAATTTCTTGATGTTAATTGCACAGTGTGAAACAGGTACTTCAGAAAATTAAAATATTGACTTTAAATCATGAGAAACCTGTCCTCCTTTTCATTTTCTAAGAAACTTTTCCTCTCTTCTATATATATCAACAACATTTCAGTTGCTTTACAGTTTACGGTGTGAGAAGTAGTACAATAAGTGATGCTTAATCACTGTTTAATTATGCTAAAGTAGCCCAAAGATACTTCACTCTTTCAGATACAAAATCCGAATTAGCATGCTCAACATTACAAAAAAGTTAATCACACAAGCATTCATTTACATTAAATAAAATTAAATTTTAGACTTAAAATTGTAACAACATTTTTCTTCAGAAAGAAATGAAAGATTTTATAAGGAAGGACACTTCATTGTTAATGATTTCATAGCTAGAAAGGATAAAGCTGTGTTCGTCTTCTATTAGCTTTTCTTATTCAATTTCCCCAAATCTAATGTCTACACCAGTGACCTGAACTATGAGAGGTTATTTACAATAGAATTATCAATACTCTTGAAATTTAAAAAAAATCAGAACTCAGTGAATGGCAGTCTTATGATCTCATGATGTATTTTATATGGTATTTTTTTACTGGGTGCTACAGAATTTCCAGACACAAAGCTGAAGTTAAGACTGTGATTTATATCAATCACTAGCAGAAAAATTATAAGGAAAACTACAATTTAGAGGCAGAAAAATGACCTTCCATTAAGGAAAGGTCTACTTTCCTACTAAGGACTACTGGACTTCTATTACTAGCTTTCCCTGATTTCCTGCACATTCTTGAGCAAGCCCTATAGACAAGTACTTTTTATAAGAAGAATGTTATTTACTCATTTGAAAAACATCAAGCTAAGATTCTTATGTCATTTTCATTTTCTATAGTTACAGGTATTACAGGAGAAATTTGAGGGACTCTGATTTTTTCTCCACCAGTTTAGGGATATAACTGTGACAAAAAAACTTACATGATCAATTTCCATTTTAAAAGTTGTTTCACATTTAAAAGAATCAGAGACTTATGTCTAGGGTTTTGATTTTGCTTTCAAAGTCCTGAGCATTCACCTCCCAAGTTAAATTTTTTGTGGTTGTTTGTAAATCTGCCAGGCCTAGCTACGATGTCTTGCAGCCTGTTTCATTTTTTTTTTTTTTTTTTTTGCATTTCCAAGACATTAGCTTAACAAGATCTCCGAGTTGCTCATTAATGTGGTGGCAAAGGTATGTGACTTTCCAGATGTGAGGAATGAGGATCTGTTTAGAACTGCTGTTGCCATAGGCATGATGACCTAACAGATGAGGCTCAACAAGGATAAAACACTATTTTAAATCATGTTAATTAGAAATGAAATGTACTGGTCACTATAAAGACAAATAGAAATCTGTTAAAAAAAGCTAAACTTTCTGACCACATCATCAGCAGTGATACCTCATTAACTATAGTTTGCTCTTCACCAACTGCGGGGGATTCTTTTCTAGAAACAGTCTCATGTCATAATGAAGTGAGAGATCATAGAATCACAGAAGAATCATAGAATCTTCAGAATTGGAAGGGACCCTTAAAGGCCATCTAGTCCGACTCCCCTGCAATGAACAAGGACATGCATAGCTAAATCAGATTGCCCAGGGCTTGATCCAGCCTTGCCTTGAAAGTCTCCAAGGATGGGGTCATCAACCACATCTCTAGGCAACCTGTTCTAGTGCTTTAAGATCATCTCTTATTTGCTCTTAGTCCTGAACAAATTAGATTTCACCTTCCTTTTCAAGAAAATTCAATTGATTTACCAGTTCAGGGACTAAATGATACCAGACAATCTCATGATTTAATGTATTTTGTTAACACGTCTAAGAAAATTTATTTCCACAGAAGGTTCCTCAGGTGATTTTTATGTGCCCAGTGTCGAGAACAAAAGTTTCTCCTTTGTTTTAATTAATCTCTATTTTACAGAGAAGAAGGGAGAGTTATATCTATTCAAGAGCCCATCATTTCATGAAGATGGCAGAAGAATGAATGTATTTTATGGCCCAGTTTATCACCTATGACTTTGACTATTATCTTCTTTGAAATTTAAGGTTCACAGTGTGAGTCTGTACTACTGTAATAAATTATTCATTTCAGGCATGTGTAGATGAGCATGAAAGCTGAATATCCATTATTGAAAAACACCCAATGAGAAATGAGCAAAGTACCATTTTATCAGGTTCCAGAGCTCAGAACTTGTTCTCAGGTAGAATTTCCTGAACTGATCAGTCATTTGGAAATGAATCTCCATTATGCATGATAGGAAGACATAGCAACTGACAGCAAAGTATAGAGGTCCCCAGTCTTCCTTTATGCTATCAGTATTGTTTGGAAGGTATATGTAGCTACTAGGCCAGATGATGTTTTGAAAGTTTGCAGTTGTAGTGCACCTTCAATCTGACAAGTTTGCATCAAATATAAATGAAATGAAATATCTTAGGTTTACCTCAGGTTAAGAGTGGCCTTGATGGTTTCAGTGACTATGACCAAACCACTGAAAACATTTTCATGCTAAACTCTTATTGAAACATTTGAATAATATTTTTTTTTCCTTTCTATAAGCCCAAATACGCTATACATTCAAGTATGCATTCCAAACAATTGTGATAGCACTACTTTGGGCTAAAATTAATATTTTCTCCTCATTTTCTTCCAGAAATCTTGTCTTTATGTTCCTTCATATATAATAAGATCCCAAAGCATTGCACAGACGTACTTTAAGACTCAGAAGCTCCTGCTGAACAGAGGAAAAGATTCCTACTTGATTGGCAGCGTTGGGTAATGTTTCCCACTCTCTCAATTTTAATGTGACTATGTCCAGACAAAAGAACAAGTTTTGAAGTTACATCTGATAATTGACAAGTATGGGTAATGTTTCCTTGATCTGACAAATAAAAAGAAGGGTTTTATTTTAAGGAAAAAAGGAGATGTTAGTGTAACCATAATTAAGACTCAATTATTTGTTTCCACAGATACTGACCAACAAAGCTTGATAACAAAAAATCTGACTTTATATAAATTTCATCACATCTGGGTGTATGTGTAAATTATTAACGAACCACTCCCCCCTCAAAAAAACCCAGCAACCCTTGATTTGATTTCAGATAATCTCTGCTCATCTTTGGAAATACAACTGCCTGAAGGATTTATAATGTTCCAATGTTTACAACATTTATACAAGTTATAAAAAGAAATAGCTTATAAAATAGTAATTGCTGTTATAAAATGTACCTGGCTGCCCTGAAAGAAATGTTATTAGCATCTGTAGTTGTTAATTACTGGTACTACTGACAGTTCAAATTGATAATGAACTGTGTCATCATTTAAAGAGAAAAAGGTCTACAGATTTCTAAAATACATGTAAATATTGAAGTGCAGTGTTTTTCAGTTTTGTTCTTCTCTGCTTGAATTTACTTATTCAAGAAAATTTAGTTCTATTTATCATAGCAGTGTGTTAAGAGGAAGAGGGAAAGAGGTTCAGCCAGATGTCTTGAGCAGAAACTATAAACAAAGTCCTGTGAATTTGCAAATCACGCCAGACAGCTGGGAGACAAGTGTAACCTCAGTTTGTTCACCTGCAAGATTTTTCCCAAATTGTTCTGGAGCTTGAGGGAGATTTTTTTGTGTGTTTTAAGATCTAAGCTGCTCAACTGTGGCTCACATGTGCCACTGTTTGCAGCCTAACACTACATGATACTGACTTACAGCGTCTAATTTAGGCTGCTGTGGAAAACTTAATCTCCAAACACAATCTGGAATACAAAAATCTGGTGATTTTTCCAGTGAGTAGTTCCAACTGCAGCCTGGGTCAGGCATGAACAGGACCAAAGAGGCACCAGCCATAAGGGTGCTTTGGAGAACCTTTCAGAAGGGCCACCTCTGTGCACCACAGCAGTGACAGCCAAGCATCAGGGTGATGCATGAATCAGAGCTAACCAGAATCAGGTGCTCTCTGCCATCTGTAGCAAGCCTGGGCCCAATGAAAGGCTGACTTAGCACAGGTGCTAGAGGGCTGTCATAGCATCAGAGGACTTGGCTTAGCCTAGTCAAGCACAGCCCTGTGGGCTATTGCTGTGCCCTCTCACCTACCCACCTGGCTGCTGTTCTTTCTGACTACCTTAGCCTCTGCTGTGAAGCAGGTATGTCCTGTGAGGAACTGTGATGCAGTTTTGCTGGGCTTCTCCTGTGAGTCAGAGATGCTGTGTTGCTTGTTAACACTGAATATTTCCATGACTATAAATTTTGTGGTCTTCTGAGCTATCAATTCTGTCTCAAAATGCAACAAGGGGATACACATTTACTGTTTTAGGAATGGTATCCTAAATTGCTATATTTTGGTATTCAAAATATTTTTAATAGCATGTATGGAGAGACAGTCTCAGAGCTCTGCTACCACTGAGCCTTTAAACATCAGACACGTATGAGATTTAAATGAGTTAGAAAGCTTATAGGAAAGAGAATCTGTTCCAAGTTAGGTTTCTTTTGGTTTGATTTTCCTTGGACCGTATTATCTTAGTCACACTGAGAATGTAGGGTAGGCTTCTATGAAGCAGTAAATAATGATATCAGTAGCTCAAGATATTTGCAGACTTTTCCTTGGTGTAGTAAAGAGCAGAGAGATTTCTTAGGGAAGTTGTTTCTTTCATCTAGGAATATTTCTAAGATGAATGCTTGAAATCAGAGAAAACAAAAGCTACTACAACCCTCAAATCTCAGATAAGTGTTGGTGAGGTTTGAGACCCTAGTTTGGAAACTTCTCCCTTTCCACCTGCTGATGTGGGCTGACATCATGCTCAGCACTACTGTATCCAGGCTGAGTGGGCCCCAGATAATTGCCAGAGCTTGGATGTTGCAGTCACTTTTGTCAAACCTCCTGTTCTCAGCAGGATGCCTACAATTCTGACAACGCACTTGCTGCAGAGTCCCTGCTGTGCTCAACATCTTTAACCCAACCATCCAAGGCAGACACTTCCGTAGTTGTGGTGATGCTTTGAGAGTTCCCTTTGAGTCTCAGAGCTCAGGAATTTTGCACAGAGAGTAATTTCCATTGAGTGACTTCAGTGACTTTAGTTCTTATGAGCAGTGGGGCTCTCTATCTAAATATGGGCTTGTACTATTACAAGAGAATGCTTTAAGTGGTGTTACTTTAATAAATCTTTTATTCTTCCTGCATTATTACTAAAGAGACTAATATTTGAATCCCTACATAAAAGCACCCTCTGTATTTATTTTAAGTAGATCAAAGTCTGCATAAATGTTTTATATGATTTATTAAGATAGTTGAATTTATTGTTATAAAGATATGTTTTTATAGTTGCCAGACTGTGTATTCTTATGATCTGACCTATCATGTAGTCAGAAGATCTGGTTTATGTTCCTCCATACTTCTTTCATCACCCAAGGCAGCTTAGGCAAAATCAAATGAAATCATGATTGTGTTCTTCCTTTCTAAAATAAGATACATTTTGCAAAGAGGTTTGTTCAATTATCACTGAAGTGAACGTTGTTTGTGAAGATGGAAATTGTACATTGATTTTGTCATGATTTTTATCTGCATGTTGTAAATTAATGTTGTATGTTCCTGACAGCACTAGCTGAGAAGTGAGATTGGATCCTCTTTATATGGCTGGTTGAACTTATTATCTGTACCTTACTTGAAATACTATTAGACTTTGTTATTCTTGATCAGATTGTGTATGTTGGGGCTAATTAATTTCTGGTTGCATGTTGACCTTAAAAAGTGGTAAACATTTGCAACTGTGATACCATAGGTTTCTGCTATCTTTTCTATGCTGTTGCTTGAATAGGAGTTGCTGGCAGTATATAAAATATCCTGGGGGTGATTTTGGTTTGTTCCTATGTTTAATGGCAATATCTAAAAAGCACTGAGTTATCTAAGCAAGACAACAGAATGTAGTGTTCTTTCTACCCTGGTCTGAATTTTTACATGTGACAAAGGAAGATATTAGTAAGTAACAAGGCTGGGATTGCTCCAAGAAGGAAATCAAACAGTCGAGTAACACAGTGCAGGCTGAGCTGTGCCTGCCTGCTACTATAAGGTCCCAGCTCTGCTTGGGGTTCTAAGTTATGATCAGGTTTGTTTGTTTGTTTTTGTTTTGTGTTTGTTTTTTATTGATACCTGTTTCCAAGGAATCCAGGTGTCACAAACATTTTGTTCTACTATTTCTTCTTCTTTCTGATAGAGAAATAATTAATAATAACTAATCTTGATGGTAATTATTATCTCAAGATGTTGTGGTACAACTTAAGATTTGCCATATCACTCATACACTATAAGAAATAGATGCTAACTCAGTGTACTTCTTATTCTGAACGTTTCTCTGATTTTGGTGTTTTTCTAGTTATTTCTTTTTTGATCCTCTTGACTTCACCGGCAGTTAGCAGATAGAGGTCTCAAATGCTCAAAGATCCTTTGTTTTCTGAAGTTAAAAGTGATGTTAGAAAATATGAAATTTTCTACCCTTCTCAGTGTGCATATGCAATGAAGTAATCACAGAAGAACTAGGAGTCTTGTTTTATAATACCTGTATTTTTGCAAGATCCATTTCCTCTCCTCCCTGAACATGTTACCAGTAATAATCTAGGAAACCTACACTCTAGACTGTTGTGATAACCTTCTATGAATTTATTTCCCTATGAAGGGAAAGACAAACTTTATCTGTGTCCCTTGGGATTTTTGATTTTGTTTCCTTTTTTCCCCAATGTGAAAATTTTGTTGCAAACAGATACTACCATCTGCTTTTGCTTATTTTAACTAATCAACTGAGAGATGTTATTGTAGACTCCAATAGAGTAATCAGAGGCCTATATGGTCAACCATGTGGCATGCTGGCTAAGAGCCAACTTCTGTCCTTATTAACACAAATAGTCCTTGGATTTCATATTAATCCGCCTTGAGAACTAACTAGATGAACTTGCTTTTGGAAAGAGCTTGTTAGGATACTGATTTTTTTGCTGAAACTATTCTGAATGAAAAGTTATTATCCACTGTGAAAGCAGTTGCCTAGCAGAATTCTGAGTTAGGAACAAGCTATTCTGTATTGTCATAGAAGATATTTTTCAGATCCCACCCATAACTCTTAGATAGACAGTGTTGAGATTTGAGGTGCACTGGAATTGTTCAAAAATTGAAGTTCGTGAAAATTGCAGTAAATTGCAATCCATCAAAAAATTGTCTAATCAATACTATTTCCTTTGATATCTTTTAAACAACAGTAATCAGCATGAATATATTTGATGTTAGTGCAGAGGTTGCAAGTGCTTCAATTGGATTTCCACTGTAACAGCATTAATTACTTTGGCTAAACCTTTGTGCTAAGGATTACTCAGAGACAATAAAGTAACAAAGTGAAGAGTGGAATGATACTTTCATATATTTAATAGAGAAGTCACAGTTTTTGCTTTAGAAGTTGACACTATTAAGGAAGATTTACACATTATACAAATGAACCTGGAAAATTTGTTATCTTCAGGTGAACATAGAACAAATGGTTTACGCTATCTTGTTGCTATGGTATCTGAGATATTCTGCTTTATTGCTTCTTTGGTGGCACAGCCTCACCTCGAGTACTCTGTGCAGTTCTGAGTGCCACAATATAAGGACATAAAACTATTAGAGAGTTTTAGTATTAGAGGAGGGATAGAAATGTGGTGAAGATTCTAGAGGGCAAGATGTATGGGGAGCAGCTGAGGTCCCTGGGTTTGTTCAGCCCAGAACAGAGGAGGATGAGGGGAGGCTTCATGGTGTGGAGCTTCTCAAAGGGAGCAGAGGGACAGCGCTGAGCTCTGCTCTCTGGTGACAGCAATGGGGCCTGAGGGAACGGAATGGAGCTGGGAGGGTGGAGGGTCAGACTGAGTGTTAGGAGAAGATTATTCACCAAGAGAGTTGGGCACTGAACAGCATCCCCAGGGAAGTGATCATGGCTCCAAGCCTGACAGAGTTCAGGATGCTCTCAGACATTGGATTTGAGTTTAGTGTTGTCCTGTGCAGAGCCTAGGAGCTGGACACAATGATCCTTATGGTTGTTTTCAAACTTGGGATATTCTATTTAATTATTCTATGATTCATTTTTTTTTAAGTTTACAGAACACAGTGCCATAAGAGCTGTATATTTATTAAATTATATTTTCAATTAACTTTAATATTCTAGAATATTATACCTACCTTAGAAAGCTCCAAAAAAACAAACAAACAAAACAAAAACAGAAAACACCAAAAATAACAATGTTTAACTCTCTAAGATACATGGTATCGAAGCCAAAATTCTTATTTTCTGATATAGCCTCATCACAGAGATGTGTCAGCTCAACAGCACTTCATTGAAAAAAAGAAGTGTACAAAAAAGTCCATAAAGAACATCATAATATTGGGAGATATTAAATACAATTTTTTGAAAATTATTTGAATGCATCTTGGAATTTTAGGTATTCAAATGGTAAACATTATTTGTGATCTTGTACATATCAAAAAAAAAAAACTTACAAGTTTTTGTTCTGTTCTTACACAGTTTATGTGAATAGGAAATATGCTACAGCTCTGAAATGTTTAGGGACTGCCTTTATGGTAATTGCAACATTTTTTTCTTGCAAAGGTGACAATTCAGATAGCATTTGTAAATTTCATTGTTCATTTTATCTAGAACTGCTACAATACTGAAAGTTCATGTTCAGTGTTCAGCGTAATGGGAAAGATTGGCATATTTAAATAAATGGTGTATCAAAACACATTTAATTTTTAAGTTTCCATCAAATCTGCTTTGTCTAATTCTAGCATGATATTGCTTTTCAGGCAGATGAGTCTTTTCAGTGACATTTGACGTTATCAATTAAGTAATCTTTCTTGATCAGTCTTTTCTAATCCCCCATCGTACAGCAGCTCATGTTCATGCTTCTATCTGATCAGATCATTGTCTTTCACTCTTCAACTCAATTTTTGTGAATAACTTCTTATTCTTTCTTTACATAATACTTCATAAACACAAATACCCCAAATGTTATTTCTTGGGTGTTTCTTCTATAATACTAATTTTGAATATTTTTCTTTTTAAATGCTTAAATATTCATAATCATACTTTACATGACCAGAGTAATTAAGAAGCTCAGGTTAATCCTAGTCCATAATGCTTTCAATAATTCAACTCTTTCAGCTTTGGAAATGTGGGCAATGAAAGTTTGTCTAGAAATCAAAATAAAGATTATGTGAGGGATGGTACTTGGTAAGAAGAAAAACCCAGGAAAAACATAAATGAATAATGGCAAAGTTTTCTTGCCGAAATGTTTTAGAAAATCAGTGATTTTCACGCATTGCTGGAAGATACTCATGATGTTCAAATTCTGAGCTTGTAAGTGTAAATATTCATCCTGAAAACCTGATTTTTAAGGACTCCAATCAGAGAACAAACATCCTGTATAATTCATGTATCTAATCAAAGCTAACCAACACAGCCTGAATTTCAAATGTCAAATGTTTGCAGTAGACAAACAACACACACAATTCTTCATCTGTGCATATTCAAAGAATCTCTTAGTGAAACAAATACAAGTTACAAAAAGAAGTGATATTCATCACGGCATGTGCTCAGTGCTTGTGAGCAACATGTACAGCTGCATTATCATGGTTCTGGTGTTTGTTTCAATTGGTCAATATTGCATTAGCAGTTTTTCTTAATGCTTTTCATGTTAACGATTTCTTATGAGGAATATTATCCTGCTAGCAGTAAATATAAGAACTAGAAAAATCTTTCTTTTGAAAATATTCACTACCTAATCTCAGTAACTTGGATATCCATAGATTCCAATCCTTTCAAATATATTTTGATACTTATCTGATATATTACAATTACATGGCACTCCTTTATTTTGGAGTGTTTTTATTTCAGTTTATCTGTCTCAGTTTATCCACATTATTCCTATTGTGTCCATTTATAGTCTAATTCTGATGTCAGTCTATTTCATTATTACACCACCCCTTAAATCTCTGTTGGTTCTTATTAAAACATCCCATTGATTTAAAGATCTCGTTACTTACTGGAGTATGTTCTGATTCTCTGACCTCTTCACGCTCCTTGGTGGTGACTTCAGCTAATTGCATGATTACCAGATGATAATGCAGTAGCATTAAAATGAATTAACATGTAATTACTGCTATTCCTAAGGGAGGTGGAATACTTACAATAAAGCACTACATGTTATTTCATGGAAAGCGTGAACCAGTGTATTTCCAGTGGTGTTCTCAGATATCCGCAGCTCTTGCTTTTAACGGTGTGTCCATGGTACAAAACCCTAAAGGATATTTGGAAGTATCTGAGAGACAACTGCTTTTGCATCCTAGGTTATTCATGTCAGTTCTAGCCATCTTTAATTTTTAAAGGTATTTAAATAAGTGATTTTGTACGGCCTCATTTGCATTGTCTCTCATTCTCTTTGACATTTGTTTACCAAAAATATTAATAAGATTAAACGTTGTTGACCTAATAATGAGTCACCACGAAATTACTTTATTCAACTAATTAAAGTTAACTAACTTTAAATATGAAACAACAGTTAGAAAATACTAGTGTTTGAGCAGTGTTTCATATCTTGAACTCTGAGAGGATAACATGAGCAGACAGATGCATAGTTTATTGAGATATACTGGTTATGTCTCATTTGTTCCTCTGAAGAATTTGCTTTTAGGAGCCCTAGTGTCGAGGTGTTCTTATGCAGGACAAATGAAGAGGAATCCTATCTGTCTCAAGAGCAGTGTACTTATGTCTATTGCACTTGAGAATCTGCGCACTAAAGCAGGAAATTAAAGGGAAAATAGTTTGTGTTTTAGGATTGTTTCTTTTTCTAAATATCATGGGTATCAGATATATCAGATTTTACTGCTTAAGTGTTTTCTTATGAGTATTTCTTTCTTAATGGCATTATGTAGGCATAGAAAAAGTAAATAAACTGATGAGGTATAATTCTAAACCCTAGGTCCCTAGGTATAGTGTTTTGATATGCATCTGTAGAATCACAACAGCAGGGTCTATAAAAAAGGCCACGGAGCAAAAAATAAGTGAGTAACACAGGCAGTTTACTAATATTGTGCAGTGCTTCATTGGAAAAACACTAAAAGATTATGCTCCCATATCCTCTGGTTTCAGTGTTGGGTGTCAGCTTTGGTAGGAAAAGCAGAAAGGATACATTTCTGGAAGCATACAGAGCTAAATGTTGAATTTTAAATAGTTACTAGCCAGAAAATCTGAGCCCTTTGTTTGTAAAATCACTTTGTGAACATTATAGGAAAACATGATAGGTTCTAAACTGTAAAGCACACAGTCATTCTGTGCTGTTACAGATAATGTACATGAAATGCACAGTGCTAAACTGTTAGTAATAATGGAACAATCTTGTCTGATGTTTTCACAGGTTTCTGACAATGCATTTAAGATGTCAGAGCATTTACAAGTTGTTGTTTTTTTTCCTATGGATCCTAAATGGAAGTATATGTTTTTTTTCAGTGTATAGAAATATGACTAAGAAAAGGCAGTAAGAGAAATAGCACAATGCATTCACCTATTTCTTAATAAAAAGTCCTATGGAAATTCTGAACATGCTTGGAGGAGAAACTAAATCAGAATTTCATTTTTAACCAAGAATAAACAGAAAACAAAAATCAACACTTTTATATGCAGGAGGAAAAAGACGGAAAGATGGTTGATTTATTTTCTATATGTGCTGCTATTTTCTTTAGCTGATTTAGCGGTCAGAACAAAGTATTTTATCAATGAATGCAGAAATAGCTAAATGGACACTTACCTATATGGGATATGACTGTCACACATTTATATATAAAATACACAGAAGTTTAGGTAGAATTCAAAACTTATTTTAAATCTTTTTACTGGAGTTATGATTAGGAAAGTTGGGCATGTAAGTACAAAATGTATTTATAAGTAAAAGCGTAAATGAGGAAATGTAATTTCCTTACATACAAACTATTTTGTGATACTTTGTAAGTTTCACCTACAAACATTTTCTGGTTTCTCTTCTGAGTGCTATATCTTAAACTGTCCTGCACTGAGAGCAGTAAGGAGTTTACTAAGCTTTGAGCTTATCCTGGAAACCATCTTTTTTGGGAATTCAACTTGGGAATCCTGAATATTTTTAAATAAATATTTTACTATCTCCTTTCTTTTCTTACTTACTTGAGTATCTTTTTCTTTTTCCTATGTGAACTAAGAAGTGATTAATAACTTTTCTGAAAAGAAACCAAATTCATATGAATTTACACTTATATATTGAAAACGTTTTATCTTCACATGTAAAGAGCTTGTGCCTTGTTTTTCTTTGATGTTCTTGTACATGTGTGTATGTTATATGTACGCATATGCTTGTACACCTTAGACTACTTCATATGAACTTAAGAAGCCAAGCTTGTGTGGATGTGGCATGCAGTTTTCATAATTATTAGGTCACTGAAGCTTGGGAGAGTTTTATGATAAACACAGTCCTTTTGGTTCTTATCACGCTCTGCAGCTGATGCTGGGATTTTGTATGCATGTTACATTGCTTTATCATTTTTATCAGTCAATTTATATATCAATAAAAAGAGTTTGATTGTATTTTAGGAGTGGCACAAATGGGAATTAGCAAACAAGTGTATAGAGAAATATCATAGTGTTTTGTAGGTATAGATTCATCTATCCTGCCTGAATCTCACTGGTCCAGTTTTCTTTCCACATAGCATAATGATCATAACAGTCATGTAGTCTGAAAGGGCTTTTAAACTAAAATAGAACAGAGTGGCGTTTTCAGAAGTTGCATCTCTAGCCTCCAGATCTGTCACTGAACTCACCTGGGATGAACTGGATACCGAACAGCAAAAGCTTTGTTAAGTAGGCAGAGCTCGATAGTTGTGCCAGTACCTTAAGGAAGCTTAGAATCAGGTATCAAAGGGCTATCATGAGAAGGGAATCAGTGGAAAGTCTCCTGCTTGCTAAGTGTTTATTTTTTCACAAGCAGGTTTGCTTTGATGACAGGGTTGTTAACGTTGCCTCTAATTAAATAGCTCTATATGTGATTTTTGCTTTTATGCCTTTGTTGAACTTTTAGATGTAAGTGTAAAGTTAAACAGGAGGTGAGACTCTCCTACTATTTTGAGAGCATGTGGGCCTGGCAATGAGTAAGTTTGCCAGTGAATTCTAAAAGTCTGATGGGAAGACTAAAGGGAAATTATAGTTAGTAAGGGCAAATTTACATGACTACTTCTTTCAGTGTTCAGCTGGACTGGCAGTAGTGGATGCTGCTTTTTTGCACAAAATATTTTAATGACTTTGCACTGAAAGCAGTGAAGCTTTTCTGTTTCAGATGAAACTTCCTTGCTAAAATCAATCCTTTGCTTCTAAATTACACTTAGCTAGATGGATTGGGGGTGGGGTGGGATGAGGAAGAAGATGCTGTTAAAGATTCATTGTATCTACAATAAAATGCATATGGAGGTCATGTGAGCATCCTTTCTTCTTCGAGGGAGTATTTCCAGTGCGATCTATTTTCACCACTGTTATATTCTGTTAGTTCAATATGCCACATACAAAGCAGATTTATGCTGTAGCAGGGGGAGAAGGTAGCAAACTTAATGACAACAACATAAAGATGAAAATCCAGTTTTGATCAAAGATGCAAAAAAGAAATCAACAAAATACCCAATGGATGCAAGCAGTAATATGAAGTTCAAAAATCTGAGGTTAATACACCTCCAAGCAGTAGCCCACTTACGGATTTTGAAGATTAGCAGGCCCAAATGTTGCTAGTCATCATAGTAACTACCACAGATAATGTCAGAATTTTGTAACAGGCATTGAACAGGGGGGAAACAAAAGACTAAAAAGCAGACAGAAGAAATAGAAAATTGCTTTACAATTTCAAAAACTACATTCTATGCTACAAAAATAATTTAATTTTTCACACACGTGCCAGTAATGTGTTGCAGCATAAAATTTCAGAGATGACAAAATAGCTAAAAGCAGATGTGCATTTGCTACAGACATAGCAAAGGCAAATACTATTTTTTTCCTTTTTTCATTTATTAATTAATTTAATATGCAGCCTGTTTGTCTAGCCATTTTATAATCATTTTTTCATTTAAGGAAGAGAAAGTAGGGGGAAGGAAAAAAGATCAGAGAAATTGCTTTCGCAGAGGCAGCTCAGAAATGGTCTTGTGCTCAACATTAGATAACACATTCAGCTTTCTGGTTATGGCACCCCTTGGCAACATTTTTTTTTTTAACAGCCACCTTGCAGCGGTGTTTCTAATTTTTTTTTTCAAAACAAGCTTAGCAGGCATCTTGTTAGATCTTTTGTTTCTTGATGCCCAGGTAGCAGAATAGGCCAAGGTTACCTATTTCATTTGTGCTTTCCTAGATATGATGTTCACTCTTTTTTTTTTTTTTTACCCTCTTTCTTTTCCCTAGATATAGATATTGGAACAGTGACATCTCTTCCTTGTTGTTTTAATTTTTAAATTCCTGATGTATTCTGATAGAATGCTGCCAATTAAGTGTCCCTCTTCAGCGGTGTTGACAGTGGCTTAGGTTATCGTCTTGCTTTGCCTTACTAAGTGTCTCTGTCTAGTACGCCATCATCTGAGCAGCAGTGTGATTATATCTGTGCAGCTGGTACCCCTGTTCAGATTTTATGTTGGTCCTGAATTGCACTTCAGGTAGTTTCAAGCAAATAAACACTTGAATAAAACACCTTACAGTAGTGGACTATTGATCCAAGAGTGTTTAGTTCAGAAACCTGTAATTTTTGTGTTTTTTTTAAATGTCATTGAAATTCGATTAACTGTTTCATGTAGTATTTTGACTGCAGTTTGGAGACGATTTGGAATTAAGAATTTTTCATAAGCTTCTCTGACTTCTCAACTTGTACTCTGTCCTGGCATTTCAGAGCCCAAATTTGATAAACTTGAATGCTTTTTTCTGTCTTTTTTCCCTTTGGTTAGCTGTTGAGATATGAAATGTGTACACTGAAATATTTTCTGTAAAATGTACTTTCATTCTGAGCTCTTTTTCGATCGGCCATTCTCATATGAAATTGATTTTTTTAGGGAGATAATATTTAAAATATTGAATTTTGTATCTTTTCAGTATCTAGATCCACTTTGAGCTTGAAAACTTCACTTTTTTTTAGTTTAAATTTCCTGCTTGTTACTTCTTTCATCTGACAAAGCTAATACATTTTAATTATGCATCTGTGATGATAAGAATGGAAAGAAGTAATAAACTAGTAAAACTTAAAAATCTGTATCAAGTTGTTTTCCTTCAGTCTGTGTCAAACCTCTAACAATAACAGTTAATCTTCCTAGGTCTACATGTAGAATATTTTCATTTAATACCTAGACAGGACAGGTCTTAGTCCTCTGAGGCAAAGCTAAGATGTAGATTGCTTGGATTCTGATTCTGAACTTTTGAGCTTGGGTGTTTTTTGTGGAGATGTTTGTGTTGTTTTGTTTTTCTTTTTCTTTTTTTGCCCTTGCAATTTCTTTATTCCTATCAGAAGTCAAGTCTAAATATATCAGACTCCATGAAGTTGGTGATGGCATTAGCACCCTTAATCAGAGAAAAGCTAATGATACCATTAGGACTGAGCCTACATCTTATTTTTCAGCAAATGGTTGACATTTCCTAGGGTATCTGTTTCATTGTGAGTTACCTGCAACAACTAAGCATATTGTCTTGTCTAGGTGAGCTGTTGTCAGTCATGAAAATTAAAATTTACATGTTGAAGAATTTGCATGTGAGAACTAGAGCATCACGGAAAAATTTATCACTGTTAAGTTCTGATTTGTGTGTTGTCCACCTGGATCAAATTAGGACAAATTCAGCCCCAGGAGCGTTTTTTTTTCTGTGAGACTGCATTTCTTTCCTGAATAAATAATTCTGAAGATTCCTGATCTTCTGTTTCCCTTAATATATCTACTAAGTGTTTGAATGCTTGCAACATGGCTTCTCTGTTTGTTTTTGTTTTTTACATGATCTGCTCAAGCTCCATTGTCACCCTCAGCTCTGAGAAATATTATAGGGATCATTTTTCCATACATTATATAAACCTGGAAGGATGAAGATGGCAGTAAAAGGATCTTTCTGTCTTTTTAATGATGCTATTTACCTTAGTAATAATGCAACCACAATAGCAAGATTTGAGTTCCTGACTTAAAAATGAATTGGTTAAGGAATTCTTCAACAAATTCTTTTGCCATACGTTCTTGATTGTCATGAAATGCATAACTATAAATTGAAATTTCTCTTAAGTGAGGAGCTCTGAGAACAGCCTTGAGCAAAAACAATGTCTCATGAGATACAGACCCACGCTATCTGAGCCAGTTTTTACTATTTCCTAGGAGTGCCAATAACCAGTCTTCTGGTTAGGGAACTATGTATCTCTGACCACTGACTCAATTGTGATTTGTGAACTCAACCTTGTACAGGCAAGGGATGCTTGACACTTGATAGTTTGTGAATGAGTCCTAGACCAGCAATCAGTGTAGAAAACTGGGAAACATTCAGAACTGGGGATGTCCTGTTCCGTAGCATTTCTTAGTATGAGAAATATATGTTTGTTGGCTGCTTTTCCTAGCCTATGATATTACAAATAAAGAAGTTTGCCTTCAAGAGCAATGTAAAGTTGGTTTCAGAAATCTGTAGATGTTAAAGGTTACTTTGTGAAAAACCCATGCAAATATATTTTTTTTTTATTCTGCAATGTTGAGAGGTTTGTGTAGGACCAAGCTCCTAGACCTTTTACACTAAATGTATATAGGTGAACCACAGCACTCCAGCAAAAGGAGCTTTTATTTTTCTGCTGGAATTCAAATCTCTTACTAACAGATCTACAAAGCGGTAAATGCTGTTACAACCCTATAATCTGTCTCATCTAAAATGATTGTGTTTCTGTAAACATCATCAAAGAGGTTTCTACTTGTTCAGCAGCTTGCTTTTTTACCTTCCCCTCTTATCAATGTTGAGACCTTGAAAAATGTGGTGCAAATCTAAAATACAGAAATAGAACTGTAATTTTAGTAGAAAAAAACACTGATATTAAATACAGATAAATTAGGTAAACCTTTAAACATATTTATGCTAATTAATTAAAACAATGGCAGATAAAATCTCTAGTAGCACCAGTAAATTTTTTCTTTCTCTTCTTTCAATAGAAGAAAAATAATTTAGTGACTCTGTTTCTGGTTAATTTACTATCACAATCTGTTTTGCCAAATCATTCTGCCCTTCAGTCCTGGTATATGTTCCTTATTAGTAAGCTGCAGTGGAATTTTAGAGAAAATCCTAATATGGCTGCTTGCATAGCACCTGTCACTTGGAATCTTATAATATAAACCCTACAGATTCTCTTGGAAACCTAAACAGAATACAGATTTCTGAATACAGCAGGCGTGTTTAATAATCTGTAGAGACTGTAAGTTCTCAATGTTACCGAAACATCTTTCAGCCTTTTAACACAGAAGAGACTTTGCAGTAAAAAATCAGATGCGGTCTGAAATTGAAATATTTTCTTAGAATTTAGTCTAATATTAAAAGTACACTGTTTTTATTCACCAAATAGTCCAAGGGTAGAAATGCTAAAAACCTGTAAAAATCAACTTTTTTTTTTTTTTTTTAATTTTATCATTGTGTCTAAGATATATTTCAGACCTTACCACCTTAGCTTCTGAATCACAAAGCAGTCAATTGTGCCTTCTGTCAAATCAATTGAGAAAAGTTTGACATTTTATGAGCTCACTGCTTGTGCAAGACATCTCATTTAGAACACTTAGTAAGATCCGCTCTAATCAAATCTAACATTTGAAACCTGGACTTGCTGCTAATGGTCCAAAAATACACCAGTCCCTTCTGGACTACATTTGCCTACAAAATACTATCCTATTGATGTTTTCTCGAAGCAACTGCTTGTCTTTGTCTATCAGGAATATCAGATGTCAGTTTGGGAGGAATAATTATAAGAAAGCTTGCATTTATAAAATTACAGTGTTAAACCTGTAAATTAGCTGTCAATGTATACATTCTAAATCTATGTGAAATAAGCTTTAATAGGATATATGCAAATTCCCAGAATGCAAATCTAAAACTGTCAAATTGTTATTTCAAACCTTCTTCCTTTTCTCTCATAATTTTAACTCAAGGAGAAACAGTTCTTTGCAAATCAACAAAATCTCAAGGGGCATGGGGAGGTGGAATACAGCTGGCATTTACATGGCACCACAGTGAAGCATCTTTTCTGTGCCAATGTGTTATATAAATGATGTCTAAGAAAAAATGAAGCAGAGAGAATGTGACATTAAAGGGGAAAGCAAGTCCTGTAGACTTACAAAATCGAGATAGTAGTGCAGAAAGTACAATGGGAATATCAACTGATTATACCCTAATATTATATACCAACTAGAATACCAATTTAATGTTGTTTAATATGAAATTCCTATGGTGCAGTGCATGCATAGCACTGAAACATCTCTATGATAAAGCCATTTAATTTTTTTTATTGAATATAAACATCTCATGATTCAACTCAACCTGAGAAGTATTCATTTTTTCTTCATGGACTGCTGAGGTTTGTTCATGTGACTGTCTAGAGTTAAAGGGCCAACTAATGATATGCTTTATGTCGCCAGAACTCTATCAGTCTTCAGAGAGTTGTAGTTGTAGAAAGTTGTCGCTTAAAATATTGTGGCTCTGACTATGCCTCATTATCCTCAGCAAACTTAAAATTAAGGGATGATTGAGTACTGCAGCAAAGGAAGACATTTCCTAGAGTCTGCTTTTTTAATAGTAGGTAGTGTTGAACTTGTACTTGTTCTGGTTTTGCTTTGATGTGCATCGAGTCCCATATTTGATATGTTCTGTATCCAAATGAATAGAGTGAACCATAAAGCATCTTTTATTCATTATATGCACTGTATACACCTCAGCTTAAATTCTGGAAATCATGCATCTTGACTGTGAACCTCTGCTGAATGTCTGAGTATAATGTTGCCCTTGACATAACTTGCAGCTATCCTATTTAGGGGTACTGTGTTTGCACCTTATCTAGATATTCATGCCTGGAAGAGGTACATCAGATAGCAGCAATCCCACTGTTCCCTGTTCTTGATTGCCCAGTTATTCGAATTGGAATTCAACTGGTAATTTCATAGTTCAATTCCTCTCAATCTTAAAATATCTAAGAACTGTCCCAGATAGTGATCATCTGGCATAAAACCTTGTCCTGCGTTTCTGTAAACTAGAACTTCATCACTGCAGTGTTTTTGTGGTCATCCATGTCTGTGAATTCCTGTTCTCAGGGGTCTTTTAAGTTAGTAGAGCATACAGGTCTTGAGCATGTCTCCTCTTGGGTTATTTCTAAATAATATTTAACCTTTTGCAATTTCACTGACATGGAGAAGACTTCTTATTTTCACATTTCTCTCTACCAAGTTTGTAAATCAGCTTGTAGGTTGTGATACTGATAGGTGATTCTGTTAGCGTTGTACAGATGCCAGATTTACCAAGCTATTTATTAGCAGTTGCAAAGAAACAGGAGACTGAAACTTTCTCTGAAACCTTGTTAAACTTTCCACTGTTAAGGTCAGGACTTGACCATTTATTTTGTATGCAGTGTCACTTTTTTGAGTACTTTAAAAATACTGTCTCTGTTTGAAAATGTACTTTAGAAAGTTGCATAACTCAATCCTCAATCATTCTGCATTTATAAATATGTAATAATTACTTTTCTCTCTTCATATCCTTTTTGTTGCAATTTAGATATACTGCTAACATATCCTTTTAACATTGCAGTTTCTGATACTTCTATGAATTTCAAAATACCATAAAGAAGCATTTATGCTCCTCTTAAATGCACAAAAAAACTTCTCAAAATATGAACTTTCAGTGCTTGATTAGAAACATCAGGAGTCTTCATATAGATTTAAAAATGAAAAGGTCCCATCTTTCATCCCATCCCCAGCTTTATGTTTTTACCTCTTCAGTTTGTGTTGGTTCCAGCATTCACCATGCTACTTGAACTGCTCCATTTTACTGAGATACAGAGTTTAGAGAAAGACGAGCACCACAACATGCACATGCTTACAGCCACCAGCGGAAGTTATCCCTAAGGGCTGGTCTTTCAACCTGAGGCCTCAAGACAAAAAGTCT
>JANHGO010000020.1:34920307-35008354 GCA_024606505.1 Aquila spilogaster
GCGAAACTTGTCTCAGTCTAATTGGTCAAGATAAACTGCTGAATTGAGGTTCTTTGTGCCAAGTTCCCTTTATCGTGAAATGTGCACCTGTGTTCTTCTAATTGGCATCTTTCTTTTTTTATCTTCTTGTTTATTCTGTTCAAGGTCTTCGAAAGGTGTCTGGAATGCTCTTACAACTAATGTTAGCTAAATATGTGTCCACATATAAGGAAAAGATTAAGGCAGGAAATGTAACTTCTTTCCTTGTCTAGTATGTGCTCTTGGATACACACAAGTAGAAAATTACAGCAGACAAGGCTCCACTGTGAAGTGTAGTAGGTCCAATCACTATAAACAGTCATTTTAGAAAGTTACCATAGAAGTATCTTCCATCTCAGTTTGCTTCACTGAAAACAGGTTTATGTAATGTTTCAGTCCATCCTCACTGGACCCTAATTCACGCCTGGAACCATCACGTCCCAGGTAGGTAAATACTACTGAACTGATTTTTCCTTACTGTTTGTTACACAGCTGCATGGCATTATATTCTCCTTGATATTGACTGGGATTCTGATATTTTAATTTAAAGCTCTTCAGAATGTTTTCCAGTATTATAATAACCTATTTCATGATACTTTGTAAACTTTACTGACAAACATCTACTGATTTCTCCTTTGATTCCTATGTTCTTGAGCTGTCCTGAACTGAGAGCAGTAAAGAGTTTACAAAGCTTTGTGATTATCTCTGGAATCTACCTTTGTCAGGTGTATTTGCTCTCAAAGATTCTTAAAAAAATGTTTTCACTGTCTCACTAATTTCTTGTCTTCTGTACAATTTTTCTTTTTTTTTTTTTTTTGCCTGTGACAGTTCAGAAATGTTTAACAAGACCTCTCTGAAAAGAAAACAAAGTTATAAGAATTTATATTTCATTTAAATATTTAAATTGTTTTATATCTTCAGATTTAAAGAAACTGTGCCTTCGTTTTGGTTGATGTACTTGTATGTGTATGTATGTTATATGCATGCATACATGTTTGCACATCTTAGACTGCTTCATCTGAATTTTAGAAGCCAGGTTTGTAGCAGTGTCATGCAATTTTCATAATTATTAGACCAGTGCAGCTTGGGAGAGTTTTATGATAAACACAATCTTTTTGGTTCTTATCACAAACGGTGCAGCTGATGCTGGAATACTGTATGTATGCCTGAGTGATGTATCATTTTTATCAATCTAAATACATCAAGAGAAAGAGTTTGAATGTATTTTATGAGCAGCACAGATGGGAATTAGCAAACAAGTGTTTAGAGAGGTATCATAGTGTTTTCTAGGTATAGATTCTTCTATCATGTCAGAATCTCCCTGGTCTGGTTTTCTCTCCCCATAGCATAATGATCAGAACAGTCATGCAGACTGAAAGGGCTTTTAAACTAGAAAGGAACAGAGTGGTGTGTTCAGACGTATCTCTAGCCTCCAGATCTGTCACTGAACTCACCTGGGATGAACTGGATACCAAACAGCGAAAGCTTTGTTAACTACACAGAACTCAATAGTTGTGCCCGTACCTAAGGAAGCTACGAATTAGCTATCAAGGGGCTATCCTGAGAAGTGAATCAATGGAAAGCATCCTGCTTGCCAAGTGTTTATTTTTAACAAACAAGATGACAGGGTTGTTTACGTTGTCACTCGTTAAATAACTGTATATATGATTTTGCTTTTATGCCTTTGTTGAACATTTAGATGTGTAAAATTAAACGTGAGCTGAGACTTCACTACTATTCTGCGACCATTTGGGCCTGGCAATGAATAAGTTTGCCAATGAATTCTAAAAGTCTGACAGTGGGACTAAAGGGAGATTTTTGTTAGTTAGGTCAAACTTATATGCATGTTTACCCTTAAGAGTGTTCAGCTGCTCATAGTGGTGATAAAGAAAGTCTGGATGATGTTTTCCTGTGTTGGGGTTTTTTTTTCAGCTTATTGGCTTGTCATAGGAAAATACACCTATCTCAATGTATGGTTTTATTTTAAAAGCTCACAATAAAATAATATTCAAGCATATGGAAGGTACATATGCTGTTGGCACATTCCATGAGGAACAGAGCTGTCCAGTTTAACAGAACTGATAATGTTCTAAAAATATTCAATGTATCCTTCAGAGTTTGCTAGAAAGGTCACTTGCTATAAAGTTGTTTGAAATACACATGCCAAGGACACAATTCATGACTAAACATTTTTGAACAATCTTGAAAACAGCTATCTTATTTCAGGAGTATATAATCATTTTGGGTCAAAACAGTTAAGCTTGTGAGTAAACATTTCATATGCTTAGTATGAGGTGAATATATCATTAGGGAACAATATAGAACTGTTTGACATGGTATGCCCAGAGACCATCTGCTAAATCCCCAGCTGGATATTTGTGTGAGGTGTTACCCAGTTTATACGCAGAATTTTCAGTGACTTTGCAGACACAGCAGTGAACATTTCCTGTGTCAGTTGAGACTGTCTTGCTAAAATCAATTCATTGCTTGTAAATTGCAGCTACATAGCTGGATTAGGGGGTGAAGAAGAGGATGCAGTTATAGATTCATTATATCTGCAGTAAAAGGCATATGAAGGCCACGCAATGCATTCTTTCTTCTGTGAGGGAGTGTTTCCAATGCAGTCTATTTTCCCAATATTGTATTCTGTTAGTTCAAAATGCCACATACGAAGTAGATTTATGCTATAAAAGGGGAAAAAGGTAACAAACTTAATGACAGCAACATTGAGATGAAAATCCATTTTTGATCAAAGATACACAGAAAGAAATCAACAAAATACCCAATGGAGGCAAGCAGTAATATGAAGTTCAAAAATTTGAGGTTAATATACCTCTAGGCAGTAGCCCACTTACAGATTTTGAAGATTGGCAGGCCCAAATGTTGCTGCTTATCATAGTACCTACCAGAGATAATGTCAAAATTCTGTAACAGACACTGGATAGGGAAAAAACAAACAAACTAGAAAGCAGATGGAAGAAATAGAAGATTGCTTTACAATTTCAGAAGCTGCATTCTACATTACAAAAATAAAATAATTTTTCACACAGGTATCAGTAATGTGCTGCTGCAGTATAAAATTTCAGAGATGATAGAATGATTAAAAGAAGATATATGGTTATGATAGAGACGAAAGGCATATACTTTTTTCCTTTATTTTAATCTATTAATTGGTTTAAAATGCTGCTCTAGTTATTTTATAATTTGTTTAATTTAAGAAGGAGAAAGTGGGGAGAAAGAATGATCAGAAAAATTCCTTTCAGAGAAGCAGCTCTGAAATTATCTTGAATTCAACGTTAGATAATAGATTCAGCTTTCTGGTTATGGCACCCCTTGGCACCATCTTTTCTTAAGTCACCTTGCAGCAGTATTTCTGTTTCTCTGTTCAAAACAAGCTTAACAGGAATCTTGTTATATCTTTGGTTTCTTGAGGATGCCCAGGTAGCAGATGAGGTGAAGGTTACTTTTTTCATTTGTGCTTTCTTAGAAATTATCACTTTTTTTTTTTTTCTTCCCTGGATATAGGAATAGTAACATCTTTTTCTTTCTTGTTTTTTAATTTTTGGTATATTATGTTAGAGTACTACCATCCAATGCTGTACTTTAAATTCACTGGAAGCCTACATAAGTACAGAATGAATTACATGTTCATTAAGTGACATATGACATCATGTTGTACTAGCATCAATTCAGTTTCCTAATGCATGTCTGTTTCAACAGAGTGGTGACAAGCCCACTTAGCTTACAGTCTCAGTTTGCCTAACTGAGCATCCCTGTCTAGTGTGCCATCCTCTAAGCAGCCAGGTGGTGTTAGCTGTGCAACTGGTATCCCAGTCAGTATTTTCATCTTGGTCCTGAATTGCACTTTAAATAGGTTCAGGCAAATAAACACTTGAATAAACTACCTTACGTTAGTGGACTATTGATCAAGACTGCATAGCTCAGAAATCTCTGATTATTGTTTTTTCTCTGAAATGTGAGAAGCTGCTTTATCTAGTGTTTTGATTGCAAACTGGAAATTATTTGGAACCAGGAATTTTTTGTGAGCTTCCTTGACTTTTCAACTTGTACTCCATTCTGGCATTTCAAAGCCCAAACCTCTTGAACTTTAATGTTGTTTCCATCTTTTTTTCTCCCCTTTGGATAGTTGTTGAGTTATGAAATGGGCACATCAAAATGTTTTCTGTAAAACATATTTCATTCTGAGTTGTTTTTCCATGGGCCATTCACAGGGATATAAAAGGATTTTTAATGAGATTATAAACTGTATATTTTCAGAGTGTGGATCTACTTTGAGCTTTAAAGAATGACAAAATTTACTTTTCTTCTTATTTCCTGCTTGTTATTCCTTTCTTCTGATACAAGTATTACATCTTAATTATACATCTGTTATGATATGAAAAGAATGGGAAGAAGATGCAAACAAGTAAAACTTTTTTTAAAAAAAACTGTATCACATTGTTTTTCCTTTGGTCTATATCAAATCTCAAACAGTAATTTTTAATTCTCCTAGGCTTGCCTGTGGATAATACTGACACTTTCTTTGTATACCTAGAAAAGACAGGTCTCAGTCCCCTGAGGCAAAGCTGGGATGCAGATGATTGCTTATATTCCAGTTCTGAATTTTAAGCTTGCTTTACTCATTACAAACTCCTAGCAGCTTCTTTATTCCCATCGGGAGTCAAGTCTAAATCCATCAGATTCCATGAAGTTGGTGCTGGGTTTAGCATCCATTATCAGGGAAAAGCTGATAATACCTTTAGGACTGGACCCACTGCTGTAATGGGAGTTTTTCAGCAAATGTTTGATGCTTCCTGGGGTATCTGCTTCATTGCGAGTTACTTGCAACAACTAGGAATATTGTCTTGTCTAGGTAAGCCATGCTCAGTTATTAAAAGAAAAACATCCATGAGGAAGAATATGCATGTGAGATACTAGAGCACCATGGAAAGATTTATAACCATAAAAGACCTGCTATGTGTGTTGTCCATCAATGTGAAAGTGGGATGGATTCAGTCCTGGAAGCATTTTTTCTGAGGGACTGCATTTATTTCCTGAATAAAGAATTCTGAAGCTGCTGAAGCCTGTAGATCTTCTGATCCCCTAAATCTCTCTGCCAAGCATTTGAATATTTGAGAAATTATTTCTCTCTGTCTATTAAATGACCCTCTCAAGCTCCACTGTCACCCACAGCCCTATGAGAAATATTACAAACGTCATTTTTGCATACATCATCTGAACTTGGAAAAATGAAAACCACAGCAAAAGGATCTTTCTGTCTTTTTAATGATGTTGTTTGCCCTAGTAACACATAAGGCAACTGCAATAGCAAGATATGAGTTCCTGACTGAAAACTGAATTGGTAAAGGAATTCTTCAGCGAAGTCTTGAGCCATAGGTACTTGATTGTCATGAAAGGTTAAACTATAAATTAAAATTCCTGTGGGGTGTGAAGCTCTGAGGAGAACAGCCTTGAGCAAAAGCAGTGTCTCATGAGATAGAGACCCAGACTGCTTGGGACACTAATTGCTACTAGAAGTGCCAACAGCCAGTCTTCCAGGGAACTATAGCCCTGGCTTCTGACTCCACTAGGAACGGGCCCAGGCAAGGCATGCTTAGAAACATTTGACATCTGGTGAATGAGTCCCAGACCAGCAGAGTAATGAACATAGGAAAGAAGAAAAATCATCCAGGACCAGGAGTGTCCTGTTCTAAAAGGCTTTTGGTAAAATATTTTACAGTGCAATAAATATATTTGTTGGATACTTTTTTCAAGCCTATGGTATTAAAAAAAAAAAAAAAAAAAGAAAAAAGAAAAAAATTTGTTTCAAGAGTTGTATAAAATAGGTTTCAGAAACCTAGGAGACTTTAAATCACTGCCAAAGGTTACTTTTTTAAAAACCCAAGGAAAATATTCTTTTTGTTGTGTAATGTTGAGAGGTTTGTGTAGTACCAAGCTCCCAGACCTTTTACACTAACTCTCACTAAAAGCATATAGGTGAACCCCAGCACTCGCAAAAGAAAGAGCTTTTATTTTTCTGCTAGGATTCAAATGTCTCACCAACAGGTCTAGAAAGAGGTAAATACTGTTACAACCTTACCTGCCTCATCTAAAATAATCGTGTTTCTGTAAACCTCATCAAAGAGGTTTCTACTTGTTCAACATTTTGCTGTTTTTCTTCCCCTCTTATCAATGAGTTTTGAGAACTGTAAAACATGGCTCAAGTATGAAATACAGCAATAGAACTGTAATTTTAGCAAAAAAAAAAAAAAGCATTGATGTTAAATACAAATAAATTACACAAACCATCCCCTTTAAATATGTTTAATTAATCAACATACTTGCAGGTAAAATCTGTAGTAGCACAGGTGCTGTTTTCTTTCTCTTCCATTCTTTCAAAAGGAGAAAAATTGTTCAATGATTTTGCTTCTGGTTAATTTATTATCACAATCTGTTTTGCCAAAGCATTATGCCCTTCATTCCTGGTGTATGTTCCTTATTAGTACACTGCAGTGGAATTTTACAGAAAATACTAATATGGCTGCTTGCATAGCACCTGTCACTTGGAATTCTATAATATAAACCCTACGGATTCTGATGGAAACCTAAACAGAATACAAATTTGCTAATGGAGCAGGCATCTTTAATAATCTGTAGAGTTTGTATGTTTTCAATGTTACTGAAATGTCTTTCAGCCTTTTAACAGAGAAGAGACTTTGCTGTAAGGAATCAGATGCAGGTTGAAATTGAAATATTTCCCTAGAATGTAGCCTCTCATATTAAAATACCCTGTGCCTTTATTCACCAAACAGTCTTGATTTTTCCCATTCATTCTAATGCTAAAAACCTATAAAATTCAAGTTTCTTTTCTTTTTATCAATGTGACTCAAATTTAATTCAGTCTTGACCACTGTGGCTCCTAAATCGCAAAGTAATCAATTGTGCCTCCTGGAAAATGAACTGAGAAAAGTTTGCCGCTTTATGAGCTCACTGCTTGTGCAAGACATCTCGTTTAGAACACTTAGTAAACTCTACTCTAATCAAATCTAGCATTTGAAACCTGGACTGGCTGTTAATGGTCCAAAAATAGACCAGTCCCTTCTGGAGTACATTTGCCTACAAAATGCTATCTATTGATGTTTTCTTGAAGCAACTGCTTGTCTTTGTCTATCAGGAATATCAGATGTCAGTTTGGGAGGAATCATTATAAGAAAGCTTGCATTTATAGAATTACAGTGTTAACCCTGTAAATTAACTGTCAATGTATACATTCTAAATAGGATATATGCAAATTCCCAGAATGCAAATCTAAATCTGTCAGATTGCTGATGTTATTTTAAACCCTCTTTCTTTTCTTTTGTAATTTTGGGTCAAGAGGAAACACGTCTTTGGAAATTGAGACAATCTCAAAGGGCATACGAGGCAATGGAATACAGCTGCATTTACACGGCACCACAGTGAAGCATCTTTTCTGTGCCAGTGTGTTATATAAGTGATGTCTAAGAAATAATGGAGCGGAGAGAAGGTGACATTAAAGGGGAAAGCATGTCCTGTAAGCTTATGAAATGAAGATAGTATTGTAGAAAGAGAATAGGGACTGGTTATACCCTAATATTGTAAACCAGGTAGGATTCCAATTTAACAAATGTTTAATATGAAATTTCTAAGGAACAAAGTATGCATAGCATTGAAACGCCTCTTTATGGTAAAGCCATTTAGAATTTTTTATTGAATATAAGCATTTTATGATTCAACTCGACCTGAGAAGTATTCATTTTTTTCCTCCATGAACTGTTGAGATTTTATGTTTGACTCTGGAATTAAAAGGCCAGCTGGTAAACTGTTTTAAGCCACCAGAATTCTATCAGTTTTCAGAGCATTCTAGTAGTTGAAGGGTACAGCTCAAAATGTCTTGGCTCAGACTATTTCTCAGTCTCAGCAAACTTGAAACAATGAATGAATCTTCCTTTGTGGTAGTATATTTTGTAAGGTCTGTTTTCAGGGGGCAGTAGGAGCATATCAAACTCTTACTTGTCCAAACTTTGCTCTGACATATGCAGTCAAAGTCATACATCTGAGGTGTTCTCTGTCTAAACTAATAGGGTGAACCATAAAGTTATTCTCAAAACAACATACATTGATTGTGTATACTATAAATGCCTCAGTTTAACTTCTAGAAGCCATGCATCTTGACTGTGAGGTTCTGCTGAATGTCTGGGTATGAAGTTATCCCTGCCACAACTTAGAACCAGGCATACTCTTTTTAAGGGTACCATGTATTTGGACCTTGACATTCAAGTCTGGAAGAGGTATATCAGGTAGCAGAAATCCCACTGTTCCCTATTCCTGATTTCCCAGTCATTCTGTATCCCGCTTTTCTCTGTGATACATAAATGGAAGCAAATAACACAAAGGCGACTGCCTGTAATTGGCTTCACAAAGGAATTTAGATCATTCTCAGATAACTATGGACAAAATGGAATGGTTTTGGAGTAGGTTTCCAAGTATAAAACTACAGTGGAAGGACAGATTGTACAGTAATATATAGCCTCAGATTCAGCCCTAAACAGCGTGTGAATTGGAACTGAAATGGTAATTTCATAGTTCAATCCTTTGCAAACATAATATATCTAAAAACTATCCCAGATAATGATCATCTGGCATAAAACCTTGACCTGGATATCTGTAGACTAGTCCTTCATTGATGCAATGTTTTTATGGTCATCCATGTCTGTAAATTCTTGTTCTCAGGGGTCTTTTAAGTTAGTAGAGCATACAGGGCTGGAGAATGTCTTTTCTTGGATCATTACTGTGTAATATTATTTAATCTCTTGGAATCTTACTGACATGGAGGAGAATTCTTATTCTTGCCCTGGTACCTACCTAGCATCTCATCAGCTTGTAAATTGTAATATCAATACATGATTTTGTTACTGTTGTATGGATGCCAGATTTACCAAGCTACTTAATAACAGTTGTGAAGAAAAAGACCAGGCTGAACAGACTGCAACTTTCTCTGAAAACCTTGTTAAACTTTCCACTGTTAAACTCTCTCCATTGTAAACTTCCTCTAAGGTCAGGTTTTGAAGCATAAGGAGCTGTTTCATTACTAAAATTTCCAGTAAAATGTTAAGCCTCAGAAAACTGATGGCAGTTGTTCTTGAAAGCAGTAAGAACTTTTCTCATAATGGTACTTAAGTCTACCTTAAAATAATCATAAATTAAAAGCTGCCTTTTGTCATTTAAACTTGGATTTCAGGTTTCTCGAACAGCTCAAATTTGCTGCTATATCTTAAATATTCAAGACAACCAATTTTAATTTGAACCCTTCTAGTTCAGTCTTTGCAGTAACCATTACTGGAATTCTTACGGGTTATTCAAGCCTTGGAGTTTGAAAACTTCTATTTTAAATGAATACAGTTCATACAGATTAAATTATGCAAAGCTCAAGGTGCAATTATTTGTGCAGTCTATTTGTTTGCCAAAACTAAAAATGGGACATGTGAGTGATTTGATTTAATCTGCACAATATAGGCATTCAGTTGTGTTGAACATAAAAAGCAGGACAGTCAGCATCTCGTATAAACTGGTATGCAGAGAAAAAAAATGTATGCACATTAAAGGCTTAATTCTCTCTTTCTTGAAATACAGGTCAGTTTTGAACCTATATGTTTCTAATGTATGTTTTATGTTGAGATAAACCTCTTTTATAGTTCTGTTTAAAAAAGACTTTGAAGAAAAGATGAGTGGTTAATAATACATGCCAATTAACATTTTTGTCTTCATGTCAATTAAAAAAACACCTTTGAAAGTTGGCAGTTTTCTTTATCTTTTTAGAAGCTATTGTTTGCTTGTAAGAATGTGCAGTTGATTTCTTTAATAAGCATGTACTTGTATAAATATTTCTAATTCCTGCTTTCAACAAGCACTTAAATTGCTTTCATGTAAATATTGCCATTTATTTTGCATGCAGTTGCACATTTTTGAGTACTTTCATAATATAGTCTCCATTTAAAACTGTCCACTGGAAGGCAAATTCAATTTTATACTTAAGAAAGTTGTGCAAGTTAAAATCCTGAAATGTTCTCTATTTATAAAAATATAATAATTACTTTTCACTTTTGAAATCTTATTTTTTGAAGTATAAATACACTGCTAATGTATCCTCTTAACATTGCAGTTTCTGATATGTTTCAAATCTAGGAGACTGAACCTCTGTGTCTTTTGAAATACCATAAAGCATCTTTTATGCTTCTCTTAAACATACAAAGGTTTTTCAAAATACAAGCATTTCAATGCTTGATTGGAAACATCTGGAGTTTTCACATAGACTTAAAAATTAGAAGGTCCTATCTTTAATCCCAGTCCCAGCTGTATGTTTTTGCCTCCTCCTTTTTTGGTGGTTCTAGTGCTCATCACAATCTGCTGGAACCGCCTAGTTTCGCTGAGGTCTAGAGTTTACAAAAAGAAGAGTAACGAAGTGTGCAACAGAGCACAAAGGACATGCAGGACTACAGCAGGCAATGGTTAGGATTTGAAACAGCCTATGATTTGGGGAAGATTTTTGCCTGCACAAGCACAGAAGCATGATTAAGGAAAAAGGTTCTGGGAAAAAAAACAAAGCCACACTAGAAGAGACAACTGCCCTTCGTACATTTCATAGAACTCACGTGTCTTCCTTCATGTATATCCATATCTCTGTAAATGTTTTCCGCAAACAAGTTTAGGTGTCTGGTGACTAAATAGTCATGTAAGGATCTTATGTAGCATTTCAACACAATTGCAGTTACTGTACTTATGGATATATTTGCAGAGTAACCCCACTCTTTATTTTTGCTGTCCGTGGGATAAGAAGTAGGTAAAAGCAGAGCCTTTTTCTCTGCTATTTCTGATTTAAACACAGCCATCCAAGGGGAGTACACAGTTAAGGAAATTCAACTTCTTAACACTGAAGAGTATGGAATGATTTGGGTTTGGTTTTTGGGGGGTTTTGGTTTTGGGTTTTTTTTCATAAATCCTAACTCTGAGCCACAGAAATATTTTATGTGTCGTTCTCAAACTACAATCTAATTTAACTGCAGTTGCATTTTAAATGCAACTGCATTTTTAACAACCTCTTAAAAAATCCTAAACCAACCCAAAGCCACTAGAGCTGCTGAACTTTTTATACATGGATTTGTACTTTTCAAGCCCTAAGAATCCTTGCATGGACTATCTTTCAAGAGCAAATAAGCACCCCTCACCACCTGTGATTCTTTGTACCATCATGCACAATATTTGCCACATAATAAAACTTCTTTCACATCCAACTTATACTGTAAGTAATTGTTCTCTCTGTCTTCTACATAACAGGATATGGTACCCAGAAGAATACACAGGTTGCTATACATCTCACTGTTCTGCCGTTGTTGCAAACTATTGTATTCTTGGGACTCCCACTATCAATATGAAACTTCAGTTTTGTTACATTACATTATTGAATTCAAACAGGTACTTTATTTCCATTGTCCAGAAACTAGCACCTGTTGAAAAGGCTCAATTTACATGCACAGGAACACCATTTAAGTATATTTTTACTAGTGCTGCCAACCTAAGTTTGGACATCTAAAAGAAATGTCTGCCAAGAAACAGGTCAAAACAAAGTTTCTCACAAGATGGTTTGTCTAAATGCATGTTAAAAGATTGGAAGTTTTTTTCAGTTCAGTCCTGTGTGCTGTGCAATACTTGCATATGTGTAGCATTAATTCAAAATATGTTATCCACCTGTTCCCTGTAATTGTTCTAAGATACTTGGTTTTGGAAAAGTGCCAAATATTGCAGCAGCTTGAGAATATATGAACATAAGCATATTCCCAGCCTGAAGATACTTCAAGTACTTGATTGTGATCAAATATCTTTTATTTTTTCAAGTAATCAGTAGCGGAGACAGAAATAAAATGAGGGAATCTGTGATTCTAACCCTCTACTGCAGCTTCCAGACAGCATTCTTGAATTTAGTTTGAAATGAAACTTTACTGGAAGAATACTTTCTTTTGTGAGTTCATGAAGTAAATGGTTCCACCATCTTTAAAAACACATAGTTTATATGTCAGGTGTTTGCTACTCATCTTTCCACAGATCATTAACATGGGGATTGAAAGAAGTCCTCCTTTCCTCATCTTTGTTTTGCTTCCTCTAGTCCAGCTCCCCTTCTTTGATGTGACCCAGTATCTGATTAACTTTTGAGCCTGTCTCTGGAGGGATCATGTGGAATGTTGCTTTTGTAAAGTTCTTGGAAAATTAATGAAAGCATTCTGCAATCTGTGGAACTCTAGATATACTTTGAAATGTTTTTATAACTTGTTTTTCTTTTGAATACTCATGACTTTGACTTTTGGCACTGACAGGAAGAAATATATTTTATAGGTCTCTAGATCCTGTGTCTCTAAATTGCACTTTCTGAAAAAAAATGGCAATTTCTGTGCACAACACAGAGATTGAATGCAAGGCTATAATTCAGCTTTGGTTTTCTGCTGATGACATAAACCACAAGAGCTTGTTGGTTTATGAACAGCAGCAACAACAATACACAGAGACTGAATTACTGCCTGTGTATTTGATTAGAGATAAAGTGGTGTTGCCCACAATCCAAAAATAATATGTACTTGTACTTTCCAATTTAATTGTAAACAGGTAAATGAAGACTACTTGAAGTGTAAGAAATGAGTTGCATAAAATAAAAATGCTGACCAGTCTTCATAAGTCTGTGACATACTGACTAAAACAAATGTGTGGCTATTTTAGACAGAAAAATATTCAAATGATGTTTAATAAATTTTCTGTTGGCACCTCCTTTCCCTCTGCTCTCTCTTCTGCTAGAAGAGACAGTTCTAAAAAGGAATTCTGTTATAACTGACTGGCACTGTATAAAGCTGGTGCTGAACTGTCCTTCCTCTAAATATCTTTGAGGCAATTAGTGATATCACAGCAGCACTAGCTAAAATTAGAGCCATCTCTGTAACTGCATGAAGTGACATAATATAGCATCTCCTTGGGAATGAATATTCTTTTCCAAGTTCTTCTTGCAGCTGTTCTGGGTCTTAGTGTTTCTGCACAGATTTCTGAACCACTAGGTAGGAAATAAATGACATTTGCCAACTACAACCAAATTCTTAACCCAGTCATCTTTTATGCATGCTGGCAGCAGTGAGGGGAAAAAAATCTTGTTTGGATTGGATCTTGTTATCTTCAAATTAGAGAGGTGACAAATATGCAAGAGGCTTAGCAGAGTCATCCTAGCAGAAATTCATCTTGTAGTAGAATTTCAGTGGAAAAACGAATGTTATGTGATTAATGCAGCTTATCCATTAATTTCTCTCAGTGTCATGCGACTATTAGTATAGTACCTATTTGTGTTTGAGTGTCTTCTTTCATCATTATTTGCATGACAACACTATAACAAATCCTTTGAATATTCCTCCATTGTATGCCATATTGTATATTTTATATGCTATATGCTGAGGTGCTCTTGTTTGCCACTAGTCCCTATGATATTAGCTACCAAACAGGCAAGGAAGCTTGTATGGGAACATACCCTGTTACCACCTGGAATATGAATTGAAGGACCTGAGCATCTCACTTACCAGAATGCAGGTTCACCACATGCTTGATTAGTAATGTCAGGTTGTTAGCCAGTTGCTTTGAACGCAGCCTCTAGTCAAATCAATAAATGGAAATAATGCATTTATTTATAACATGTAAAATAAACCATATGATAAGAAAGAATTATCAAAGACAATTGAAGAAATAAAAAAAACAAACCCTACTTTCACCACTTATTTGTTATATCTGTATCACTCTCTTTACTCCCTTTGTCAAGCTGACTTTTCTGCAGCATCCAGACACTCAATCGCATATTCTGTCTTTTTGCCCTCCTAGGCTGCATTCATTATGTAAGGGCACCTCCTGGAGGAACACTTTGGCTTTTATAGCTAATAATCTTTTCAGACTCTTCCAGGAACTCTGGATTTAATTTTTTTCCTCCAAAGTTATTTATTTCTTTATTATTCAGATAGTAGTCTGGAAACTTATCTCAACTAAAATAAGCACTCTTTTCACTGCTTGGGTGGTGCAAACATCATTTTCCTAGACAAGTTGTCATCTCATGAATCTGACTGATCATTTATCACTTGCCTCAAAGAGCAGCAGTACCCTCCCTGCATCCCCTGATGAGTCATGGTGAAGTGTATACTTGGCTTTAGACTTTATATCAACTGTGACATTAACAGACATACTTGAGATGAACAATTAAATGGAATCATGCATATAGTTCACTCTTCACTGAAACGGGACATGACAGTAACCAACAACTTTCTGAGGTAACCACAAGCTTTAAGTGCTTTACCTTCAGATCTAGGCATTGTAACACCTATAAGCCACAGTCAAGAGGAAAGTGCTGTTCAAGTTGCTATAAACAACATCAGCAAAGGATAACAATCTAAATAGAAAGTAATATCTTCTTGGATACAGACAGAAAGACATGCTTAATGAAACAGTGTTACAGCTCTTCAGCACTAGGTTAGGAAGTGTTCTAGTTCATCAGAAGCTGCTGACAATGTTTGATGGCTCAGAAAAGAACTTCAGGGAGTACCATGAGGTGGTTTGGTTTTGTGGTTGGGTTTTTTTACACAAAATGAGGGACAGCAAAGCAGAAAGGTAGCAAGGTAGAAAGCCTAAAAGTGGTCTTTTAAAAAAATTAAAAGTGAGAATGGAGGTAAGTATGTGTTGTGATAAGGGGAAGAAATCAGTACCTCAATATCAAATGAATGATGACAGATTCTGCAAGATAAGCAGAGTGTTGTGGTTTAACCCCAGACAGCAACTAAGCACCATGCAGCTGCTCGCTTGCTTCCCCCCTCAGTAGGATGGGAGAGAGAATCAGGGAAAAAAAAAACCCAAACCTCGTGGGCTGAGATAAAGATAGTTTAATAGTATAGAAAAGAAAGGGAAAATACCACTACTACTACTATTAAAAGAACATACAAAACAAGTAATGCACAATACAACTGCTCACCACCTGCTGACCGATGTCCAGCCAATCCCTGAGCCACAGTGCCTCCCAGCCAACTCCCCCCAGTCTATATACTGGGCATGATGTCATATGGTCTGGAGTACTCCTTTGGCTTGTTTGGGTCAGATGTCCTTGCTGTGTCGCCTCCCAGTTTCTTACGCACTCCCAGCCTCCACTGGCAGGGCAGTATGAGAAGCTGGGAAATCCTTGACTTAGTATAAGCACTGCTTAGCAACAACTAAAACATCAGTGTGTTATCAACATTATTCTCATCCTGAATCCAAAACACAGCACTATACCAGCTACTAAGAAGAAAATTAACTTTATTTCAGCTGAAACCAGGACACAGAGAAAGGGAGCTAGTAGAAGGATGCAAAGAGAGCTGAAATGGTCAAAGTAGAAAAGCATTAAAACGATCTCTGTAGAATATGAGTGGGACAAGATTGTATTTTTCAAGAGGCCAGGGAAAAGGATATTGCTGCAATTGAGATGAAAAATGTTGAACATCTGAATGGGAGTATTGCCTGTTTAAATTGAAAGGAAAGGCTGTACCTTAAAAATGTTATGCAGAAAACATAGCCTAGATGTTCTAGTGACAGACAGCATTGTATTGTTATAATTGAAAAGGGAGGTAGTGGGGAAAATAAGTGATCTTGAGTGGCAGAGAGAAGTATAGATGGATTAAAAGTGTTTGTTTATTTATGCCAGGGCAGATACAGCCCAGTGAAGATGGAGAAAAATGTGTATAGTTCTAACACCACCACATAACAGGGGAGAGCACTGTGCTTCAAGAAGGCTCTTCAGTTCCAGGCTGCCTCTCCTTCATTAAATTTACACATGATAATAACAGACACATTAAAACATGTTTTTAGCATTACATAAACTAACAATGTGGGCAGACTTGTAGACTAACCAAAAATATTACATGAAAAAGATAACAGAAAAATATGAATGTATCTGTGTAAGAGAGAGAGGGGTACATGTTCTCTGTCACCTGCAAGTTGAATGCTGGCCGATTGTTCCCTGGAGTAAAAAAGCTGTTTCATTCTTTCTGAGATTTCAGGTAAGAATATATACATTCTGCAATGCTAATTTAAGGTCATGCTCACCAAAATAACAAAAATTGCTTAAACTGGAGAAGATTTTCCCCTCTTTTCTTTGTCCATAAAAGTTGTGTTATTTTAATGTATTTGCAGAACCAGTCTCTACCCAGCAAGTGGTGACAAGTTTTCTGCTTGTGTTAATGTCATACTGAAGAAATAAGACCAGGCTTTATGATAAGAATGCTTAGAAATACTATGGTTGTCATTCAGGAATTAAGTCAGTAAACTCACACTTTCCCCAACACCCACCCATCAAATGTAACCTGCTGGAAGTGATTCTTTAATTAAAGTACTCAAAAAAACACTAAAAATTTGAGAAAACATTATCTGGTTACCAGTGAACTGTGTCACTCACTTACAAAAGAACACAACAATTCAGGAATATTACATACATAAGAGACATAACTCACAGAGAAGCAAGGGATAGGGACTGGGTGCCTGAAATCTGAGAGAAACAGCATGCCTTATTTTTATTTAAAAAATTTTAATAGACTTTTTCATAGCAATTATGCTCATATTACTAAATGTAGAGTTTGGTAGCATTATATTGCTGATCTTTGCACAAACAGATGAGTTATTCAACATAATTTTCCCAATATATTCCAATCAGTGCTAGTTCTTTCTCTCAGAATATTAGTCACATCAGTTCATGGCTAATTATTAATATTTCCACAGTCTGTACAGAATCCATTAAAAGGGGTTTTGTTTGTTTTGGTTTGGGGTTTGTTTGTTTGTTTGTTTGTTTTAGAGTGGAACCTTTAGAAAATGCTGGACTCATGAAATAGCTTCCATTATTTGTTTTTGAGAAACCTGTGATTTTTTCACTGATGTCTTTAGTGTTTAATAAGGAAGGTTTGTTTCATGGGCCCTAAAAAGAAGATATTTTGGAAATGTCACAACACATTTGAAAATGACAACCAGATTGGTTCCTGCTACAAATGGTGAGAATAATCAAGAAACACTCAGATTTAACTTTTCCCTAAGAAAACTGTTTGAATTTTTTCTAAGACATAACTTGTGATTTTCTGGTGCAGCATCCACTTGTAAGGTGAGTCCTAGATTTGCAGAGTTTGCAAATGCTTAGCTTACCTTGTTATACCGAACATTTTTGTGAACATGCAGTTTTACTTCAAATTGCTGTAAGCACTCAAGAGCCAGCTGCTCAACCTGCTCTTCCATCAAGTGCCAGTCACAGAACATTATTTTAGACATAAACACAGGTAACAGAAAGAATAATATTAAATCTCAATGGGTATTATAGAACAGTAATTCCTTCCAAGGCACATGTAAAGTTATATGTTATAGGAGCCAACTCAAGCAGTTCAGTCATAAGAATTCTGACTTGAAATGATGAAATGATAGGTTTTATAATCTGAAAGGATTTTCTTTTTGTATCATAGGGATAGTAATGTTTTAGCCATTTCCTTCCTTTTACCCCACATCAGGAAACTTCAGTGCTCATTAGAAAACTGAAAAACATTATGCAGGTGTTTGGAAAATGAATGAAAGGGAGGTCACGAAAAAACACAGTATTATACCAGAGCCATTATAGCATCAGCTAGGCAAGGTACTTTTCATCAAGTCCACAGTTACAGCAGATGCCTTTATAATCTGAACCATGAGATAGCTTTTTGGAGGTGTGAATAAAAAGCTTCTAAAATATAGATTAGCAGAACCTAGTCATCATCCCCTTAAGTATGTGGTAGACCTTTCTAACTAGATGTAAAAGATATTCCTTGTATTAAATGTCACAGTAGCTAAACAAGCTAATGCAACTGAATAACAAAGAATAAAAGTAAATGTCAGGGGATACTGTAAAGCTGCTATTTATTTTTTTCCCAGGCTTCTGTAATGTCATAATTGTAAAAGTAAACTTGAGAAGGTTAGTTGATAAATACCCTAAGGAGAAATAAGAGCTCTTAGAATATTCTTTAGTGTGTATGAATTATATGGAACATACTGTTGTCCTTTAGCCTAAAGTAACCTGAAAGAACCTGGTAACCATTAAATTACTGAAAACCACCACAAGATTTTGGTTGTATTTTTCCTCCTTAAAAGTGTTGTATTTGATATTAATAGCACAGAGTATATTTGGTTAGACATTGGCATTTATTGCAGTGTCCTGTATCAGGGGTGACTTTAGCTAGAAAAAATCAGTAGTGGACCTTTCATAAGCCATTTAGAAGGGTGATGTTCACAATAGGCTTCTAAAACAACCATTACTTTAATGTTTGTAACAAATAGCATTTAAAAAAGTGACTTTCATCTTCTGCTTATTCTGTAAATGTTAATATTTGACAAGGACATTGTGTTTATCATGAATGCTGTTGAGGCCAGTTGACTATGAGAAGCACATTTCTTCACTCTAGTACATAGTTTTCTTATCATTGGGTAGCATACATCATGTTAACAACAGCCTGAAGAAGGATATACATGTTTTTTCAGAGTCGCTACTTTTGAGTCTTGCAAAATTTGATAAGAAATTGGGAAAGGCAAGAGCTTTAAAAATTCTGTTCAAAAGTGACCTAATTGGGCTTAAATGTGTATCTATAGATTTCAAGGTTTGATCTTCTGGAAGTAGCAATTGCTTGAAACATCTTTTACCTTAAATTTGGATTAACTTTTGCATCATGTTTTGAGTTGAATGTAGTTAATTAACGGTTCACCTAATGATCACAAACTTCCACTGGATTGATATTTAAAATCCATCTGTTTCAGTGCTAGTGGAGATCATTAATCTTTGTCTAACATTAAAAAGATTCTGTATATACTGCATCCTCAAAACACTGAGTACAACTACATAGCTTTGTAGAACAAAGACATGCAGTGTCAGATGTATCTGCAAGTTGTCAGCCAGGCTTGTGGGGGTACCTGAGGAACTGAATTGTAGGAATAGGACAAGGGAGAGTGCAGACTGACTTTTGCATTTGGGGGTGCCGCTTCTTTAAGAGGTTGAAGGGAAGAAAGAGAAAGTTCAAGACATTCTTGATACTAGTTTCAAGATGTGGTTATTGAGGTTGTGATTATTTTAATTCAACAGATTTTTGAAACCTTGATCACAACTGTGTTTTATTTCTTTTAGGATGCAGAGTATGTACCTATATAGTATATGCATTCTTTTTTTCTTAATAGAATGCATTCAGTGGGAAGTCTGGCTACTTTGACTATGAAAGGAAGAAATTGGAGAAAATTGTATTGCAGGTTTTCATACCTGTTTTTCATTTTACAAGACCCAAAAATTTATTTGTGAGAAATATGATGGATTGTGAAAAATAACATTTATTCCTCCTAGACTGACCTACTGTAGTTTCAAATACTTTGTCCTGTGTTGTACTACTATGCATAATTTCATTGAACAGTTTTCATGTCCGATGTTTGAAACGTTAGTAATGATGTTTTAATATATCTGCTTTAAATTGTTTATTTAGGGTTTGACACAGTGTCATTATATGACTAGTTGTATATGAAGTGTTGGAATTCACTGCAAAAGGATAGAGAAACGTGGTTTTCTGTTAAAGATTTTAAGGTAGTGAAGCTAGTAATTAGCTGACAACATTATGACAGACTGTAATGGAAACTCATTTTAGTTGCCCTTTCTGAGGCAGATCTATTGTAAAGTTCACACTGAACTGTTGTTTCTATTTGTTTTCATGGATATTACTCACTGTATTGGCATTAGCAAGTATGTTGTAGAACTGCCAGTCATTGCTCCAATAAGAAAAATGTAAGAAATTACTAATGCTCTACAGGTCACCTACAGGGTAATTATTATCCACAAAATGTCCCATAGTAAACTTCCTTCTTCTTAAGGAATGACAGATATTATTTAAATAAATTTAAAAAGATATAATGGCTATAATATACTGATTTACCCAATGCTATGAAAAAAAAATGAGACATCACAGAGCTGCTTGGACAAAGGAATTATTTCATCACTGCTGAGAGACTCTGTCTGAATTTTCACTGGCAAGTGTTAATGAGAAATCAGTATTTTCACTGCAGCTTTAAAAGGTATTAAGCAAATTTAGCAATTGGATTGTTACTCGTCAGTTTGCTGTAAGGACTTCAGCAGTACAAATCAACATCAGTTGGGCCAGAAATATAATACATAGTAAAAGCAGTTCTAAAATCATTTGAGAGGACTGATCTGGATAATAGAGGGATAGAATAAGAGATTTCTTTTTGTACAAGCTCTATAAGAAATACATATGGTTTAATATTTTGAATCCAGCAAGTCACTTAGGCACATGAATAACTTCAACTACATCTAAAGTTGTATTGATTTCACAAATTAATATGCTTCCTTCAACTGGTTTATCTAGTTGACCATCTCCTATGGAATCAAACTTTTAAAGGAAGTTGAAATCTCCTGGAAATACACAGTCTCCTCTTATGCTTATGGAAATTCATATTTATTTATTAATTATGTGGCAATAGTAGCTAATTGGCTAATGGCTAATTTATTGTGTTTTATTTCCCATTTTCTATAAATTATGGATTTAATATAGTAATTCCATTTTCTTTCTATTGGAAAATCTGGTTTCCTGTTGGTGTTCATGTTCAAACTGCTAATTTTCTTAGATTAGTGAAAAACAAGGATGAATAAGGCAGATAGTAAAATGAAGGTGATCATTGGCCCATACTACAATACTACAGATGTCATTTATTTCTAGTTTATAAAGGTTTAATATATGATGTATAGAGGTTTAAGTAGTAGCCATACAAATAGTATGAGCTAAAAATTGCATAAAAGCATGTGATTAAAAGCCATGACTCATGAGAAACCCATTTACCTCCTGCATTCTATTACACTAAATAACACTTACCAATCCTTCTTTAACCTTTCATGAATTGTGTGCACCTGAAAAGTTAATATGCATGGAATACATAGCCCTGTAAATGATATAAGCTTTTTGCCTCATAATTACATCATGTTTAAATTTCTGTTTACTTGGTTTGTGAATTTTATGATCATGGCATTTTATACTCATGCTATTCTATCACATATGACTTATACCGAGCCATGAAGAAAGACAAACTCTGCCTTAGTCAGCCAGAGAGAGGTGAGTAAAACTGCAGCATCTCAGCCTGTGTTCAGATGCCTCAACAGAATTGTATTGCTATTAAACACAGTGGAGTTCTGGCTTGGGTACACAGGCCAATTTTATTGACCATTTAGTAGCAAACTTCATTACCTTTTAATGTTTTACAAACTGCAACTAGGGTAACTGTAAAATGAGGGCCGAGATATTTTAAAAAGTAATACTACTGTATAACACTCCGTGAACTACCTTTTTGTTCATGTGCATGTCGACACATATATATGTATACACACACACACACAATATGTTTGTATTATTTTCTCTTCTGGGAGTTGCCCATCATTTATGGCATTCATTGAGAATCACCACAGCAGCTGACCGAAACTGCCACAATATCTTTCTACAATTCTACAGAATTTATGGAATTTATCTGATTCTGAAATGGCACAACCTTTACAGTGCCATATTGATTCAAATACAGTCATACCTAATTAACACTGACATGCAATGAAAAAAAACCAAGGACTGCATATCAGGGTATGAATTAAAATTAAGAAAGTGCTTAGTAGAAAGAGTTTTACTGTGATGATCAATTGAAATGGTAGAGAATTACATTCTCTAAATTACTATAGTGGTCACGTATAACTAATGCTATCTATTCCAAAGATAACTTTAATTTATGAATCCTTTTTATTTTTAAGACAAAAATATCTTCTTTTTTTTTCCCCTGAATAAGTCAGTGTTAGATGCTTTCAGACTGGGAATACTACTTTCTTCACTGCATTCACTTTTGTCCTTGTATACCCTTCAGGTTCCAGACAGATAGATTATTGCTTCCATCAGAAAAGGGATTTGATTAATCACCAGATCGTATGTTTTATTCAAAACCAGTGCCCTCCATACTTCATCCAGAGTAAATTAATGAAAAATTCACATAATTTGTGCAGAATAGTTTATTAACTGCTTTTTTTAGTTTTGTTTGCAGCCTCAGAATAAAAAATAAAAATTATGAAAGAAGGGAACTACATTTAGAGTCTTGATTTTTGAAGAGTGGGTTGAAAGGGACTTAAATTTCATCAGATTCTCTTAGAGAATTAACTGACTACATAAATTAGCCTTCACTAGCAAAGGACTTGGGGATTTGAAACACCCCCTTACTTGATTTTCTCATTCCCCACACGACTGTGTCTTTTACTGAACAATCTGTCTTTTGGGGTGCAAGGGTTACACAGTAACATGCTACTAAGGTACGTGACATTGGCAAAGCAAAGCATTGAGTTTTCAAGTCTCAGTGTTATGGATGTTCCTGTTTTATAAGGGCAAAAAGTATGAATTTGGAGTCCTTGGCAGTTTATATGTTTGAACTTTGGAAGAAATATGGCATAAGACAAAAATACTCCTTTGTAGCTACATGTTAATGCTCAGTTTACATAATGTACTCACTTTTTAATATAGCAATGTCAAGTGAAGTCACCTACCATAGAGAAAAACTAAATATTACTGTGAATATCTAAGACAAAAATATTACTTTTAAATAGCGGCAATGCCTTTCAGCTTAATTTGTCATACCTTTTCCTTTTGATGAATTATTGAGATAGATATTCAATCTGTCCATGTTCAACTTATCTGTGTCCTGAAGTCAAACAATTCAATTATATTGACACCTGAATCAGCCAGCAGCCTGTCTAAACAGAAGCAAAAGGAGAATAGGGTTAAACGTGTCCCTACTCTCGATATCCACTTTGAAACTGCACACATCCAACACAATGAACATAGAACCTCTGGGTAGGAGAAACTTGAGGCTATGTCCTATTGAGTCAAATGTGTTTGATTTGGTCTGAGGTAGTCAAATAAGCAATAGCTTTTAAGATGTTCAAAGCTGAGATCACCCACAATTTGCTAAGGTATGTATGTGCTAAGCGCTCAGGAGATCAGGCCAGCAAAACATGTTGAACCACCCAAACCTACTAGCCTCTTCAGAACTGTACTGATGAAGTAAGTATGTTCTTGAGTTGGACAGCTACCGTTTACTAGAGCAACACAAGGGTGACTCTTGCACCATGACTGAGACTGAGTGTTGTTTGAAAAGTAGTAGATTAAGTATTGCTTATCACAGATGATTTTGAATAAAAGGGCTTCAGTGGGCCATATCACAGTTTCATCTGTCTTTTAATTAGGAATTAATTGATCCTATATAAAACATTGACATTCATGAGTTAAAAGCACTTATGTGAAAACTAGGTATTCTTTAGAAATTAATGTTCAGCTTTTGTTGACTTTCCAAATACTGCCTACCTAACTTGGAATTTATCCATCCTTTTTTTCTGTAACAGCTATACCGAATGCAACAGAATAATTGCTCCTAGTATTGTACTTAAGGTAGTGAAGGAGACTTATGTCCAATCCATAGAAGAGGAACTATGACCCTGAGAAGTGGCTTGTTCAAATTTGCACAAGTGCGCTTGTGGATCAGTTGCATTAACTGTCACCATTCTTTGCCTTAAAATGAGTATCAGCTTTACCCCTGTGTCTGCTTTTCAAACAATTAGATTTGGGAAGTGGAGGAATATAAGCAAATCTTTTGAATATGACCAGCTAATACAGGTCACTAGTGATGCTGAATATGTAATAATAATATTTTGTAGGTGTTTTATGAAAGTCTGCAAATTCTTTTCCTACATCCATTGGACTGGAGCTATTTTCTTGATTGAAATATTGAATGATTAATAAGAATTCCTAACAAACTTTTTCCTCACATTACACAAATGTCTTGAGACTGAGAAGAAAAAAAATGTCACTGAAACTAGGTATGGATCTCCCCACCAGGAGCTGTGGAATGAAGGAATTTTTTGATATTATAAGCTGGAACAACTGGAAAGACGCCTTGGTTGGGAAGTATGATGACAGGAATATCAAAAGAGCTGCTTTCTGGTTTGGGCTTGAAAGATAGGGCCTAGGGGAAGGAGAAAGAGACAGAAAAGAGTCAGAAGGGAGAAGCTATCTCTGGGTGTGCTGACAAAAAAGGGTCAGCAAATTGATTGATTTCAGGAGACAGATCTTTTTCTTTACATTTTAATGTAATTAAATATTATCTGTTATTGATTATATTATTTGAATTTATAATTTTTACCCAAGTGGTTTTTAGTATTTCTGCATTTTCTGTATCATTTTAAAGCCTACTTTGATATATGTATTTTCACAGAGTATACACTAAAAGAAAGCAAAACAATTCCCATGTCCTGAGAAAAGATGGAAAAAAAATATATTTTAATAATACGTCACAACTTACCAACTTGAGGAGAATAGGAGAAGACTTATTTGAAAATAGGAGGCTAAAAGGATGATGCCCAAACTAAGAAATATTAGGGCCTATTTTCCACACCATTTGTAGAAACACAGTAGAAAATGAAAACCTATTGAACTAAAATTCAGTTCAGGTGGCTAATATCCCTTGGTTAAGTTGTTTTTAAAATATGTTTTTAAAATAGCACAATAAGATACAAACCAATCTGTGATTATTAACAGATCTGTGCTTAAAATGAAAGTTCTGTTTGCAAAGAATTTAAAAATGTGTCTGTGTCCAAACTGAAAGAAAAAAATAAAATTAAGTTTGCTTAAAAATACAGACAAATATTTGAGGTCTGCACATTCGGGGGTTTGCATTATCATATATAAAGATATGCAGAGTTTTAAAAACCAAATTCAAAGGTCATTTTAAAAATTAAAAAAATCAAATATCCTATTGGGTAAGTGTCCAAAAGCAATGTTTCAACACTGTCATGTTTTGGAGTCTTATTTGAAAACAAAATATCAAAGAAAATGCCATAATTTCACCAAGGAATTGCATTTTAATAGAATTTAATAATGTCAGATACCATGGAAATTTCAGTTATTGTCATTTATTCACTACTGTTGTGTTGCTTTAAATGTTCTTAAGCATTTCCAAAAAACAGATCAAAAGGAATCTCTGTGACAGTTTTGTCTTGTGTAGCAGCAAACAGAATGGAAGACTTTAGGGAACCAACATTGAGATGAAGATTTATACCTAAATTGGCTGTCATTCTTGGGGAAGAGACTAGGCATGCAGAAGCCAGTCTTACAGTATTTCTATAGAGAGAGCTTGTGAATGTCATCCAGCAGTCATGCTCCCTACTCTAAACTGGCCTTTCCACCCTTTGGGGAAGTCATTCTTCTCTTCTGTCAGTACATATTAGTAAGACAGAAACAAAAAACAATAATAGAAATGAACACAGTGCTGACCAATTAGTAACTCAAGGGTAAAATTGTAATGTGACGTAAATTCATTCCATCAGTTCTGCCAAATCATTTCTATCCTGATTGCTACAAATAATATGACCATAAGTCTCATTATTATTAAGAGGCAGAATTATGAGCAGCCAGAGGCATAGTCTGTTTGTACTAGGTACCAGAGAAATATCTATTGCTCTCTAAAGCTTGTTTTGACCCAGACCCCAATGACCCAGACCACAGAAATCAGTTAGTAGAGATTTCCTTCAGAATGTACAAAATATGCTTTTATGCAAGGTTTGAAACACATTTCTCTAAAAATAAAAGAAAATTAAAAAAAATCTTTAAAATTAAATATTTAGTGATTGCTCTCCATAAAGGAAATAGTAAATTGTTCTATTTCTTCTATTCCTTGGATGTTGATTTTCCCTGAGGTTTTAGACCCCAAAACAGCAGTAAAGTCTGTCCACCCATGGATTTAACTGTCTTTTCTCAAGTACTTTGAAACTGTGGCATGTGTTTGATACCTTAGTATATGAGAGGTTGTTGAGGTTTTTGTTGTGTTTTTGGGATGGTGGGGTGTGTGTGTCTTTAGTTACTTGTTTTTCTATAAGGAAAAGTCCTAATTCATCTGAACAAGAAGAATGGATTTCCAAATACATGTGCTTTTTACTCTTCATTAAGTAAGTTTGCATCTTCAACCTTTAAAAAATTACTTGGCTAAAAAAAGAAACAGTTTCAGACAAGGAGAGATGCTGGTGCTCTCATTGAATTAACAATAAGGTTGCATTTGGTTTCACTAATGCAGAATTAGATCCATATTTATCCAGCTGATAGCTGAAAACCCACTAGTACCCACAGAGTTAATAGGTGAGATGGAGAGTAAACTTTCTTCTATCTGTTGGCAAACTGTAGAAAAATTATACTGCAATAAATCTTCGCTCTCTATCCTATGTACTTTTGTGTTCAAATAGCTGAGCAAAACCACCTATTCTGCCTCACTGAGCCCTTCACACCAAATGACAAGTCACTCTGCTTAATAGTGAGAAATGAAGAAACATTATTGTTAGTTAAAAATTTTTAAAAACCCCAAACATTTCAAACCAGTAGAAATTGATAAAATTTACTTCTTTGATCATGAGTGCTTTTAGAGTTCTTTGAATTCAAACAAAAGGTAAAAAAAAAAAAATCAAATATTTCAACTAAAAAAAAAATATCCAAACTGATCATTTAGAAAATGTTAAAATGACTATTTCAACCAAAAAGTCAAATCAAGACACATATGGGAATCATTTCAATACTGCTTAATCTTGAGCACTGTGTTGAAAACTGCCCTGCTGTATTCTGTGACCCCCTACACAGATAATACTCCCATTTTCTGTAACTATCATTATGCCTTTACCCAAATGCTTACACTCTTTCACTTTGAATAGGTTTTCTAGATTGATGTTCAAATTCTCACCTGTTTCATAGTTTCTAGTTTGATGTTCAAATTCTTGCCCATTAATGAAAAGGTGGAAAACAGGCATCTTAGAGAAGCTAAAAGAAGACAGAATTTTAGTATTTTCTACAACTCTTAAAGGAAAAAAAAATAATCAAGGTCTTCTTGGCTTAGTCTTTGTCCATCCACAAAGGAGAGTGTAGAAACAGGACTTTGCAGGATACCCTTCTTGTTGCAAGCCTTCTCTCCCAGGGGAGGCTGTGTGCAATTTATCCATGTTACACAGGCAGGACAAAAACAAGACTCTTAGCAGCTGTGGATCATTTTGGCCTGAAGTACTTTTGAAGAATTTTGTGTATAACCAGAATGAATTCTAAATAAGCCAGCTTGTTACTGTTTCTGCTGAGCACATCAGGCCTGCTACTCTGTCAGATAGGAAGTATCTTTTGGAGACCAGCAATTTTTTCTGTCATATATTTATTTATACAGTATCGCACAGGTTTTTTTTAAGGGAGGATTATAAAATGCAGTCCTAACACTTCTTCTTTATGGAAGTTAGGGTGGGCTGCCTTCATAATTTTTCATTTTTTGTTCTCAAGTGGTATTTCACAAAACTTCCCAAAATTACATGATGTTTCTAAACAAGTAATTCTATTCAGTTAATTGTGAGGGGTCCCTCTGGTACTGGATTTCTCCTTTGGGAAATATACTTGCTTGTAATCAAAACCACATTTTTATAATCAAAGATAATGTCACAAAAATTCATAAAAGTACATGTAATGAGACAGGAAAATGGTTTGGATAAGTGAACTTTTCTGAACAAAAATTATTATTAAAAGTATTTCTTTGCTTCTATTGTTTTATATCCTTTAATTTTTCCAGACTTTTGCACATGTCTGTCTGTCATTAAGATAAAGTAAAAAATATGAATCTGGTGGCAATGAAGGACCATCTTCACAACAGAGGCAAGATAAGTCCAAGCAAATTATGTATGGTAGTTTGCATCTGTGTAAGGTATCATCTCCCAATTCCACTTGAATCCAGAGCTGAAACTGCTCTGTCTGCACAGGAAGGCAGACGAGCTGTACAAGATACTTCCCATGCAAATCCTTGCAGCTTGTCACCCTGTTGACATGCTGGCTGCATGTCAGCATCAATACCTGTTTCTATATACAACCAACATACCCTCATTCCAGGAAGGGAAATTTGAGTACATTTCAGCACTTTTCCCAGGCCTGCAGAAACATTTTAAGCAACTTACGCAAAACTTAGATGAATCATGACAGAAACCATCTTCATGTAAATATAGTTTGATTATTCTTTCAGTAGCTTTGACTTGGACACCCTGCTACAATCCAGTCCTACCTTCCTCAAATTGCAGTTTTGGTATAGTGATTTTTTTTCCAAAATAAGTAAGGAGAAAAACTCATACCTTCCACTTTTTAGTCCTAATCTACTTTTGATTCCTTCATTTCCCTGGTTTTGATGCTACGTCTGGGTTTCCACTGCCTGTTCTTCCAGCCTGCTATCTCCTTGTTTGGAACCATGCTGATTTTTCTCATGGCAATGCTTCTTTGATGTGTACAGTGGAAGTTAATGAGCTCTCCCAGTACTTACTGGTCTTCTGTGAAATCTTTGTAGAGTACAAGGAAGTTGGTTTTACTTAAAAGTCCAGCCACATGTAGAGTGGGGATCTTCTGAAGACATAAAACAAACATTATGTATATGTCTTCTTTTTTTCCATTCGTAACCTTGGAAACTGTTATAAAGCATTATCTTTTGAAAGTGACATTTCTACGCAAGCAGTTCTGTACAGTATTTTTTTCTCTGTCACTATCTGAGGCTGACAGAATACATACCTCTATTCCATGCCAAAGGAACTGAAGTGTTTTTCCTTCTAGAAAAGGCTTTTTTCTCTGATTTCACCATGATCTTCCTTATCTTCTCCTAGCTGTTGTTTTTTCTGGCTTACTTTGGTCTAACTGCTGAAATCTTTTACTGGTTAACTTCCCTCAGTTCCTGTTTCCCTGCCTTATTCTTGTTTTACTCCTGTTTTGTTGTTATGTTTCCTGCTGCTTAGCTTTTCTAGCAGTTGCTTTTCTGGCTTATTTTTGTCCAACTGCTATTTGTGATTTCTGTTAAAAGTCTCCTACTGTTTAACTTTCTCAAGCAGTTGTTTCTGGGTTTATTTTTTCCACTTCTTGAATTTGCTGTTAAAAGTCTCCTGCTGTTTATCTTCTTCTAAGTGTTGCTCCTATAGACCATTCTCTCCTCCCAAGCATTCAATACATTCAATCTCTGGACCAAATTCAGGGGTGAATGCAGAGGGCTTCTGTATAGCCCTGACCTGAGCATGAAGACGGAGATCAGGTTCAGTCCTTAAGTGTTTTCTAGCAAGTATATTTTAAAATAGAATACAAATGTCCTCAAATTAGTTTCCTGCAATGGAAAGTGGACATGCTTGGGCTTTTAGGTTGAGTCTAGAATAGAATTTTCCATTGGTAGACTTTTCCTTCTTAATAAAGTAGCATGCTTTTTTCTTTGTAAAATATCTTGGAAAGATGTGAGTTTTCAAGATGGGAATCCCAAGCTTTCAGAGTTTCAAATCACAACTGATGTTTTATTTCTAAGATTTAAAATCATTTTGACCCTTCACTGATACTTAACAGAAGAACATTCATGCAGGGTCAAATGTGTACTTTTCACTTTAACAGAGCATTGGAGAGGGGCAGTGTGAGTGAGACTTTCTTAACAACTCTTCCTGGTGCTATTCCAGCTTTGGTAACTTACTCACTTGGCCAAAGACAGCAGCAGTACTCAACAGCCAATATTCAAGGCACTTGCTTGGAATGAGGAAGTCAGTAGTTCAAGTATTTGCTCCAATAAACATTTAATTATTGATATGAAGTGGAAAAGTTCCAGGTAGAAATGCTGAGAAATATTCATCTCAGAATACCTTGTAACCTACTACATTACAAAATACAGCTGGAAATCCACCTGGAGTTTCCACATGTGAAGCGATTAACAATTTAGTTATTCTGAATTGGGCCTCATTGCTGTTATTTATTTTGCAAAATATTTCAAAAGGTTCTGATTTAATCCCAGTGGGTAATGGGGCATGAAAAATACCCAAATGTTCATACTCAGTTCATTTGGCTTCATTACAGATTCTAGTCTCTTCTTGACCTAGCGGGCTTACAGTTAGCTTGTGATGTGGCTTGTAGGATACTAATTTCTCAATAAATAGTTAACTAGTTTGATACTCTACTAAATTAAAAACCAGTTGAAACTTCTTGTATTCCAAGGACCTTTATGAATCTTTAATGAAAGGAAGTGCTTTATATCACAGATAGCATTTATATTTCTTGCATCTTTCCAGTATGAATGACACTCCTTTGCCTAGCACATTATGAAATACTTAGAAAGATCCCAAAACTTACTTGGATTACAGTTACATACACTATTACATAGTTGCAGAAGCTGCTAAACACTTCTGGAAATCTTTAACATAACTGAATGATTATAATAATATAAAAGTGAGAAAGTTATTGAATACTTTTAAAAGTAATACAATAAAAGTATAACATTCTCCTTCTGTGCACTTTTCATTATTAATATATTCTCCCTGCAGCCCTAAAATCATTTGTTATCATCACTAGAACGTCACCAAAATCATAATTTGCAATTTTGCTGGAAGTTTACAGACTTCAGCAAAATGTTGCAAGATGATCATATTCATTCATACAGACTTTCTTAGGTCATTCCACTCTTGTTTACTATGACCATTAAGTAGAACACACTGAACTAAGTGAAACAGTACCTACTGTTCGCTTTCTGTGCAATACCAGACACCTTCTCAATTTTAAGGTGTGCTAGCAGAGTGGAACTCATCACCCCCATCCCATTCCAGTTTATGAGACCAATCTTCTACAGAATCAGTCTACATAAAAATACTATGTCAACCTTTGCCTTTTTCATAACTGCATAATATTTTATAACACTTAATGGAGACATTAAACAACCTAATGTCCCAAGAGGTACATGGCTATAAACTCACAGTTTAGGCAATGGCATGTTGAAAGGGATTTTAAAAATAGATAAATAATTAACAGATGTTATTTGTTGCCCCAGATTTCCTTGAACAAACTCACACAAAGGGAAGTGGGGAGTGGAAGTGATGTAAGGTAAGAAGATTCTGTACTTCTAATTTAATTGTATGACCTTACTAATAGCATACTAGCAACCAGATCTTTGATGAGCTGAGTAAGGAGTGAGAAGTTGAGAGTAGATGCTGGCTGTGTTTATACTTACATTTTGGTATTCCATGATGCAGAGAGATCCAAAATGTTATTTTGATTGGGAAGATAAACAGGGAGGATGAAGAGAGAAAGAAGAGAAAGATAATCCAGTTGCAGGAGGGATTATAGCAGAAAGCAACAAAAGGAAATACAAGAAAACCAAAGCAACTTTTATATTACTGTGCCTTTATGCTAATGTCCAAATGACTTCTTGCATTATCTCTTTTTCTTCAAACCCCCCACTGTATTTTAAATAAGCTTAATGAAAACTCTTTCCTCTTGGGGGAGGCAGTACAAGACAGACAAATATACTCTTGGATTCTTCCAACTCCCTAATATAAAACGGTCAAATGTTACAAGAATTTTTCTATGTCTGGTATATTTCTGAAAAAGGGTGAAGAAGGTTTAACGTGCATGTATTCTGGAGTCATGTTACTTCTTCAAGAATCTTTGTCAGGATCTGGCACTGGTTCAGTCACAATGGTTAACAGGATTATGGATCTCTGGCTCCATTTATGGAGATTCAGTCTCCTGATTTTTTGTGAATAAAAAATAAATCAAAATCTTTTTCCTTAGGTTTTCCTAGATTGAAGCATATGCAAGTAAATCAGCATTTTTATCAAGATAGACACTGAAAATAATGATCTCTGGCACAACTAGTCCTTATCTATTGTTCAGGAAGTCTCTTTGCAAACTCTTTAAAAAAAAAGTTATTCTTTAACATGCAGAAGACAGAAGCAGAGAAAAACATTGTCCTAGAAACCTCTCCTTTTTCCAACATACTCTATGTTGTTTTGAGTCTGATCCTGATAAAGTGGATTTTCAGTGTCTGAGAGAAAGTCCGTTGTGTCAGGGTACTGTGGATCCTTTTGATGAATCATTAACCTGATCAGTTATTCCCATTTAAAGTCTTCTTGTTTAGTTTCTAAATTCCACTCAGTGACTCCCTGCCTTTAAGTTTGTAAAGATACAACCTGCTTTCCCTGTAGGGAAATTTATATTTAATTAATCTTTTGTCCCAAAGGTGTTCTGTTGGCATAGCTTTCATTTGATCTAGAAAAGAAACCACCTTCTGAGCCTGACATTTCTGGAAGACTAGTAGTAAACAAGAGGAGTTCCATAGCAGAAGCAATAGCTTGGATAACAGCAGCAGCATCATAGCTGACCAGAAGCAGCTCTTTTTTTTTATTCTTTTGTTTTCTTAATTTTCCCCAGTTTTTCTCCAAATTCCCTGACCTTCCTTTCTTTTTCAAAATGGAAAATTGGGATAGTATTGGGGTAGTGAGGAGAAGAAGGAAAGGTATCTAGGACAACTATTTTATTATTTTTTATCAGATTTTTTTCAACAATGTCAGCTATGTCTTTATTTATTTAAAAAAAAACATTTTTTTTTTTCTTTAGGAAAAAGAGTTTTCAAATAAAAAATGCCAGCTCACAGTATGAACACTGCTAACATGCCTGTCCTGTGAAGCAGAACTATATTTAAGATATCTTGAGCCAGTTGCACCTTGCAGAAGGAGAAAGGGAACTGATTTCTCAGTAGCTTATAATTTACTAATGCAGGAATATAAGAACAACACATTGGCTTCAAAATTCAGGCCTGCCTTCTGAGATACTTACCTTCCAATTTCAGCAATGTATGCCTGAGGCATTCACAAAGGCTATTTGCATAATCAATGTGGCACTGGATCCAACCTATAAAAGAGAAGCTTTTACTCACTTGCAACTAACAGCAGAAATGAATCTACACTTCGAAAGATGAATTCTTTAGCTGTCAAGATTTTAGACAGCATCACAAACAAAATGTGTATATATTTTCTTGATAAAGGCACAACCACACATACTGATACAGTTATGGCTTGAAAGCATATTCTTAACTATTGAAAAGGTCTTTGAATGAGAAAATTGTGAAGCTTTCAGTTTTAATAATACCGTGGTAAAGAATGAAGCAAGGAACTAAAATCACTCAAAAAACTCATTTCTTATAGCCCTAAGTGTCAAGGGCGTTCATTGTGTTCTTGATAAGCACAAATATTGACATCACTGGTGTTCCAGATCAACAGCAGTATATTTACTTGCTATGCTATTTCCTCTGGTATGAGTGAAAGCAGTGTGAAAAGGTCACATAAAGTAAGGTACCACAGATGTTGACTATTTTTGTTGGTTTCAGAAAACTAGAAAAAGTCTCTTCTTTTATTCCCATTGCTTCAAATGTTTTTCTATTTCTGTACTAAGAAAAAAGATTGGCCAAAGAAAATGAAGCTAAACATCATGGGCAGAGGGAGTGAAATGACACAAAAAAGGTCAAGGACCCAAGTCCTATGGACTTTGAATAGTAACTGTGTACTCAGTTGCCCTTAATTCCTTTTAAAATCTCTCATTTCACTTGCTCTAATATTTCCTCAATTTTCATGCATAAGGAAGAATGGGAATGTCATCATGTCGAAAAGGGGGATAAATTAGAATGGATTCAGAAGTGGGGAAGGAAACTGAAGACTAATAAGGTGAGGCATTTATGTGCCAGGTCCAAAAATGTTATCCAGCTTATCTTTGGTAACTTCAGAATTCCTTATTCCTAGTTATCTAGATTCATTTAGCATTTCTAGTCTGGCCCTGAATGTTCCTGATACCTTTTGACAACTTCAAGTAATTAGCAGCAAAAAGTACCAGGTTCAGATTTAAAGAAACACCATTGTGAGCCCTGACCTCAAAACCTGAGACTTTCTGGTGCTCAGCAGGGTAATTTTCCCCACTCAAAACTTGAATTAATTGCCTCAATAGAAAAATTTTAAATTTTTATTTTCTTTTAATAATAATAAAAAAATAATCCAAGAAGATAGATCAACAGGAAAAACTTAAAAACACAACTGCATTTTACAGTCCACTTTTGGTGAAGTTAGCTGAGCAGCTACTGGGCCACCTGGTTGCTTCTCCCCCTTCTGCAGCAACATCTTACTCACAGCATGGGACTGTCAAGTCTTGAGCTCCTGTCACCTTTCCTGCTGGGTGGCAAGGTGCAATTCAAGCTGCCACTGATCTTGTAAAATCTTGTAAAATCAGCTGCTTCCTTATTTCACTAGCCATTCATTGCTCTGCTTCATTAGAGCACTTTTGCTAAAGTTTTTGTCATTTCAGCTTTTATGATTGGTTCATGCTGAAAACTAACACAGTTCTAAGATTCTTAAGCTATTTCTTCAGCCCTCCATGTCATAGAATACTCTTAAAGTAATCTTTCCATTCAGCTTTCTAGGTCGTAACTTTTGCACTGTTAGGTTGAGATTCTTGGATATAGTAACAATTAGGCCTAGGTGTAGACTTACTATTATAATTTTTTTCCCTGTTTTTGACATGCCTCTTGCCTTCATTTGAAATGCTTCCCAAACCCAATCAGTTAGCAATGCAAAACCAAGCAGGAGGAATACACAAGTTGCATGTTTTTGAAGGGGATTGATCCAAACTTGTCTTACAAACAGCAAGCAACCATAAAGAGTCCAACAGAAGGAGCAGTTCCTCAAATCACCTTCTGGTGATTTTCATCACAAATGATAAGAACTATTGGGGCCAATTACTAGATGATATGAGTAGTTACAGGTCTTACAAAACATGATTTCTAGATTCTGTGTAGTTAGAGCAGTTCAAGTACATGTCTTTCATTTTTGGAAGAGAAGCATAAATACTAGCCAGCAATAGTTCAACTATGAGTGGCAACACCTCCAAGCCGCCTTCTTAAAACTAAGGCACTCTGTAACTGAGCATGGAATGTTGCACCACCTAGGGAAGCAATATAAGCCAAATTCTATAATCTAACAGTTAAACTATTCAGCTGGAAAAAGACCAAGGCCATTAGATGGATATTCAATATGAAATCCAAACAAACCAGACAGTAGAATCTAGCTCCCATCTCTTCCAGTAAGGTCAAGTAGCAAAGCAGCCACCTGAGATGAGAGACCCTATTCCATTCGATATTCATTTACACTAACTGGAATAACTCTGGCAGTAGAATTGCAATATTAGTTGCATACCTAATCTGAAATAATTTCCTGGGAGGTGGGAGACCTGGATTTCTATCTGTCCAGATCATGCAGATTGAGAATCTGAAAGACAGCAGTCATCATTTCAAATCAGATTTCCAAGATCTGAACTAGCAGAGGGGCTTTTCCCTTGGAGATGAGGAGGAGAATGAATAAAACATCCAGCTTTAGAAGAGCTAAATGGTCCTGAGCAGAGTCAGGTGTCTTACTGGTTTTAAGATTAGTTTGGCTTTTTAGCTTCTAAAGTCTTTTTATAGATATTTTCTCTCTTCATATATTTTTGGAGCCTGCCTGTGGGTCTGGTTATCAGGAAAGTGACATAAAGCATAGGTATTCCTATGTGAAGTTCCTCAGGTATTCAGTACCTGTATATCTTTAAAAATCTGGCCCTAATATGAGTCTGCAAGATCTGCAGAGAGCTTTCTGAATTAATATAAGAGGTTAGATAAGCTGTGGGCTATCTTGTTTTCTTCTTGTGATTATAAAAGCTTCCCTCAAGTATAGAGGTAGTGGCAGCTGAAGTTTTATTTTAGAGAGGTAGCTGCTAGGAACACTTTTGTCAAGAACTTTTTCTTGAGGCATATTACTTCAGCATGGGCTTTCTCTAAACAAACTTTTTTCTGGTTATATTGTGACTTGTATAGATTCTGTCTATGGAGATGCTCTTCAGCGACTTTATAAATTATTATTATATTAAGTGGGTGGGTTGTGAGTGGTAGGCTTACTTTGGAAGGAAGGCAGCAGGTGTGCCTGTAAATGCCGTAGTGGTGGGCAAGTGTAATTTTAGGTGGACCATTTGCCGTAGCATAGCATTTCTAGAAAAATAGAGGCTGCTTTTAAAAATATAAGCATATCTATTTTCTGAATATTTCTATGTATTACACATATCCAAACTTAGAGCATTTTTTTCTGAAGGATATCTCTATATGGAGATCTAGAGTGCTTCCATCTACGTAGGTTACAACTAATCTTTTGACCACGAAAACTAAGGTATTGTAGATAATTCCTACCAGAGCAAAACTTCTCTTCACCAGAGTGACTCTATAGCAAAACCGTCCACAGTTTCACATCTGTATGGTATATTGCAGAAATGGACATACTTAGTTTAACAGGAACTTTCAACCCTAAGGAGGGCTTGAAGTTGCCTAACCTGTCCAACAGATAACACAGCCTTTGGAGTTTTCTTGTGGGGTTTTTTTTTTTTTTCCCTTTTCTTTAAGAATTAAGAGTAATTATTAAAGCAATATTTATTTGTATTCAAAATTCTAACTGTCTCGAGTGAGAAAAATAGATCTTGCTATTTTTAATGTCTCTAGTTCAACAAGTCCATAACATGTGGAGTCTAGTCTTTTCTTTATCATAAACAAAGCTGTTTACTAAAGTCCACTTAGGTACACTGTGATAAACTGAGGAGTTTGATATCACTGTAAACTGCTGAATACAAGTCTTTTCAGTGTCATTTTTGCCAATTTTTTTCTTAAAAATCATACTTGAAAGCAGAATTTTCGAATCTAGTAGGCAAATAACAAATTAATAAAAAATAATTAAATAGCAATGAAATATCATTTTTTCCCTATCTGGCAGTTATTTAAATAACATTATTCCATAACTGGAATAAATGTATCTGAGAGCTGTGATTCTGTACCAACTCTTTTGTTATTTTTTTAGGGCATCACTTCTACAACTACACATTAAGTGGTTAAATATTTTCACATGGCTTAAAAAAAAGCCCTGCCTCAGACGCTGTCAGTGAGAGTGGAAATATGACCATAAGTTAAGGTTCACCAGCTATTTAGTTTGTTCTAGTGCACAGGAAAGGGAAAAAGTTGCATGTTTGGGGTTTTTTTGCTACAGGAAAGAAAATGTCTTTTTAAAGTGCCTGAGAAGAGCTTAGGCCTGAGATATGTATCCTTTTAGTTTCTACTATTACAATGCTACCATGAAGTTTAGTTGATGTATTTAAGCCATCCTTCTCAGAAAGGATCTATGAAAAAATAATCACCTCTCAGGAGAAAAACCATCTGCACTTTGATTGCCATTTCTACTTTGTCTTTAAAGAGCTTGCAACTCTGCCCTTGAGGGTTATCCTTCACCTTCTGAAAAAAGTGTTGTTCAGATGCTACTCCAAAATGTGTTCACGCTGCAGAGAGTATGCATAAGCTTCAAAATACTTTCTGCTTATAAGTACCCAAAGTTAACTAGCTTAATCCTGATGGGTTGGGTTTTTTTGATGAACTGGCTTTTTTGTTGTGGGGTTGGGTTTTGGTTTTTTTTTTGCTAATCATTTATTGAGCATTTGATTCCTAATTGGAAAATTATTTGCATAAGCCTGGACTATATTCTAGTTTGATTAGTCCTTGCTTAGACCAATCTCATATTGGTCAGAGAACTCGCTGAGGCTGTTTTGACAGATATGGTAAGTTACAAGTAAACTTTTAATATCAACTTTAAGTTATAGTCCAAATATGAGGTAATATTGACTCCTGGCCACTCCAAGACAGAAGATTTTCCTGCCAAAGACAGAAACGTTATGTTTAAATCTGATCTTGAGATGTATAAGATTGCTAAAAGCCATCTTAGTTCTCCTCATTTGTGTGGTCAATCGGGAAGTAGTTCACTTGCGTTGTCATATGAATGAATGTGCAGGGACATCACAAGGTCTTAAGCCTACCCTACTCTTCTGGTGAAGGTAATGGCTATGGGGAAGGATACATTAATGCAAAGCTGCAAGGGTGCATTACTGGGAGCTGGACGGTCGAATTGTTCTGAGTCTGTAGCACAGCATTAACTAAATAATTCTGGGCCTTTCCTAATTTATCAGGGTGATAGATTCTTAGGCCAAAGGCTATAAAATTGTTTTATAAAGCAGATCATTTTCTTGCATGGCCACAATAAGATGATTTTAGTTCTTTGAAAGCTTTTTGAATCTCTGAACATGCCAATAAAAACCACTTGTTCCTGGGTGAAATAAGAACTTTCTAGGCTTTAAAGTGAATTCAAAAAGGAAGCTCACACTTTTAGGGTTTACAAAAACAAACCCCAGAACAAACTTCCTTCCAAGTTTGTTTGGGGTTTTTTTGTTATTCTTCCAGTCTTAACATACCATTAAATCAAAATCTTTCACAGAGCAAGAATAAGTTGTAACATATGTGTTGCATAAATATATCTAACAGATGTTGCAGGAAATAAAAAAAATTGTTTGAATTTTAAAATTTCGGCATAGCAGTAACTTTTTTATTCCTCCTATTTCTACTGAAAAGTTAATCACAATCAGCATAGCCAGTTTCATGTGCTTACCCTAACTTTCCTATTTAAAAGACAATTGATTTTTGCATGTGCACATGCCTAATCTGGTTAACGAACACCCTAGCCAAATTAACGTAGATTGATTATCCATGAAAAGTGGGTTAATTGAATAATAGCCATTGATACAAATGGCTAGTAGATATTTTACTATATGTACATCTGAAGTTGACATATTTTGCTGCAAAATAAAGCATAGTGAAAACAAGTATATTGATTCACATTAAAGTTGATTAATCTATTCGTTAGTGTAATTTAATTGTCTGTAAAATTAGCTGCTAAACAGAAGGAAAAAATAGTCATTTATTATAATTGTCTGTGTTAGAGTGAAGGAATTATTTTATTGAGTGTTATACAAATAAATCCCAATTTCCCAAATACATGTATTAGAACAAAGGATGGTGTCATTTGCAGTCACAGGAAATACTATGAAATTATAACAAATAGCTATTCATATTATCATCTTAGTTAATTATCAGACTTACTGTATTCAGCAGTCCATGTTATAGAGCAGTTTAAAGTGAAAGCCACATAAAAGAATTCATTATCAACAGGAAAAAAGAGGACTTAATTGAGAAATGCTAGCCAGTGTCTGCATCCTCAATAGAAGAAAAATGGACCCTATCACAAAATGCCAACTGTGGCCATGTTCTCTAATTTTCTTTTTGAGGACACTAAGCAGTAGATTGGATTAAAAAAGAACTGCCAAAGCCATTATCTTTCACTTTCAATAAAAATGCACTGTGTCCAAATGAAAAATGCCAGACTTCATCCCTCCTTTCTTCAGAAAAATAGTAGAACCAATTAAAAAAAGCCTGGTCTGTACATCTTTCACATTTTATGCTTTCTAGGAAAGAACAATAGAACATTAAGTCATTAAAAAACTGCAATAGCAAAAGAAAGTTCTCATGAACTGCAAATGGAAAATGGGATGGGAGAACAGGACATCAAAACAAAATTAAAGACTGGAAATAAGGCCACCCAATAGGTCTGACTTACATGTTTGACTAGGTTTGGTGTTCTTCATACATGTAAAATGCTATTTTTCTTCTGAAAGAGAGGAGAATAGAGGACCTTAAGAAATGTCAGCATCAAAACCTGAAACAGTTACCTTGTTTCATTGAATTTCAAAATAGGAATAGCCATATCCTATAGTTTCTTAGGCCTACCAAAAATGTTTTGCCCTACCATCTGTAGATTACTTACACTCTTTAAGCCGAAGGAGAAGTGACACATAAGATCGTTTATTTTCTTTATTCAAAAAAATCCAGAAGCCTTTGCTGGCTGCAAGTGATAGATGTGGCAGTATCCAAGTAGAGATGCTTTGTCAACAGTGCTTATCACATACATTTTCCTTCCAAAGAGCTTCCTAAAACCAAGCCCTAATCCATGGTCTGACGTCACAGGTTAAAAATTGTGACTCTTTTGCTTCTGACGGTAATTCATGCTGGAAATTCCCAGTTTCTGGACATCATTTGGGAGGAGAATGCCCTAATGCTGCTTTTTGTTACCACCTGACTCAAGCAATTTTCATTATGCATTGAGATTTCATGCAGGAAGAGGCGTATCACAATGTTGTTCCAGGCCCTGTATAATCACACGGTTCCAGACTAGCTTCGTGGTGTACCCAGGATCATTAGCTGTCACCTTCTGACTTCACTTAACAGGGTGGTGCGTTCTGCATGATTTTCATTTGCCACCTCAGTTTGGGTATATCCAAATGGAGAGTGCCCTTTATCATTTTACAATGACACTCCTAAGGTGTAAGTCATAGAAACAGAATTTGTCTCTGAAAGAAATGCTGCAAATTCATTGGCTAGATGTCATGAAATAAAAGACACACTGCTCTGTGCTCATCCAAGATCAGCTGGAAAGCAAGGGCATCTGCAGATTGTAAAGGTGAGGGGACTGTATCTGAGAAGTTATTCAGTAGATGTTGTATTTTAAAAAAAAAATCCCTTTTGTGATCTCAGCAGTCTGCCACTCCCTCTTTGAGTGAAAACAAAATGTAGCTAAATACGCCTGCAGCTATACTCTGCCATTCTGCAGCAGCGCAGTGACAAGGAGAGAATTACAGATTACTCTTGACCGCATTACTTCTTATAATGACCTTGATTCCTTGTCTCTGTCCTTTTCTTAAGTTCTTGTATGCGCACAAATGCACAAAGGGTATGAGAAATACTGTCACTGAAAGGAAATTTTAACTGAGTAAACAGGTATGAATTTCTGTAAATCAAGGCCATACCTTTGCCGAACAGATACTTTCTCCTTTTCTGAGCCCTCAGAATAGCAATTTGTTAATGAAAGTTTTGATGTACCAACAATGAGATGTCCATTCGTGCCACTGTAAAATTACATTATCTCTCACTTGGTGTCAACAAGTCATAGCAACAGCACCATGTCTTACTAATGGCATATAGCCAGTAGACATGCATTGCATACACTACAGCACTCTTCACTCTCAGAACAGCTGTTCTTCACTCTTAAAAGAATAAATAAATAAATAAAACGTTTTTGTTGGTGATAATTAAGCAATAACATCCATTTTCTGTGCAGTTGTGATAATATGTTTGTGATAGTGAGATTGTTTTGTTTATGCTAATTATTTAGTTGGTGGTGCTCATGCATACATCATCTAATGCAAATCCTCTTCAATCTGTTGCTAAGCAGTTATTGTTACTGTGGATATTGTGAAATGGCAACTATATGAAATAAATAAAACAGAAAAAAGATACTTTCCTGAACTGCACAAACATTTCTCACAAATGATATTTTCTCTTCTTAGCATATTTATCTCAATATCTATTTTTAAAACTTAGATCCTCTATAGAAAAACTGCAGGACATAAAGGTCTAATATCTATCTATTAATCTTTTCATCGGTTTGTAAAGTTGGGTGGGTGCCTTGTGTGTAAGAGAGAATTCATGCTGACTTATTCAAAGACTGCTTGTTCCCAGACAGTTCTTTTTTTGATCCACATATACAATAAACACAGAAGAAAGGAATTTTTGAAGTTCAAATTTCTCTAGGAACTGACAGTTTAATAAGAAACTATGGTTCTCAGTTACCTCCCTATTATAATTTATACAATACAAGTCTTTGAAATGAGGACTGAAAAGCACAGGCATTCTTCATACTAAGAGGCTATCATCTTCATTTAATCAATACTACAAAGACAAAAGATCACAAAAATTGTATTCTGTAAATGCCCCTGTGTAGTGTTGGAATAAAGTTAATTTCATGAATGGAGGTCGTTTCACATGCATGTATGTTTGGGTAACTGATAAAAAAGATGGTTTAGTATGTATTAGGGGGGGAATTTCTTGCTGCTGGGGGAAGGTAGAAGTGTTTTGCTTTCCACACACTCCACTCACACGGTTACCTATCTACTAATTGATTAATTGACCATCTGTTAGACTTCCCTATTGTACTCTACTTTCCAGCAAATTAAATAATCCTGTTCTCAAATTGTTGCTAGTGGCAGTGGAGGTTCAGTCTATTTCAGAAACATTGTAGTCTGAGGAGAGCTATAAATAGTGGCAGGTTATTTTTTATGAAGCTTTACAATGAGTACCATAAATATCTGATGATTTTAATTGAGTCTTATTAAGATATTTAATCTCTACTGATTACATGGCAAATAATAAAACTGTATCTATTTAACACCTGTGGAAGGCAAAGTAGGTATTTATTACATAGATTTTAACATTAAGTAAATACATTCAGTAACACCTTGGGGTTTATGTATTTAACACACAATTGTTGCATTTTATAAGCTTTTCCCCAGCTCAAAAACATTAGAACAGATATTTCAAACAGCCACATGGTACAGTGTAGGTTAAAGACCAACTGAATACCCAAAATATACTAAATGATATTTTGAATCCATCACATTGATATGTATCTGTTATATAGACACTTATCATCAGTAAGTAGTTTATTTAAATATTGTTAATCACGAGCATTCAGCATTTAACATACAGGTGCTGTCTCAATGAAAAATTAAATGTTTCTTTAAGACTGTATTCAGCGTAAAGAATTGCTACAGTTTTCTTATAAGGTTAGAAATTTCTGTGTTAATATAGGGGAGAAACCAATATTTCAAATAACCAGTTATCTTCATCTTGAGCCTTCTCAAATTCACACCAGAAAAACACTGGTGATTTTAGATGGGTTTAAATTATAAAAATTAATGCTATGTAAATGTACAATTTGCATAAACCTCAGTCAAGCATAAATGCTGAATGCAGTTTATTGGATATACCTCTGGCTGAGTAGACTGGCGCTCCTTGAAAATGCAGAGAGTAAATATATTAATATATATCTCCTGTAATTGTCCGAGCACCTTGATTTGTTATTCAAAACTTTGCGGTTAAAACCTAATGCTCATGCATTGCTTTGTGTTAGTATCTTGGCATGCTGCAAATCTATATAATGTAATATTATTTTGAGCAACTGAAACCAATGACCGGAGAACTTGAACAGAAGGATGCTTAGCTTATGGGCTCAGAAAGGGGTTAGCATAATTTATAATCTGCTCAGTCCTAGTAAAAAAGGACACTACTAGACAGTTATAGAGGCACAACTATATGGAATATAGAAAACATGTAAGTCAGAGGGGCTGCTTAAATTTATCAACAGCTAGTATTACACAGAAGTTCAGCAATGCCTTTCAGGATTGTGATTTACTGAAATACTTGCAAGATTAGGAATTTAGCAGCTAATGATGCAAAATTATGAGAAGATATTTAAATCTGCAAATTTCAGATACTGAGATATTATGAAAGAATCAAGGTATTATCTAGCAGAATGGAGCAAACTCTAACCTAGGACTGAAAGGAAGGAACATTAGGCAGATTTAGAACAGGTTAGAAAAGGTTAGAAAAAAATGCAGAAAGTAAAATCATTGTGCATATGACTTTAAATCTAGTTTCAGTTCCTGTGAGCAGTTTTCCTAATAAAGAGCTGGCTGACCTTACTGTATTGCCAATGTTGAATATGTTCTGTGAGGGCAGCCACAGTATGGAGCAGGTATCAAACTTTTTCATTGGTGGACTACTGTAACTGGACCTTGTTCTCATCCTTATTGAATGAACTGTGAGTATGTTCTCACTTTGTCAGGTTTTGGTTGAAGCCAGAATTCACTTGGAGGAAAGTTTGTTCAAGAATGAAGTTCATAATGTGCCATAGTTAAACTGAGAAACTTGCCTTATGTGTCTTTCCAAAGAGCCACATTCACTTATTTTTTTATTGTATATGCAGTGAGTAATAAAATAAAAATGTTGAATGTTATAATCGTTCCTTACTCCATTGCACCCTCTGTTTCACTAAACATAAATCTTATCAAGTGAATAAGATTCCAAATTTACGATTTCTAAAAATTCTGTAAACCAATAGCTCTGTATATGTCAATCCAGATTAGCTATAGTACATACCAGAACATGACATGCTTCATATAGAATTTAGCTTTCTCAAAATTAAAAATTAGTATATAAATATTTTTAACACATATACAGCTTTCCATTTGTTGCTTCATGCTGTAGTCTTTTTCATTACATTTGCAGTTTCAGGTATGAAATAATGTGAAATAAAGCACAAGGTCCTGCACATGGGTCGGGGCAACCCCAAGCACAAATACAGGCTGGGCGGTGAGTGGATTGAGAGCAGCCCCACGGAGAAGGACTTGGCGGTGTTGGCTGATGAGAGGCTCAACATGACCCAGCAATGTGCGCTCACAGCCCAGAAAGCCAACTGTATCCTGGGCTGCATCAAAAGAAGCGTGACCAGCAGGTCGAGGGAGGTGATTCTCCCCTCTGCTCCTCTCTCGTGAGACCCCACCTGGAACACTGCGTTCAGCCTTGGGGCCTCCAGCATAAGAAGGACATGGACCTGTTGGAGCGAGTTCAGAGGAGGGCCACGAAGATGATCGGGGGCTGGAGCACCTCTCCTATGAAGACAGGCTGAGAGGGTTGGCGTTGTTCAGCCTGGAGAAGGTTCCAGGGAGACCTTATAGCAGCCTTCCAGTACCTAAAGGGGGGCCCACAAGAAAGCCAGAGAGGGACTTTTTACAAGGGCGTGTAGGGATAGGACAAAGGGTAATGGCTTTAAACTGAAAGAGGGTAGATTCAGATTAGATATAAGGAAGAAATCCTTCACTGTGAGGATGGGGAGGCACTGGACCAGGTTGCCCAGAGAAGTTGTGGATGCCCCATCCCTGGAAGTTTTCAAGGCCAGGTTGGATGGGGCTTTGAGCAACCTGGTCTAGTGGAAGGTGTCCCTGCCCATGGCAGGGGGGGTGGAACTAGATGATCTTCAAGGTCCCTTCCAAGCCAAACCATTCTATGATTCTGTGATGGCAGTATTTTTCTTCCCTCTGCCTGCTTTCCCTTATGGCAGTTTTGAGCATGAGAAGACATATGTTTTGATTGTATTGCAAAAGAAATCTTGCTGGTAAACCAGCTAATGAATTAAAAATAATAGTGAAGGAGGGAACACAGTAGACTCTTGATTTTATGCAGCTGTATAGACATATTGAAGGTGTAGTATGACCGGAATTAATATATTTTTATTCTGAAATTACTTTTCTCTTCTACTAGCTAGTAGATTAACAGAACAGAAATTATTTTTCATTTTCTTTTTTAAAAGTTTTATCTGTTTTATACTGGTTCTGCAAGTCCCAGAACTATAGTCAATATTTGGTAAGGACTATTAAATAACAGTGAATTAGTGAATCTTTCATAACTTTTTTATCTCATCCCCCATAGTATCTCTCTTGTATTTCATTGCTAGTGTTCTGAGAGTAGCAGATTGACCCCAGAATTTTTCAGGTCCATTTTCTAAGATCCCATCCTTTCTCATGCCATCTCTTCTCTTAGACTTGGATATCAATTCTTATTTTCTAGAAAACATAGTCCATTTCCTTTTTTAGAACACTTAGCTTTCATTTACAGATACTAATAAAGAAAAGCTCATTATTTCCTTGCTGAAGAGGAGTACTAACCTTTGTATAAGGGAGTCCATTCCCTCTGCTCTCAAGGTGTTACGTTTCAGGACTGAGAACAGTCTTGGTTTCTTTCCTGGTAGCCCCAGTACTAATAATGAGTATTTTCACACTTCAGGCCAAAGGCAGAGGAGCACCCATGCGGAACTCTTGTAGGATTAGGTGCTTACAGGACTGGGGGCTAAGAATCCAGTCTGCCTTGATCGAGGCTTGTTAGAGATTCAAAGTAACGTTTTAATGGAGTGCTTCATGATACAGGGATTTAGGGAAGTGCTTTCAGTTAACTGCCACTTATTTCTTGTTCTCTCCTCTTAAGTATGCTCCTGGCTCAAGGGGGACATCTCTCTTTGATCAGCTATGCTAGGTGGCTTATATATCAAGCACAGCATAGGTTAATAAATATGATTTTTGAAATGATTACAAAGTTTCCTGGAGTTTGAAGCCAGAAGGGACCCTCAGATCATCCATATCAGGTCATTAAGTTTTAGCAAGGCTTTATTCTAAACTTAAAGGTGTTCATTAGACCAAAGAATTTTAGACCTCATGAGGTTTAGCTATGCTATAGGCAAAGACTGGAACTAATCCCTAATGCCCTTGCAATGGTAGGAAATTAATTAGATGAAATATGCCTGGATGATCCTAGAAAATAATCTCACCTATGGTGCTGAGGAAGGCAAAACAAAAAATAAAGGTCCAGCTTCAACTTCTAATCTCTGGATTTTGTTATATCTTTATCATCAGAGAAAGAAAGCTCTCCATTACTGGAAATCTTTTCCTTCTGTAACTACCTATAAACAGTGATCACATTGTCTTAACTTTTTTTTTTTTTTTTAACCAACTGAATACACCAAACTTCTTAGTCTTACATAGCAAAGTTTATTTTCCGGTGTCAGGAACATTTTGGTAACTCCTTTTTAAATTCTATCTAGGATTTCCACCTGCCTTGTGAACTGGATTTTGGCTGTGATCTTACTACAGACAGTTCAAGTACCTTATTTGATGAAATTGCATATAAAGGAAATAAAAAACTTATCTCTTTTTACCCTATCTTCTCTTCTGTGTGTCTTCTTGGATCACATTTGCTGTTTATGTGATAGCACTGCAAGAATGGGATCATTATCTATGATGACCCCTAAATACATATTGAAGACACAAACTGGGGGTAAACATTTATCTAGGGAGACTTCTCCAGTAATAGCTTTAAATTCTATAATGAAGGAAACAAATATAACCCTCTCCCTTGCAAAGACAACTGTACTGGTGACAAATGCAGCAACACTGAGCGGCTGACATTTGTAGAAACTTTAGAAATCTGCTTGGTTCAATGCATTTTAGCTCTACATTTCTCAGTAGATGTCTTGTTTGATCTATTCTGGCAATTGTTAATGTTCCTTGGTTTTGCATTGCAATTTTCAGTTCAGCTAGCTTTTCCAACTGCCTGAATCTGATCTCAGCCACATGTTGATTGACTTCAATGTTTGGCAATAATATTTCTTATTTATTTGATTTTCCTAATATTATTGAGAATTATAAACAGTATTTTATAGGCTTTTTTATTTTTGTGAATGTGTGAGCGTTTAACTTCTACTGTGGGCTTTCTGTGGATGTCATAAGGATTTTGTCCTTTAATGTAAGCTGTTTTGTTGCCTCTTTCCTTTAATGTTAATTGCATGTTTCATTGTCACTGTTTAAATGGATGCACTCCTTTTTGTTTCCCACTAATGGTTAGGGTCAGAATACATTTCTAAAGATTCGGTCTGTCTTTTGAGATCTTTGTGAAAGGGAGATGTAGAGAGGAGCTGCTGATACTGATACTGAATTGAAACTTTGGAAGAAACTCTGAATAAACCTGAAATGAAGCCAAGGCTGAAACACATTCTAAACACATTCATATGCATGGACCAGGCTCTGAGTATTCTGCAGCAGTCTGAATCTAAGGTCTGGTGCCTTTGTTTTTTTCCTTTGTGTACCGCATGTTTACTTGGAGATATGCCACCAGGAGCAGAATCTCATTTGATCTCCTAAGATAAGCAATATCCAGTTAGGTTGGTGTTTGAAAAGATGGTATCCCTGGGAAATCTCAGCTGTTTGTTGAGAGTGGCGTATTTCAGTATGTGCCATTCTTGCTGAAAATTGAACCCGCCTTTGGTCATATATTTTAAAAACCTGATCTGAATTTGAGTTGCTCAAGATTTTTACGTCCAGGTGAGTCTTATGGGAGTGGGGATTTTTGTGATGCATAGTTCTGTGCTCAATAGGGCAACATCCTGGAGTTGGTTGAGGGAGTGTCAGTGTCAGTCACACTCTGATTGATGCTGGCATTGGATAACTGCATGTGTACCCAATTTTGATTAGCTTTGAAGCAGAATAGAAGGCATACTGCCTTTGATAATCCTTCTAATCCACTCAGACTTCATGTAAGTGACAGGGCAGCTGTTAAGAGTGTGAGAAGCAAACTTGAAATGGTGATAGAAACTTCCTACTGCATCTCAGCCTTTGTTCACTCCAGTTTGGATCCTCACCACTGTATTCTAATTGTGTTCTTAGTGTATCCAAGTTGCAGTCCTTTGCAAATGCCACTTGAAGGATATATTTGGTTAATGAGCCTGTTTGTACAAGCTGGAATTCTTCCCTCTTTGTACTGCATCCTCTTCCCTTCCACAAACACTGAAATATTTCTTAAAATAGAGAAGATTCAGCTCCATCCATTTGATTTGCAGAAAAGTCAGTATCTGTCTATAAAGCAATACATATATTTCACCATAGAATGGTTCAGCAAGGATCAGCAAGCTTTCACAGTTATCAGCAAGGATATGTAAAGTTTATATCACGTAGCATGGTTGCGTCAGTGAATAACTTACTGATTTTGCTGGGGTTTTATGCTTAGTTAATATCTATATGTTTCATTACAACTTTCAGGCTGAGAACTATTGGAAATAGCACTATTTCAAAGAAGATATAAGACTTGGGCACAGTAAAGGGAACTGAGAAGCCCTGAGTTTGTGAAGTCATTTTCACTGTTGTTAAATGGAGATTGCACTGGTGTAGAAGACAGCTGGTTTCACTTTCACCTACAGAAATTCTACCCATACACAATTTCATTCATGGGCATGTTGATTTTACTGAAAAATCTGTTAGAAAGCTGTTTAGAGAAAACAATTGACCACCTCTCTGTCCCAGTTGGTAGAAAAGGGTGAAAAGCAATCTTAGTTCAAGCTCTGAGTGTGAATTTTCATCCATGCTGAAACAGGCCCATTTTGGCTTTGAATACTAATTTTAGGACTATTCTGGCAAGGTGGCTGGCAAAAGATCACAGACATGCCCTGAGTGCAAAAATCCATCCTGAATTGCTAAGGTCAACAAACAAATAAGAGAATCTGTTCTCACTTCTTTTTATCAGAAAGTTTAATTTAAATATGTTTGATTAACATAGGGACCTGCCACAAAATAGAATTGTCATCCTGGCTTTCAATTGATGCTTCATTCTTCAAAATTGTTAAAAGATAATGTGCTAGTCAAAGACAAAGTATTACTCTTATTAGTGAAACGTAATTAAATAGGTATCAAAAATAGAACAATTGTCATTAGTGCCTATAAGTGAAAAGGAAGAGGTTTACATCGGGTGTGCTTTTGGTTGTTGAAAGCAGGAATGAAAAAAAAGTAGGCGAGGCATTTTTGACTTACAGATCATGTATGTTTGCAAACCCATGCAAACTTAATGTGACAATAAATTAATGACTAGCAATCTAGTTCCACTTTTACACATCTTCACTATCTTCATAAGCCAGATTTCCGAATCTTCTGTTTCACATTTATGGCTTTAGGAGAAAACTTCAATATAAAAGTGTCTTTACCTCAGGTTGGTGAGCTTTCTATACCAAGTGAAATAATAGTATGGAATTTCAAACTATTGGCAGAGGAAGGGCTTAACCAACTGACTTAATTGCCAGTGAAGAAACAACATTTGTAAATCACTAATAATGCTGAGATAATGCTTTGAGCATATTGCTGCTCTTTAGAATTTATATAATAAAAGCTGTGTCTATTTGGAAGTTTGAAAAACAGTTAATTATCCTCACTTCATACTTTAGGTCTTAAGTATAGGTATGCTTCCAGATTACATTATCCTGTTTGAAAGAGCATCCTGAGAATATTAAAATGTGTAAGATCATCCTTTTTGTATAGTTATTCTGTATTTCGTTCAAGTAAAGGTGGGGATCTTTTCTCCAACATTAATTAATAAACTCATTGGTGTTCCCTCTTCAGAACCACTGCTTGTTTCATTACCTAACCATGATGGGAATATAGAAAAATGACTTGCATTGTACAGAGCCTTACAAACCCGATCCCATCTTAAGGATTACAACATGGAAATGAGCTATCCATAAATATTAAAAATTATCTGCTTCTCACAGATGTTCCCTCTGCTTATTATCTGCAAAATTTCTGGATCAAATGTTCAATATGAATATGTTAGTATCCACTAAAGATTGCTTTTGGCAGCGTATGTGTTGATATCAGCAGGAAATAAATAGGAAAACATTAAAAGGTATAAAACTTTAAAACAATAGCTTAAAGGTGTTTTATAAACTACAGATGGCTTATATCGTTCAAGTGGATGTCTGGTGTGGAATGAGAAACAGAGAAGATTGGAAAAAAAAGTGGAAATGACTAGAAATAATGGGTCCTATGCAATATGTTGTATTTAAAGTAGAGATAAGCAAAATGAAAATTGCTGCTCTTTTCTTGTACAGATAGTGAGGCTGTGCTAGTGTCTGTGAATAAGAGTGGTCCACCATGTTTTAATATAATACTCTCTAGAATAAAACTTGTCATTCTGGATCCTCTCCAAAAAGGTGACATTATCAACAATAGATTGATCATTATTCTCTGCTCACTCACAAGTCTTAGGCATTAACTTTACATAAAGAAAGTGTTCATGTCATGTAGAACTGTCAATCTCTATAAACAAAATGGGAGTTGGATGAAGCAAACTTTCTTTTGTCAAATTATTAGTATCATTGGTATCACCAAAGCTACTCTCTGTCTCTGAGCCAAACAGAATAGATGAAATGTCTTTGCAGAAGAGCCATTCAGAACTGTTTATTGAGAAGCTAAATACGGTTGAACATGGATAGAGCTTACAGGTTGCAACATTCCTCTCCTAAAACACCCCAGCACTGTGAATTCATCACTGCAGGCAGTGAGAATGGCAAAGGAATTAGCACAGCCAGAGAAAAAGACTATCACTGAAAGAGCTAAGAGGAAAGAAAATCACCGGTGTTTTAACAGGCATGCTGGTGTGAGCAGGATGGGAGGGCTGAACAGTTAGAGTGTTGATAACTGACAGATACCCAGGACTGCATTAATGATAGAAACAACAGCTAGAAGTTGCAAAACAAGACATACAGAGTGGGCAAAGTCAATAAGACACTATACATTTAAGAAAATATTGTATGATAGTGAGACATTTCACTCTGACAAGACTGGTGATCCAACATAAAAAAAAAATGTGACAAGTTGGGTTTGGGTTTTTTTTTAATGATTAAAAAAGAAATTCACTTGTTTGGTTATTAAACCCCTGCCATCTATCCAGAGAATGAAAAGCATCTGCCTCTTTCTCCTGGTATAATTGCAACACTGGTAATTAGCATCTAGTTACTTTTCATTTTCTTGTTTTTGTTTCCTTTCTGTAAACTGTTGTGCAGTTTACAACAGCTGCTTTGTTTCACTGTATTAGTAAGTGAGATGAAGTGTATGCAGTGTGTAGTCTGCATTTTTGTACACAATTAGGTTGATTAAAAGGGATTGCAGAGCGGTGAAATGACCAATAGCAAAGAGGACCTTGATGATCATCACTGAACTTGAGCAGTTTGTGTTAGGATTTAATGTGAACCCTGCACCTTAGACATATATTTTTTTTCTGTATTTAGAAGGTCAAATACCATTTCCATGGAAGACCTAAATGAAGTCTGTCACAGAGTGCAGCAGCAACCATTTTCCCTGCTCTCCTCCTCAAGGACCAGGCATTTAATGAACAATTTGTGAAGACCACACTCTTGTCTGCTGAGTGCTCCTCCAGTGCAAACAAAAGACAAGAATCTGAGCTGTGGATTTTGATATTTTATAACCACTTGCCTGGGACTTCTGAGCAAGATTTTTTCCATTTTTTCAGCATTCTTTGAACCCAACCTTTCAAGGAGAGGCAGTTTAGGTGTCTCAGTGATGGTGATGTTAGCAGTACTGATTGGATTTACTTCTGTAGAAAATCCTCTAGCAGCTGCACTGAGGGAGAATTTCCTTTAATAGCTGACAATATGTCATGTCTCCTGATCTCCAGTTGCTACAGAGAGACAACAGTTTACTTTCCTCACTTTAACAAAGTATTCTGCTCTATTAACTAAATATAACATCTAATCAGCCTTTTATACATACCAGAGAAGACACTTTTGACCCAGTGCATAAGGCCAGTAGAAGAACGTGGAGTCGCTCATTCATGTGCCACTGAAGTCTCACTACGCCATCAAAATAGCATTTACCTGGTGTCTAATACTTGCTGTCTATTGGGAATCAGTCTCACCATAAGACCTCTTCTCAAACAGTGTGCAGTCTACTTACCTTCCTGTACCAACAGTTTCACCAGCTTGCAAGATCACTTGAAAAAAAAAAGGGGGGGGGGAGACTATACTGGTTGCATATATGATGTAGAGTCCTTGCATCCTGATAAGTGGCTGTTGGGACAGTTTTTTCAGTCTGGAGCCTCTAAATCCAAGGCTTCATCACTGAAATGCCAGAAAGTAACCAAGCTGCACATTCAACACTGGAGCAATCACTACTTAGGCATTAACAACCACAAAGGCTCAGTTCCCACCTGAATGCTCAAATAAAGCTCCCTATCTTAGGAATTGTGCTACAGGTATTTAAGAGACACACATTGAGATATACACAGGGATACACAGTATACCTAACCTGCTTCTAGAAGACAATCAAAGTTGCAGCTTCAAAGAAATAAAAGTGCCCAAAAGATTTCTTCTTTAGTTACACTTTGGACAGGAGATACAATTTCAAAGGTGAAATTGTTATTTACCAGAACCTGTGTCCAAGTGGTAGGTTTACTGAAGTCCACAGGTAGAAACAGTGCAAGCAAAACAAGTGTTTGTCAATATAAAGCTTTTGCAAATGTTCTCCAGAGAAAAGCCTTTGGGTCAGTTTAGTCAAGCAAAGCATTCAGTGGATTTGATGGAAAGGTACTAAATTCCACATTTTACCATTGTGAAGAAAAATAATATCTGAGGATAAGACAAAGGTGCAAATGGGAGATAGAGAAATGAAGTTTCATTTTTAAAATATTGTAAAATATATTGTTAATGCTGCTTTGAAAAATACTTTATGGGGGGAAAGTGCCCCATGCTTGTTTTCAAGACTCCTAGATTGTTTGGCTGTGACTATACACTGCAAGTCAGGTGCTTTCTAGTAAATCCCCATCCCAGTATCCCAATAGTACAGACAAGCATACTTGCTGGAGAGCACCATGACTGCTTGCAGATCTGTATGTTTGCATTCCCTGCTGAAGGACAACCATGGTGTGGTAGGTAGGGAATGGCCTATAACTGTGTCTCATGCCCCTTTGCCATTGAAACAGAGGTGGGATCGTACATCTGGACCCAGCAGTTTATTAGCTCACTCTGCACTGTTGTTTAGATGAAGTGAATCAAACACTAAGCCACACTTAAAATTATTTTGGTATATTCATAGCTTTTATATAATCCATGAGTGACAAAAGTCACTGAATACTACACATAATGTTGTACACTATGTTTTGTTTTCTCATGCTACTCAAAAAAAGAGAATTCTCCATAGGTAATTGAGATATAAGTATATGGCAAATACACGATATGGTAAATGTCCTCTTCCTCATCAAAGGCAAGGTATATAGTAGGCTGGTTAAAAAATGCCAACCTGTGATCTTTGGAATAACAATAATGTTATACAGTTAATAACATTTTCAAAATACTGAACAAAAAAGACGAGTTAACAAACAATCATGTATAAGTTACCTCACATTATTTCATTCTTTCAGTAATTTCATGTTTACAGCCAATTCAATACACCATACTACATTCTCTGAAACGCTTTCCCTGCAATTCAGTCTAAAGGCTTACAGGTGTATTGTTTTAATGGCAATTAATGTTTTATTATGCGTGGGTTTTTGCTTTTATCATCCGGGTTCCAATTTTCTAACTACACTTTATACAAGCACAGAACTGTGACTCTTTAAACCTTACAAAATAAAAAAAATGTAGAAGGCTTTTATTCAAGTGGAATGAAGGTTAGAGGGATCTATTTCTGTAACAAGAACAAGTGGAGGATACAGACAATGTAGACTGACCTTGCTTATTCAATATGTAGTTAAAGCACAGACCTGTAGACAAAGAACTAGAGTGTCTTATGGTAAATGTCTCTGTTCTGGGATTGTTTTTTACTGTCAGTCATTACTTTTCTATTCTCAGATTCAAGGCGCTTTCTGCCTCCAGGCACTTAAGGGAGAATCCTGATGTCCCAGAATCTGTGACCATCGACTTCACTATCTCAGAAAACACAGCTTAAAACATGACATATATACTTTCTTGTACAGCTTTTGATTCATACTTTAACACAAAGCTTCCTCTTATTTATTGATTGTTAGGACTTTGGGGGACAGATTCTCAACCTTCTCCTGCCTGCAGCACTGCTTTAGCAGAACAAAGAATGAGGAAATCTCTCCCTATTAAACTGTAGAGCACAGACCCATCAGAGCTGTGTTTAGCCTCCCAACTGAGCCTGTTTGCAATGTCGTTACCCTCCTTGCAGTCAGTGAGGAGGTATGGGTGCCTCCAAAGATCCATTCAGATCCAAAGAATGATGCATCAGCACTTGGTAACATCTCCATCTACTTACTGATTTTAGAGGCACACTGTGGCAAATTGACAACTTGGGAGCCCAAAGTTTAAGGTCTACCTACCTATGTCTAGTATGATGAGATAAGAGGGAGAAAACACCATAGCATGTTAACTGCAAAAGTCTTTGTAGAGCAGTTGCAGTCAGTACCATTTGAAACTGACCTGGATGCTTCATACTCTAAAGCATTTCATCCCCCAGCCAGATTCAGGAGAATATTTTAAAAGTTCAATATCCTGGAGCACAAATGCAACATTTATCACATGACTGTAATTTGATCCTATCTCAACTATGTGAAGGGGTTAGCATTTCTTTTGAAAATATCACAAAACTTTCATGCAAAGTCTTCTAAAAGTTTCCAATTGAGTTTATTCACTTTTAGTCATATTAAAACCTTGCCAAAAATACCTCTGTGCATATTGTAGGTACCATGAAATCTGATAAATCTCATTGTCATGATATTATAACACTGCTATGAAGACAGAGTGGGAACATCTGTGATTATTAAATTGTGTTATTTTTGAAGGCGTTCTGGATAACATTTACGAGTGTTACAGAACTGTGCCAAATTGAAACACCTTCGAGCTGAAAAATTGATTTCCTTGGAGCTACTGCATGGAAACATGAGACTATAGCACATTAAATGTTGACTTTCATGTATTAGACTGTTTTGCAGGGGTTCAGAGGCTTCTGATAATAGCTGATGGTTCCTTATAAATACACTGAGATTTTTAAAAGGGAACATTTTAAATGTGATTCTTCATCTGCATTGTAATCAAAGATTGTTTGTGTCCTCCAAAATAAAGTACTCAAAGAGCATTTCACTGTCAAAACACAAATGAAAAAAAAAATGTTGTCCCACGTATGAAAAAAATGTCAGTTTCACATTTTTTGTATTAATGCACAATTCCGACAACACAGATAGTAATATGCATTTCAATAGCTTCAGAATCCATTTAAAATTCATATAAATTGGACAAATACTTTACACTGCTTTTATACAAGTGTTATTTCTTCTGAATAGAGATGGAATAAAGTATGTGTCTTAATATACTCTGAGTAGATATAAACCAAACAGTTCAGCTCAGTTCTACCTCCTGATCCAGAAGAAACCATGCCAAGACAGAATTAAACTAAGAAGCCCGTGGTAGTTTTCCAGGCATTGTGCTGCTTTTTCTGATTAAAGCCAAAGGTGAGATTGTTGCACTGTGAGGTTGCTAAGGAGCCTGATTTTTCTGACTGCTAATCCAGTGGGAACTTTCCCCCCTAAATTTCAGAATTGGGTTTTCCTATCTTGTTAGAACAAAATGTGGGCCTCAATTTTCTGTAAATCAAACATTCAAAAAGCAATTAAAATTACCTCAGTCAAAATACTTTACATAGTTTGATAATTTCAGTTCACCTTCAACATTTTCAATTTTCACTTTTTGTCTTTATGCAATATACTTACATTTTAAAAAAAAAATCAACTGAACTATTTCTTAACTTATAGCAGAAGTAAAGCTTTCAAATAATTATGATGCTTCATTTTTTCCCTAAGTAAATTTACTTACACATGTGTAAGAACAGCAAAAAGTTTGATCTCTAAAAAATGCAGACCGGACAAAACCATCATAAAGGTATACAAACAGGCTTGAGTAATTTTTTTCTAAACCTATAATAAATTTACAAATGTTCTTTTGCACTTCTATAGAAATAGTGATATCAGAGATGACTACATTTCAACAGAATGAGGCAGATAGTGCTGAACATTCAGTCTGAAGAATACTCACTAGATTAAGACATATGCTTTGTGATTAATGCATTTGTAAAAACAGTATCACATTATCTGTGCTTTTTCCATGTTGTTTTGAGTGCAACCTGATATTTTTAAATAATAAGCTTCTGCAAGGCAATTCTACTCAGTTACTGAAGACCATTTCTGACAGCAAAATCCCAGAGTTACATTAACAGCCCACAAGGAAAGAAAAGCATTGTTGTTACTCCATCCATAGTGAGGAAAATTTCCATCTAGTACACTGGTGGCTTTAATGACACTGTCCTTAAATTATGCCCTTAATAATATTCTCAACTCATGTATCTCCAAAATTATTCTTTAATTAAATCAGGAAAAGGAGAGGCATTAGTTACCATTTTCTGTTTCCGCTCCCTCTGGATTCATCCCAAGACAGTATCATATATAGCTGCTGTCCCAATCACATTCTCTAAATGGGTCTTTTTATAACAAGTTAAACCTAAACATCTGTTCATCAGTTAGTCTGGAGCAGTGCTCTTGACATGTTTTTGTGGTTTTTGTTAAAATGCATTGGGGTCACCTGCATGCACTGCAGAGGCAAGCAGAAACCTTTGCTTTAGTTCTTTCCCATAAGCACTGGCACAAATTGGCACAGATTTGTGCATATTTTAATATATAGAGCAAGAACAGTTTAAGCATACGACAAAGAATGTAACTTCCTCTCAGTTTACAACATTTCCTCCTGTGAGGCAAGATACCTATTGTGCCTAGATTCCTTTCGGCTCACTGAATTTTGATTTATTTTAGCAAGGCAATAAGGCAATATTCATGGCTGGAAACACAAATACACTTTCTGGATTGTGTCTCTGTTGAAATGATGCGATTCTTTAAATCCTGAGGCAGAACAGAGAACCATAGATGTTTCTGGTGGATCAAGACTGTATTGCTTGCATCTAATTAAGAAATACTGCTGACTATCATGCTGAGATTGGGACATCTTTTTCTTTCAATATGAGAGGACAGGACATATGATGTTGTGTGTAGATGAGTGCAAAGGGCAATGACAGTCACAACACACAGTGGTGAAAATAGTGGTGTAAGTAATTATAAAGCATGACATAAACTGTTGCAAATTATTTTCAGTTCATCCTAACTTCCTGATCTGCCTCTTGTATGTTAACCCCATTCCCCCCACCGGAAATTAATGCAAGATTGCAACCTCTTAGCAATTTAAAGTTACTTTTTAAAGCAATTCAGTCAATGTATTTCTCCCCCTTTTCTAACAATTTGAAATGTCTTCAAAAAATGTGTGCATGTTCAAGGCCAGAAACAGATTATAGTGTGGGATAGTCTAAAGTCTCTTTATCTTAAAACCCTGCAGGTTTAAAATGGTATCTTTGTACCTCTGGAAAAGGATCATTACCAGGCTTTCACTGGGGATATTGCACTCTAAAAATTGGCATTTTTGATGCACAGAAGTTATTTTGGGTCACATTTAGAGGGATACTTGGGTGTCTTTTTTTGTGACTACTTCTTTACCCTGCATAAAATTAGAACAATTACAACTCTAAAATTAGGGGCCAGGAACTTTAAAAATATGTTTTAATTCAAAATACAGTAGCAAGTTCCTTCTCCCTAAAAGGCTAGTGAGAAACCATATTCAAACCATTATCATTACGTTTTATAGGTTTTTATTGCACTCATTAAGTATGGTGTTAATTTCCGTTCTTCAGAACAGGTACACACCAATTAAAATTTGTGTCACTAAACCACTCTGTATTATTATCTACCAGAAAAATTATAGCTTGTGTATTGGTGATATCCTTATGATAAATTGTGAAGTCGGTCCTTGATCAATACTGTTCTATTGTCTATTTTTAATACTTATACTCTGCCTAATGTTATTTTCTGAACTAGACCTCAGAAATGGATGGTGGTTTTGTGGTATTTCATGATTGCTCTTCATGTGTATTCTTTTTGCATATTTGGTTATGAAGAGGAAGAATTACATAGTCCTTTAAAGAAGAAAAAAATAGTCCAAATGGAGAATGTTGCTAGAAAAATAGGTGAGGCTACCTAAGTGCAGATTCCTAAAAAGGTACCAAGAGCTAACATAAGTTTTATTACAGAAGGATTCTATGACACCACAACCTGAAGTTGGAAAATGTTATCTGTACGTTAGCTTTGAAAATATCTGGCCCTTTGCAGTGAAGTTTGTACTTAATGTAAGAATTGCTTAAAATGTGATGTCTGGTAGACTATCTGTGGGTGGAGATATTAACATTCTTAGGATCAAGGTTTCCATACTAAATATGACATTATAAAAAAATTTCAATTCTGTGTTACAATGAAATCAAGAAAAGGCACGAGAAAGAAGGGAGGAGGACAGAGAGAAAATGATTATGAACCACAAAATGGCAGTTACTCAAAATAATTAGAAAATGCCTGTGGGACATAATAATTCAATGTCTTTTTCTGTTTAAATCAGGATTTGTACTTCTGTTTCTCAGTCCCACATGAGCCACCTCACTGCTGTACACCGGTCCAAGTGTAGGGCAAGAAAAAGAAGAAAGCCTTTCTTCCATTTATAGCTGATACATTTAAATTCATCTAACTTCACACTTGCATGAGCACTTTGTGTCAACGTAGGGGTGTCTTCTACAGAAGAATCCAAGCAAGGTGTATGCAGACTTATCCTCAATAAAGTATAATTCAGCAGTTTATCTTGGAGATGGGTGACCTGACCTTTACATTGGGGGTCATATGTTTAAAAACTACACAACTTCTTAATGACTCCAATTTAAAGTCTGTAGCCAGTGGTGCAAAAAACACAGAAACAAAGAGCTCGGTGGAATGCTATGATAGGACAATACTAGGCTACAGGGAAGGGCTGAAAGTGAAAGAACAGTAAAAGTAAGCTGAAAGCTTTTCCACAAGCCTAATTAGAAGAAAAGAAAAGAAAAAAAAAAAAAAAGAAAAAGAAAAAAAGAAGTAAAAAAAAAAAAAAAGACAGATGGAGTTCAGTTGGCTAATTTTCTACCTGACTGCCTGGATGAAAAACAGAGATGTACTGACCTTGTCCATCTGTATTTCTTAGAAGTTCAAATAGTCAGTCTGCTCTGGTTAACCAAAAAGCCTAGGTTGAATAGTTACTAACTGAACCCTAATCACTCATAAAATGTTTCTTAATATTACAAAAAGGTCAGAAATGTTCCTTGCAGGTATGTTCTGCTATTCATCCTGAAAATATCACTTTTCAATATCAGATGGGTGAACAGCTTTAGCTAAAATAAAAGCAGAATCTAAACTGTCACCAAAAGCTTACAGTAAACCTATTTTTTTTTAATTCACCCCCAAAATTTCAAAATAGCTTTGTACCTCATTGACTTGTTTTTCACTTTCACACTTCATTTCCTACTTCTGGCCACCGAAGAACAAATATGAACATCTCGAGATCAAAGGTGGTCTTTTAGATTAGATTACCTCAAGTAAATTAAACCCTCAGCTCCTCTTGACTATGACTTTCTAACCAAAAAAGACAGTTACTGAAAAAATCATATTTGCAGTTCAGGTTTTGTATTTTATCACATTTTGATCAAAATTACTTACTCACTATCAATATTTTAAAACATTTTAAGCTCTTCCATCCTTTAAAAGTACTATTAATGGCTTATGTAATGCTAACCTTAATAATCTCTCTTGTCCCAATAACAATGATTTCTTAATTACAATGGGATTGACAGAGTGATTTGATTAAAGTAACTGGAAACTAATATAGATGGATTGGGTGAATGGTGCACCTAACTTGCCACACAAAGTTCTCTGATGCATTTCCATTTTTATTATGCTAAGCATCATTGCAGGCATCTGGAAATGGCCATTTTTTATATATTTAGCAAGTTCCCCAAAGTGTTATTTTTGAGAGTTGCTAGTTTATGAAGTAGAGCTAAAGGGCAGACACACAGCTTCTATTTCACATTGGACCCATCAATTTTCAGGTTTGGGTTTTTGTGTTTTTTTAACAGATATTTGCAAGTATAAATTTTCCACTCCAAGTGATTCCTTTCTAATGCCAAAGTAAAGTTTACAAGCCCCTTGTTAAGTACCTGCAAAGAGTTTTAATGCCATTTGTCAAGAAATCGAACACCTATCAAGAGTTTGCTTTTGCTTCAGTTCATACAAGTGATCCTACCTTTAGTCACAGGATCAGTGATGTACACAAGTGCCAAAGGGTTTTTTCTGAATCTCAACTGGTTTGGGACTGGCAGCTGGAAGAGTCAAGTCTTCTTCATTACTGCTCATTCCTGAGCTCAGCATGAGTGGAAGATCCTGACTTATGAAGAGGAAAGGTACTGCAGATATGTCACAACACCTCTGAGAGTTACCACTCCATGTCTTCAGATGATGGAGCTTAAATTATAAGTCATTTATGGTAGACATAAACCTGTGATATTGCCCTGTAGCCAATATCTACATCAGCAAAACTCTTAAACTCTGACAACCTTTGAAAGCATAGGCTTTTCTTTCTATTTTCCTTAAATAAAAAATTAGGGGGTTATTCTAATTTATTTCAGTCAAATGAAAAAGAAAAAAGAATCCAGACCTCGTACCATGAATATCAAGAGACCCTCAAACTCAGCATGTCTCCCTGACTGTCAATAAGGAAAAGGGAATATTTCTTATAATTTGCCTGTTTTTTTCTAGCTGTTTGAGTAGTCCTGGCAGTTTTAGTTTCCTCTGCACCTTTCAGTCATGCCAGGAAGGCTAACAGTATTGGGATCATTCTTTTACCATATGTTTCTCAAATCGCCACTGTTCTTCTCAGTGCCCTGAATTGCCCGTGCTTGCATGCTGTGCCTTAAATTGTTACATGTTGCTTTGGCAATTCAGGTATTAACCATGTCCCTATCACTCTTGCTTAGAGATTTATTCCTCTGAGCTATTTATATCTTGGTTTTATTAAAGGGTTGGGAATAGCCTGATTCCAGCTGCTACTGCTCACTTTCAAATGCTGTTTATTTTCTTCTATGCTTTCCTGTTTAGGAGTCTTGGCTATTTATTGGAGTAAAGGACATGTCTATGTGTCTTGGCCACCCGTGAAGATATTCCTTGTTTTGCCCCTTGAATAAAATTGGTCTGACTTATGTACTGCCATATAAATTTTGTAGGCGTTTGTTTCTACTTCTCTCAGAGCAAACCTTTTTTTTTTTTTTTGATGCTGCCCAATCCTAATATATATCTTTTAACTTCTCTTAACTTCCAACTGTCACCTTCTCTGTCTTTTTTTATGTTGGCTTTTGCTTAAGTAATTTTTTTGTGAAATTTCACCAGTTCTGTGCATGTTCTGTGGCATTTCAAAAGGAGCTAATGTACCGAAAGAGTAGAAATGTCACCTTTCTCCAAAAGTAAATGACTGTTGCTCTCATTGCTGCTTTATTTGACATTTCTGGCATTCAGCTAGTTAATATTACTGATAAAAAGGGAGGATTTGGATGGTCATGACCATGTTATACCTTATTATGTCTTCTTAATACAGAAGTGATCAGGTCCACATTGCCTAAAGCTGAGAAATGGACTTCTAAGGAATGTAACATTACATATAACGTTGTGCTCCCAGCTGAGAAAATGTATCTGCTCTGTGTTGAAAAGTGGGCAGCCCACTGTGTACCTGAGACAGGCAGTGCCCTAACAGTAAATTCCATCATGCTTAATGTGTGAACACATTTATAGAGTCTCCCAATTTATCATATGTTGTAAACTAATATTTGCCTTGTCTCTAAGGCAAGACTTCAAAGAAAAAAAAATCCAAGGAAACTGGACAGAATATTTTAAAAGATTTAACACTTCTTTTTCTTCTTTCATTTTTCCCCTTGGTATTTTTAGCCTTATTTCCTTTTGGTCTATCTCTACTTGTGGCAAGCATGACTGATCTGTTTTATTAAAGTCAGTAGGATTGTGCTCAGTGTAGGCAGATGATTTAAACTTGTGTCCTTCCTATCTTTTCTGAGACCATTTGGGAATTCTTAGTCCTGAAATGACTGTGGATCATCACAGCTTACTCTAATGTAGAAGGAAGGAAACTCCTAATCAGCATTGCTGTTAATGCTCATGATAGTGAATTGTGAGTTCTTTGACCATCTTTTCATATAGACTTGAAACTGGCTGATGGCCATTTCTTGAAAACACTTCGAACTTAACTGACCAACAAGGGGGTTTATATTCCCCTTCTTTATTGTGAAATGTATATTTGACTTATTTGGAGTAGAAATTAACTTTTAACTTAAAAACACAATGACAAAATGTTAAAGCATCACCAGATCTGGTATGCAAATACTTTTAAAAATAATATTAGAAGATTCTTTTGGAGTTGCAAACAAAGAGCTCAGAAATACTGCAGTAATGTTGATAACAGTGAGATTTTTAGTTCTGCTCACTGAAAAATGAGTCTTGTGCACTTGCGTTATGTTTTTGTCAGCTCTCCTTCAGATTTCCCAATGGTTACAGAACTTGCTGGCCAATTTTATTAATGTTTAACAAAGAGACAAAGTTCATCTTTGAAAGTTCCTACAGGTAAAATATAATGGTAAGCAAGACCCATATTTTTCCTCTGTGGGAAAAGTTGTTCTGTTTGGCTAAATCAATGCTACCCTGATAACGCGCATGTTCAGCTTGAAATGAAGCAAAACGTAAACTGCCTCTAGTCCAACCAATAATGAGGGAACACAGAGTACTGAGAGACAAAGAAGACAGTTTTGAAGGAGGATGCTCTGAATAGGGAGAATGCAGTCATTGTAAAGTAATTTTTGGGATGCAAGATATCTGTAACAAACCAGACATCTTTGGTCCTACTGCTCATTGAATAACCGTCCCTTCCTTTTTTTCCATTAGTGAAAACCATGTTTGCCTAAGTCCAGTTATTTGGTTTGGATATAACTAACTACTCAATGGACTTAGTAAGTACACTTGAATCATTCTAGACAAAACGCTCTGAGAGCACCATTAGATGCTCTGTAAAATCCATCTACTAAGTATAAAAAGTGAACAATCAACACTGATAGAAAGCCACTGTGATCAAGTCAGTTATTTTAGCGACTCCTGGAAAGATGTCTTAATAACTACATCTGTAACTAAGCCATGTGTATCTAGGGGGATATGCAAAATAAGTGCAATAGAAACTTAGATGCTATGTGTGTGGCTTTGAACCGTATTAAAAGCCAATTCTTAGGGATTATAGCTAAATGTACACACTGAAGCTTTTTAAAACATTATTTTCTCTTTCTTGGTGAATTGGAAGGATAAAACAGCTATGTAAAAAAGAAGTTGAATAGTTGTCCAGCTCCCATGAAAATGAATGTGAATTGGTCATCCAAATTCCCTGAGCAACTCTGAAAACATCAAAGCCATTCCTAATTATAAAAAAAGTACAGCGGTATCTACAAAGTATAACTCTTTGAGTTCTAATAGCACCTGGGGCTAAGTTGAGCAGAATTTGGTTAAGTACAGTACGAGTATGATTTTTTTAATAAAACAGAAGGATTTTTTATTTTATTTAAATGTCAGAGGAGAAATAGTTTTGAAGTATATTGATGCTGTCATAAATTAGGGCCAGGAGCCAGGCAAGTAATGCACTATATATTAATATTTTCATCCTAATTCAAACTACAAGAATCATCTGCATAGTGAAGAAAAAAAGAATCCAGCCAAACTCTTTTCATTAAAATCCTGAGTCATGTTATCTGGCTTAATGTAGATTTACTGTTGATGTTTCGCACTGGTTTCACATACAGTTTTCCCTGAGTCATCTGCCAAACCGTTGAAAGATCTGGAGTCAGTTTTACAGTAAATTCTAATCAGAGCTATGTCAAGGATTGAATCTCTTGCACTTCCCTTGCATTGCATTAATGGGGGAATAAAAGTGGTTCATGTTTAGTCTGTGAAAGGTACAAGATTCCGCAGACTAATTTCATTAAAATCTGTATCAGTCTGGTGGCACTTTTCCTTCAGTGTTTCTCTCTAGCTACTAAATGTAAATGCAGTAAAGGTTTCCTTCTTTCTGCCTTTCCCTTTTCTTCATTTCAGCCTTTACTCTTCTCTCTCACAGGGGAGAGGCTGATAAAACGAAGGAAAAGATCTTTTTTTTTTCTTATACAGAAGAACTGGCATCCAGTTTTAGTTGATCTGGGACAATGAAAGGAAACTAAAATTAGAGGTTTAAAAAAATCTCAGGAGATATTTTAAGGTAAACAGGAAAGGAGCATGAAACAAGGAAATATGGTAGTGAAAAACTAGAATTGAAAATAGAAAATGAAGGGTTGATGGAAGACAAGAAAAGACAGGAGACAATTTAAATTGAAGAGAATAGAGGGATATGAAGGAAAGGCAAAATTTGGGGGAAGAGACAAAGAGGTTTAATGGATCATGTTATTTAGTCAAACAATAGTTCCAAACATTCTTGGAAGCTTCTGGAGAATTCAGCATTTGCTTCATAATGCTGAGTGGGTCTGAGCTGCAATGGGAATATTAGTTATTCAAGCGTCAGTGAGGGTTTAGACATGTGACTAGGCAATAAATAAGAGAAGGCATTATAACAGTTCTGAACTATTTTTGGCAACCAACATTCTGGGAGCAACAAGTAAAGGATTTAAAGAATTTAATTCCCATTTCTATTGGAAAATGCTTCTACGTGGTCCTCCTCCCCCTGAAAATCCCAAATCAGATTTGCAGCAAATAGGGACATTATGTTGTGTCTTCTCAAAAGAAAAAAAATTTAAAAGTGGGTTGAAGTAAAAGTCAGGTGTAATGAGGAAAATTGATTGTGCCAAATAATGAAAGAAAAGTTTTTTAAAATAAATTCAATACATTTGTAATGATAACAATGAAAAATGAGAAAAAAAACGGTGTCTTATCTTACCACACATTACATACTGAAAGGGGATGGAACCATCAAAGCAAAATAACTTGAAGAACTAATTCAAAAAAGACCTTGGAGAAATTGAAATTTTATAAACAGCTACTCAGCATTACTGGAAACTTAGAAAATTCTTTACAACCATAAATAGTTGAAAGAAGGAGCCATGCACAGGCTAGAGAATAGCACAGATATAACAGCAGAAATGAGGAAACAGCATAAGTTCATTTCTGGTTTATTGCATGTAAGATTTGGTGCCAAATTGTTACAATAAAATGCAGAATGTTTAAATGCAGTAATATAAACTTGAGAAGCTAAGTATGTGAGGCAACGTTTGCTATGTTCTTTTTTGTATATAGTAAATTACTATTCTGCAATCCTAGCAGAGCACATGCAGTCACTTCTAAAAATATTTTTAGTACTTTTATATGCTCAGTATTGTGCATAATTGCCTCAGTGAAAACAGTTGCACATCTATTTGCTAATAAAGCAAAGATCACTTGTACTCCAAGACATATTAAAGACATATTGCCAGCCTAATACCTATACCGTTGTCCTCTTTAGTTGTCTGTATCTCTAGCCATGACAATGTGGATTTTCTAATTGAGCAGAAGTGTATCAACAGTGAATTACATTAAATTGGTGTGTTTTGTTTAGAGTCCTATTTTGTATTTTGCACTTGGTCAGTGCAAGAAGCAGATTAGGACAGAGCAATATGATCCTGTGGTCTTCAACTCTTCTCTGCTTTGAGCCTGCTTTGTACCTGCCTCAGTGCTTACCTCTCAGTGTGGCGCAGGAAAGAAGAAAGTCAGGATTTTGATGCTGGCTCTTCCATGGAAGGTCTTTCCTCCCAGTTCTTGTCCTTACCGTTTTCTATAGGAATTTTGGCTTTGCCATAAAGCAGTGTAGGACAGAGAGAGACAATCATCTGAAATTATCTTGAGTGGCATTGCAATTATTTTGAAAAGTATGTCAATAGTCATTCCGCTGAACACTTTTATTAGAATTGTCAAGTAAAAAAGTAAAATCAACTAATGTGAACTTACTCTGGTGTCTTTAGAAGTAGGTTTTTAGATTTCTACTTATGCAGAGTGGTCTTCTAAGTTTTGAAAATTCAGAGATGCTGAAAACAAGTACAGCTCAGAAACAAAGCAGGAAAGCTTGCATAACTGATTTTTTTTTTCATTTAGGAGCCAGCAAAAGAGCAAACAAAAGCATCCTGGACCTAACCAATTCTGGTTTCTCTTCTTTTTTCTCTTTTTTTTCCCCCAGTACATGAAAAAAAAGTAACTGCACATACAACAGATGTTATCTATCCAGAAGAGTACACAAAATTAAAGAAATTAAAGACATTTCTAGTGGCACTCATGTTTTGGTTAAACTGATAACAATAACTATTCTAGCTTTGTTTTGCTTGAGGAGTAAGAGCACAATACTAAGAACATAATTCCATAAGCAGCAGCACCATGCCCCAGAAGCTGCAGGAGGTTATGGGCAAAAAGCTTTTAATAGCCTTCTACAAGGTATAAAGTACCAGAAATACAGTGCTTGCACTGAAGGGAGGAGTTAGTCACATATTAAATAGTTTCTCCATAAATACAAAAATGTATTTGGAGACAGATCTACCAAAGGTTAAAAATGAGTCTCATTTTCTTGAAATTCACATGGTTATTTCTGTTTTGACCAGATGGATTCGACCTTTCACCGTTACAGTGTTAAAAATCTCCTTTATACATGTGTATTCTAATTTTTCCCAGCCTTTTAAGGAAGAACCATATTAAGAAATACCTGAAAATATTAGCTGAGATGCAAGAGAACAATTTAGCTGGAGGGAAATAAATTCAAAGAGAGTGTCTGGAGCATCAGAAAGTTATTCTAACTTTTACCCTGAAGATTTCAAACCTTTCAACTTTATCTACTGTGGCAACAACATTTGTTACGGCTTTTACAGTTTTGACCTCACTTTGCTTTTTCTGTAGCTTTTCTAGGTTGGGGGTAATGGTGGGGGTATTTTGGCTCTCTTGTGATATGTTCCTAGGTCCCCCTCTTGGAAACAATTTTCCGGGTATCCAATGTGTAAAACTTCATCCAACAAAATTAATTCCCAATAATTATTGCAGAAAACATTGCAGGTATAACTCACTGATTGTGCCTTCTGCTCCCATCTGCCTAGCCACATTACACCAGTGCCTATCACCACTCCAGCCAATGCCAGAAGAAGAATGTAAGGCAACATTATTTGGGGCCTAATTAACAAAACTGTGATATCTGAGATTGAATCAGTGGGGTTTCAAACTCTGTGGTAATCAGACCATAGACCATTCACTGGCCATGGAATTGTCCCTTAATGTCATTTTAGAAAAGTCCAATAAGTAGCTCAAAAAAAAAGGGCATTCCACAAAGAAATGATGCAATCCAAGATAAATTCACAAGTAAAAAAAACCCTCCATATTAACATAGCAGCATGAAATGACTTACATAGACTAGGAAGCTCAGGTAAGGATTGAATGTGGTATGTAAATAAGTAACAGAAAGTGCCGCTTTCATAATACTGGCTTCATCCCCATTGCAACTAGGATTAAAATTTCAGCCCTGACCTGTGACTTTCATTACTTTTGAGGGTTTGTCTCAGGTTATTAACATCATTTTATTGCAGTACTACTATGTAAATTATAGAAGAAGTGAAATATGCCAGGTACTATGTAATTATTCCTCTATATTCACAATAAAGCACAATTGAACATATGGCAGACATGGTTAACTGTACTTTATGCTAATCTCTGCATACTATTTAGCTCACCTAATTAACTATACATGGTATACTAGACACTGCCTTGCAGCAGAAAATCAGGGAGGAATCCTCTGGATGAAACATTAAATGCCTAAGAGAAGAGGAAAATCAATATCATACTCTATTATGACTTCCTTTCCTCTCAACTGTCTGTTTCTTTATTTTTAAACATCTATTCTTTCCTCAGTAGCCAAGACAGAAACTTTGGACCAGATCTGGCCTTTTTTATCAGTAGAATACTGCCAACTTCTTTAATAATCGTATTATTATACAATGCTCAGGAAAAACAAATGTTGAAGTATTTAAACATTCTTCTCAGAAACCCATCCAGTAAGGGAACCACAATCAATTCCAATTGACCTATACATGTAGTCAGACCAAGTAACTAAATTTTTTTAAAGGTAAAAATCTGGTTTTGAATTAGATTCAAATCTTAACTTGTAAATTGTAGGTTTATTATAGAAAATCATCAAATTCCAAGTATATGGTAATTGAAAAATAAAATTGCTTTTTTCTTAGCTGTTGTAGATTATTAAGAAGCAAAAATTTGCCAAAAGGATATACCCTCTTTGTTTGAACTTAGATAAAGATGAAATAAAAAGCATTTATTCATAGTCTAAAAATTCTTTGTATGATTACCGATACACAAATAGCAAATAGTACCCAACTGTCCTTAACATGCAGGGCACAATCTGTTGCAAGGAACATAGCAGGCTCCATGGATAACTATATACCTGCTGACCACTTTCAAATGTGTTACAGGAAAAATTATCTAGCAATGATGGACCAAGCTGGGGAAGAGGTGTCCTGGCTAACAGAGACAGATGGTAAAGTAGCTTCAAAACCAGGGGAACCTGAGGCAGTGTGGCCTGTTCCCATGTACACAAGCTGCACTTAGCTTGGGCTGCTCCCTGACTCAAGTTCTGCAGTATGATTAGGAAAAGCAGCCCTCTTTCTGGTAGCCTCCTTCAGGTGATGTTGGTTTAAATTGCTGACAGCCAGTTCAGAGCCCATCTTGAATGTGTTTGTGGGCTCATCAAGCATTTGTTACTGTTCACATTAATTTTATTTTCTTAAGGCTCCAAGCTTAACCTTTATCTAGAGATTGCTGCAGTAACACTATTTTTGATGTAGCAAGGATATCCTCAGCCAGAGAGAGCAATCACAGACCTCTGTCTCAATGATAGAATATATATACTGAGTTGCTTGTTGCAGCTGTCTGTCTTCCAGTATAACAACCACACCCCTTAGGGCAATCTTGGCGAGCCAATGATCAATATACCCATGCAATTAAAGGAGCAATATTGCTTTTACAATTTCCTCCAGCCAACCTCAGTTGCTTCAATCTTGTCTAGGGATGACTCTCCATCTTGTACTAAAACACATGCCAGTGTTGGACCCTTTGGCCAATTCACCAACACTATTTCCTTTAGAAACCTTAGAGAAAATACCAAGCTTTCTAGAAACCAGGTGTGCAAAATATTTTGGCAAAAAGAAGATGTTTTGTTCTTGGTTGGGTTTTGTGGGGTTTTTTTTCTGTTGGTAGTGCTTACAATTCAGATAAACTTGATTTCTGCCATGGAGTTCTAGAACAATCTTTCTTCACAACAACATGGTTGAATACAGGAACCCTTCGACAAACATAGCTTTTGTATGCTTGTTGTATAATAGTTATAACTTCATGGAAACCTCACGTTACCAAGATACATTATTGTTTGATTTAATAAACAGTTTTTCTTTCTTTTGTTGTCTGCGTGCAGAATACACTTGCTCCTTCATGCACTTTATGCTGCTGCTGTAGAGGGTTATGACTTAATTAAATGTCTCTTCCTTTTTTCTTAAGGTTTTATTTCAGGACCTTTAAAAAAAAAGGCAGTCAACTGCTTGTCTCTGATCTACTTTTATCCCTCTCATTTACAATCTGAGAAAAAATGAGCACACTGGATACCTCCTAGTGAGTGGCTGACAACTGAAGATGAGCAAAAACTAATACTTTGTTATTATCTAGCCTAGAGAAAAGTTTACAGGATAACCAGCTATTGACCTTTCCAAGTAAACATATTTAAGAATTCAGTGGTTGTGGGGAGCTTAGACAAGCCACAGCATGAACCCTTCAGAAAACATCCAAATGCTTGTACTTGAAGTTTAAGTGTATCACTGAAACAATTTTTCTTTTTTAAAATTTGTCTAACATTTCAGACAAACGCAATGGAGCTGAGGTTCCATTTTTCGCATTATATGTATTATAAACTAGGTGTACAGTTCGAACATTTATCAAATGGCACAAGAGCACCCTTTAATCAGTACCCTTCACTCCATAAACTTGCAGAGATGCTGCTGCAGTGCTAACCGAAAGCATGCACTGGTGAGGAAATTATGATCACGTTGAAGTACAATAGCAATAGAACCCACCTAGCCTCCTTCCTTCCTTTCTCTCTTTCTTTTCTTCTTTCTCTTTCTTTTTCTTTCTTTCTCTCCATCTTCTTTTTCTTTTCCTTTTTATTTTTTTAAATTGTTTTTTTCCTCTTTCTCTTTGTCATCTACCTTTCTGTTTCTCTTTATCTCCCTTTCTTTTCTTTGTTTTGTAATGGAAAGAGCACTTTCAAATTAACTCATTCAAATTAGGTTTCCATTTAATTGACTATGGCCAGGATTAAAGCAGGGTGTTTTTCTTACAAAATTTAAGGAAAAAAAAGTAAAAAAAGAAGAGCATATTTGTCAATTGCTGCCCATTTGCCATGGTGAGTTCTGTGGCGCATGTTGATACAGAGAGAGCAGGGGATTGTTTTCTGACATGAGTAACCAGAACAGATGAGCTTTACAAGGTTGTTGCTTCCCTTAACTCTTCAGGAAAAAAAAGGTTGAAAATTCACACAAATCTCATTAACTGTGAACACATTTGCTTTAAATAAACTTTCATCAGTTGCCTTGAAGTTTTTCCATACCTTTCTATTCAAGTTGTAAATATACATCCAAACTGAGGATACATCCATTTTTTCTTTCTCTCTAAAATGTTGCACTTGAGTTGTTCGCTTGTTTTCCTGAGGACAGCAACATGCAATGAGATGTGTTATGTCTGATTATATTGGTTTATGTGTTCTGGTACTCTATTCCTGCAGGTTAGGGTTTGGTTGGTGGTAGTTTTTTTTAACTACCTTGTTTATTTTTATGCTAGCTACACTGTAATGTATCATTCCTACTTAATGTTTGCAAGCTGAAGCATACATGTGTCACAAATCCTGACAGTAAATAATTAAAGTATTTAAATAAACGTGTGTCTGTATGGTAGTTTTGTGGTTGTACAAATTTGTAGAGCAAGACCTTATACTGATCTATAATTATAACTGCTACTGACTAGCATGATCCTTACTGAGTCAGATTAATTTACACATTAAACAGCCATCTGTAGAAATTTTCATAGTACCTTGTTTGCAATGCCAGGGCTCACACGGGGATTCAAAAATTAACTTGGCCTCTGCAGATTTTTTTTTAGCACTGCTATTAGATACATTTGCTGTGAACAAGTTATTCTAGACAGTGACACCTTGTACCCTTTGTCAGTTTTATATCATGATCAGCAGAGGCTTTTTAATATTTTGCATATATAATGACATAGCAATTGGTAGCTAAGAACAGTATTTTACATATACATATATACATATATGTATATGTATATGTATTTTTTTAAGTCCTTGACTCTGTGTTAAAAATCTTTGCAATGCTTCTGAACCAGAACAGATTTGCCATCATCTGTAGTCATAAAAGATAAAAACACAACATATTTTGGCTACAGTAAGAAACATATTGCAAGCCTGTTGATGCTAATTCTCTAAAAAAGGATAACAACTGCAATGTACTGTGTAAGAGTCTTCTTATGCATGAGTGTTTTGTAAGTAAGCACAACTTGTGTGCTATAAAGGGGAGATAACAAAACCCACTTTACCTGATACAAAAATAAATTGTAAGAACTAAGTATAAATACAGTTTGTAAAGCCAGTTTTCCAAGATGAACAGCATGTTCTTCAGTTATCTTCAATCAAATGGGTGAACAAGAGAGCAGCTGAAGTTAGAAAATTAAGGTTATAGTCCCCATTTCTATCACCAACATACTCTGTAATGGGGAGCAAGTCACTTCATTGCTCTGCTATGCTTTTTCCTTTCTCACTTTTGTCTGTTTTACCTGTTCAGACTACCAGTGTTTTCAGACAGAAAAGAGTCTTCCAGTTCTACTAAAGCACCTAGCACCACAGGGCTTTAATCCACACAGGGGCTCTAAGCATTATTGTAATACTAGTAAAAATAACTGTAATGAAACAGCAAAAGCACAATCACCTGCCAAATTCAGTCACAAAAATGGGCTCTCTAATGTGTAGAGAGTGTTCTAGTATGCAATAAAATATTCATGATACTGAGGCCAAGAAAGTCATGGATATTCATGGAATAGATCCAACAATAATATATTAAGTCACTTTCCATCTTAGAACAGGGCTTTTAAACAGAGGTAGAATGATTTAGGGTAAATCTATAATATTTAAGAGGTTCTAACTCATGGCAAAAGAGAATCCAGTATGCCCACTTTCTGACTCAACAGTATATGAAAAATGGTAGCAGGAGTCCATCCAAGCTAATTAAATCTGATTAACAAATACTCTGGAAGAAATCAAACTAATTTGTACACACATGCACACACGAAAGAGCTTAATGCCAGTGAATAATTGGCTAGCTTTTGCTAGTATTTCCCAAAAATATCAGCTAATCACAAACCCAAGGATAGTAACAGAGATCCCAGTTACTACAGTGAGTAAGAGGATCAGACCAAACCAACAAGCAGCTTTTCCCCAGCCGGATGCAGATTCTTAGGAAAGGCACCTAAGAACAGGGCAAATGGACAACCCCCCAGCTTTCTAGGTTGTGATTCAGTGGTTCAGTCTTTCTGAGCCTCCCATCCAACATGTTTAACAGCAACCAGTAGGGATTTCCTTCAAAATAACTCGTATCCCTTTTTGAATTAATTTTACTCTTGCTATCTACAGCAGCCTGAGTTAGTGAGATCCACAATGGCAAGCTATGTGAAAAAGTACTCTTTCTGTTGGTTTCTTTTGTTTGTTTAAAATCTATCATCTGATCCTTTAATTGTTATTTCATTAGAAATACTGAACAATATTATTTCCTAGTCATTTTCTCCCCATCTATGGTCATATGGGCATCTTGGTCATATTTTACAGAACGAATTCTAAAACTAACTTATTTTCTAATTTTCTCCTCATACAGAGATACCCAGCCCTTCAATAATTCTTTTCTTTAACCAAACATTCTTCCATTCCCCCATGTTCTTTATGCAGATAGCATGGACAGAACAACACAAAGTATTTGAGACGACTAACACAAACCTGTAAAATGGCATGACCATCTTTTCTGTTTTGTAGCCTTCCAATAATTCCTAACCTCCCAATAATTTTTAACATTCTTTTTTCTTTCATATTGCTTATAAGCACAGCTATGAAATTTCTAGAGGACTATCCACAACATTGTCCGCTTCAGACTGTTTTATTCCTATATGAATTGAATGCTCTGCTGGCAGTCAGTTTTCAAAGTAAGTTTTCTGAATGATATTATCAGGAAATTTTTTTTAACATCACTATTCACCCACCTTCCCAGATCATGTAGAAATTTGTTGAGTAACTCATGTTCCAGTATCCCTAGAGGATCCTCTTAGGAAAATCTCTCTATGATTAAAAGCACTCCTGCACCTTGTTTCTCCCTTTTGAACCAGTACATGAAAACACTTCTTCCTACTTCGTAACAGCTTATTTTCTTTAGGAAGCCCTGGTGAGAGAGCTATTGTGAAGAGAATGAGCAGGTCATTCCTTTTCTTACTGATTCTCAATTAATTCTGCCTAGGTACATAAAGCAGGACTTTCTCTATTGGTCTTCCTAGATCTACTAACTCTATGTTATTTGCTTTGGCACAAATCTGTAGTTGTACAAGTCACACCTGGAACCTAGATACTGACAATGTTTGACACTTCCAATTTCTGCAACACCAGCATTGATTTAAGCAGCAGGTTAGGCACCACAGTTTACTGTGTAGCTATTTCATATTTGTAGCCCTTTAAAACTTCTGAAGAATGGAAACACGTGCTACCATTTGTTTTAATAGTTTATTCTTAAAATTATTCTTCTGGTGCTTCACTCTGAGGCTTAATCTCTCCTTACCATTCATTGTCCCTTCTTTATTGCCCCATTTCCTTGGGCTCCATTTTTACCTCAGTCATGTATAAAGGCTGATAAGCATTCCATAAAGTTTTCTTTGTACTAATATTAATCATGTTAATATTTAGCTTGTGTTATTTATTACTTTCCTCATCTGGTCATTACTTTAACTTTTGATTTCTAAGAAATTCTATTATGAAGAAATTCCTTTACTCTGCAGTTTAACCAGGTTGATTTTATCATGTTTTCCTTCAATCTTTTTTTTTTCTTTTTAGTGATGTATACTTTACTCTCAGCCACTTGATGCTGAAAACTACGAAATAAAGAAGAGGCCTCTTGCCACATAATTTATGCTGAGGACCTGGTAATGTCATGAAACCTTCAGAACTCTGCTTGATAATCATAAAGTGATACTACAGAAGCACTTACCAGAGAGTGCGGTGGTGGCTAATGGCAGTGTCATCTCTGTTTGGCATATTCCGGGTACAGCAGACTTTCTGTGCCTTGTGGTGCTAGAGAGGCTTCCCTCCCATATAGTTCCCTCCATGCCTCAGCATTGTGGTTGCAACCAAACAAAATTTTTAGTTCACTTGGACTAATCCTACTCACAAATCTCAGCAGGATCTTTGAGAAATTCTCCCTGTAAGATTGAATGGGATGTTTGTGAGAATTTTCTTTCCATCAAGGCTCACATCAAGACTTACAGTGGGTGTGCTACATCCTCATAATTTTTTTGCAGTATTCAATTTATTCCAAGGCAGTTTGCCATATTAGTCTTCTTGTTGTATGAGATGATGACTGTGCATGTTAAATGTGATGCTAATTTAGAAACAGACTTGGACTAAACAAAAAACTAAGGTTCATAAGGATAATATTTACGGGTTACTATTATAATATAAAAATTGAGTAGATGATTATGAAATATGTAGTATATCTTCCTTGAAAAACAACTTATTACAGAATATCTCCTTTGGAAATAAATGTTTAAAAGGTCTTCTCATCAAATATCATATGACACGACTCTTGGGGCTGGCCATAGGGAATGGTAAATAGATATATGATAAAAAATGCATTGTGAAAGAAATTCTGTCTGTGATTATAAGAACAATTGGCTGGCAAAGGAAAGCTTTATTTCAATTCAAAAATTATTTGGGACAAAGACTTAGAGATAATATAAAAATTCTTATTAGAACCTTCTCTTCTGCCCAAGTCCATGAGTTAACATAGAATATAAGGGAGGGTGTGCGAGGTGACCTTTTCTTTATGGGAAGAGCTATGAGGCAAGGACTAAAACAGTTGCTATGAATAGGGAACATAGCAAACTTCAACACACAGGGATCTGACAAGACTGATTTTCTTAACAGTAAGTGTGGTATCGCAATTTATGCAATTCCAAAGAATTTGGGGAAGGTTAAGCACTCTTGTGATATGTGTGCAAAAGAAGTTTAACAGACAAAACTGTACTTCCTGTCATTACAAGACTGACAATTACCGTCACACTTACAACACAATTTCCAAAAACTCTACACTAATTCCAGCTACAGGAATAATACCACCACTGGGTATTCCTACTATTTGATAGTGCTGTTCTGCACTGCTGGTCTGCTATCCTTTCTATAAGGATTTCAAAATCATGTACGTGCTCTAATGATGTATTTCTACACTTGAACAAAAGAATGCTAATAAAAATGTGCACAGTAACATGAAAAGCTTAACGGTTGCCTGGAGAGTTAAGGAACACATTTCCAAATGTACATTACCCTTTGCTTAGGCTGCTTTCCTAAAATACAACTTGTCATACAGGATTCAGAGGAGCCATAATTTGCAAGACCTTCTTTTAGGGTATGGAATAACTATTTACACAGTCCCCAGTCCAAATCTATCAGTGGTTTAGTCTCAGATTTCTCAGAAAAAATAAGTTGTGGCAGGATCAAGCAATTGACCCAGGAACTAAACAGGATTTAAGTTCATCTAAAATTACAGCCCCCAAGGCTTGCACTCCAAGCCACCTCCTCTAAGAAATACCTAAAATTTACCATGTGCCCGCTTAGGGCATTGCATCAAAGCATGCCTTCTGGATCCAACTGCCATGCTTCAGGAATGACTGTCAGTTTGATGCCTCACTGCAAAAGCAGGGTAGATCTGCACCTCTGCACTGGCAGACCTGTAGGCGTCACAGGAACATGCAAGACAAATGCATAGTATTAGGGAGTTCAAGTGCCGCTTAGACATTTTGCTGAAGTTTTTGCATTGTTATTTTGGACTTACATATCCAACATCTTGGTTTTGCTGAGAGTATCCTTTCTTTCAATCTGATCGAAAGCCACTCTCTGCTCACTGGAATCACCAAAAACTCAAAATCAAGTTTGCACAAGTATGACCCAAAACAATTACTTAAATACAGAACAGCAGAGTTTATAGTGTTACCTATATTAAGCATGGCCAAGAGCAAGGAAGTATTGTAGATGCAGGTGAGTTATCGTCTATCTGGAGGAAAATTAGCAAGATTTGAAAGGCCACTTCTGTGCTCCTTTGCCTGGCAAATACCTTCCATGTGATAATATTTGAAACCAAGGTTTCGGGATTATTAACCACCTCATATGCCACTAACCATTACTTTTACTGGAAAGTTAAAATATAGGGAATATTTGAAGAGTAAAACTAGAAAAGGTGGTCCTAATCTAGGTAAATTGGGAGGACAAACCAAAATTTTAAAATCTATACAATCTGTAAACCAGATGACTGAGAGGGGAATTTACTTGTAATACATAAAATCTAATATGCTGCAGACACAGTAAATCCAGGTTACTATTTTTCCTCTAAAACAAATATTGCAGCAAGAGGACATACTGTAAATTGAAATTACAGAAGAACTCTAAGACACGGGGAAGCAATTTTTTCCTTAACTAAAAAATATTCTGCAAGACAAATGTACAGAAAAAAACCCACTGCAGTCTTCCAGAAACAATCAAATGTTATTATACAGGAAAGCTGGGATAGAAAAGTGTGCCTTAATTTGTCAGCTGTTTTGCATTAAATCCAAATTTTTAGGCCATTATATTTTTTCATACTGTGCATACATGTAAACAGAGAAGTTCAATTGTGTGACAGTTTGGAGACACAATAAAGAATTGCAATAAAAAGAGAAAATATAAGAGGTTGTGTGAGGGAGATGATATTTATTTGTTTTCTGGAATAAAATTTATTTGAGGAAACTAAGAGTATGGCTATGTGGAAATGTGCAGACAGCCACAGCCTTGCTCAGCCTGTGCTCTAAGCTAGCTGGGAACATGCCAGATTTGGTCCAGCACTGTATAACCATACAGTGTGTTCAAGGTAAAAAGTTCTGCTGCAAGATCTGTCTGCATCCATCTTTGTAGACATGCCCTAAGTGAAAAAAAAAAAAAAAAAGGAAAAAAATCTCAGTTTGCATATACTCTGTGAAAAATTCCTAGAGCTTGGCAGCTAAACTCTCCAAGGATTCCTCTGCATTAAACAAGTGCTATTCTTGGGCTGAGCAGGATTCACTGCAATTTTCTCTGCAGTTGTTCCTCCTACCATCTAGAGGCAGGGAAAATACTCCTCCAGGGAGCCTGCAGTCTACTCCGTGGTGTTTGGGGAAGGAAAAAAAAGGGTGCCAAACCCAGAACTGTTGGTAACAGAGGGACGAGGCACACATTGAGAGCCCGGACACCAAAGCTGTGGTGAACACGTTAGGTATGGAGGGCAGAAAAGCCGCATCCGGGATGGCGCGGCAGGGGAGGCACCCAGCCAGACTGCCCAAAACCACGGACCTCAGGAGCGATGGCCACCGTGGCACTGCGCGGGGGGCCCAGCCCAGACTCTGAGCGTTTCTCTGCTGCCAGCAACTGGCTCTGAAACTTCCTCACACGTGTGGGCTTTCTCCCCCTTGCCTCCTGTGCCAGGCAGGAGAAGGCATTACCCTGCTCGTAGCTGTTCTCATTGCTTAGGAAATGGCGTTATTGCAGGGCCCTGAGGGCACTCACAAGACTTACAGCCCCCGCCTGGACTCCCCTGGCTCTCCCCCCACCCTGCCCACAGCCCAGGGCCCCATTTCAGCCCCCCAGTGCTGTCTGTCTCTGCCCCAGCTGCGCCACAGCAGTGCCAGCCAGCCATGGGCCCTGCCAGGCCAGGCCCGCGCGCAGGCCCACATCCCGGCCCGGCCTCGGCCCAGCCCCATCCCCAGGGAGATGCGCGATGCCCAGGGCTGGGGCTGCGCCCAGCCTGCCTGCTGCCTGGCCGGGGCATGGGACGGGCCCTGGCTGCCAGGCCCTGCCCTGCCCTGCCCCAGGGACCTCCCGCGGCCCCAGCCCCCAGGGAGTCGCCGCCGGGCGCCGCGGCTGTTCTGTGCTTCGGAAGGTTTTGGGTGTGAAACCTCTGCATATTGACCCTGCCTACAGTAGGATCCTAGGATTTTGAAAAAAGGATCCTAGGACTGATCAAGTATTCGCAGCGCTCTTGTTAATGGGAACTGCAGCTTTTCAGCACTTTCGGCTGTGCCTGGTACACCCTGCCTTTTTAAGCGTGCACCCAGGCTCATACCTGCTCACAGGCTACCTTGTAAATCCTTCAGCCGGTGCTAAGCAGTGAGCTTGGCTGAGCACAGAGTGTCCAGCAACAACGGCACCAACACCATAGACACTACAGCTGCAGATTCTCACCCAGGCTACAGCCAGCATTGTGGTGAAGCACAGCCATGGGTGCAGTGCTTAAATCTGCTTTCCACTTACATTGTATAAGGAAACATAAGTAGCAAGTAAAGGCCTCATTTTCCAGTATTTGTCTCTATTACTGTAATTTCTAAGAATCACGGTCATTACCCAGAAAAAAAAAAAAAAGACCATACGTTAAAGACTGTAAACCCTTTGTAGCATCATCCATCCACTACTGTTTATGAAGATGAGGCTCCATTGAAATAATAAACTTATTTAAAGAACAGATGAGGTCAGACAGTTGTCTCTTCTTCAAAACTCTATAGAACGGAAATGTTTTTTTCAACTATTTAATTGGTGGAAATTTATTGTTAACATTTGCTAAGTAAGTAGAAATTTGACAGAAGTTTCCATGTCATTATTTGTCCTAAATGTCTCACAGACTACTGTCTGAGGAACAACATGCGTGGAAAAGCATTCAAGAAGCACCTGGAAGAAAAGAGAAAAGACCTAAGTTTTTACTCATAGGGTTCAGGAAGAAGGGATTGAGAAACACTATTTTCAAGTCCGTTTGTGGACACCCAGCAAGAATTTTAAAAGACTATTCAAGAATAGTCAAATAGTCTAATAGCAGTAGTAATAGTGATAGTTCCTAAAGAGCCACAAACTAAAACAAGGACACATTTGAGGTATGAAGGGATTCAAATTAATCCTGTCAGACCGTTAGCAAAACTGCATCTTTTCTTTTCCCCTTACTGTTGAATTTTTTAGCTATGACAAATATCAGATCAGCACTGTTTACCATTAGTAGAAAGGGAATTTGAGTTTTTGAGTCCATATGCACAGATGTTTAATTTTTTACTTAGGTGACTACCCCCACTGTCTATCAGTGGGATTAATCTATGGAAGTATAGATCTTGGCTGTTCTACTTGTGTGAACAGAGTTGTGATCTGCCACATGGACATGCACAGCACTCCAAATTTACCTAGCTTAGATTCCTGTACCTCTGTTTCTTCCTAGCTGCTTGGAGGCCTTCAGGGGCACCTAGCCAGTGGGAAACATTAGATTAAGGAACTTGTGTGGGATTGAAGCCATCCAAATCTGGGCCAATGTCTCATCATTACTGCATCTGTAGAACTGCTTCTCAGGAAATTCATTCTACTTATTCATTTTATTTAGCTATTTTGATCATTTATGTGCACTAGTTCTTTCCCCAGATTGCCAATAATATGTAACAATCACAAAGGCAGCATGGTAAATCACAGCAATGTAGCACAGCTCAAGTCTTCAAAACAAATTCCTGAACATTCATTAAAAATCTTGACAGTATGTTCCGTGAAGCTGGTAAAGCCAGTAAGGTGGTGCTGTTTATAGCAACAAGGCTAATCAATGCACACGCATCTTTTCCTGCAAGGTTGCTCAAAGTAATTAGTAACAGTGATACAGGGAATTAGAAAGCAAAACTGAAAAATAGCGGCTATCAGCTACAAACCACTGAAACATAAGGACAGCAGGGTACAGAAAATTCTTGGCTAGAAGATACTTTCTTCATGGGGGATTTTAGCTGCTCATAAATCTGTTGGGAAACAGATATATCCAAGCATGCTGTGTCAAAGAGAGAATTTCATCATCTGCAAAAAAAGGCAAAACTGCCCTAGATCTAATTCTTACTGAGAGGATGGAGTTGCCTGAGGATATGAAAATAAAGAAATATCCTGGAGCCAAGGACCATAAGCTGTTTACATTTAGTATGGCAAATGATGGATCCATTGCAGAGTACAAAGACAAACGAGCAAACTTATATTAAGACATCTAAGCTAAGTTTTTGGCCATTTCAAAGTCAATATCAATGTTGTCATTGAGTGCAGGGGGTCCAGAATTTCATTTCTGATTAATAAAATGCATGGAAGATGACTGAGGAAGGATATTAAAATCTTCCTCTTTTATACTGCTCTTAAACAAAGAGGCAGCCAATGTTGCTTCACAAGAAAAGAGCCTGAAGTTTGGTAAAATAAATACAAAATTATACTGAAATTAAAAGATAACCAAATTAGATTACTTTATAGCTAACAGAACACCCTCTACCACTGTAGGATAAAAGTTGTAAAAGAAAAGAATGAAAAAGAAATGTTTAGGGGCTGTGAGAACAAAAAAGATTTAAAGTGTTCCTAACATTCCTAATGAGAAAGAAAGTCCTTTCAATAGAAAAGGAAGATTACATTAATAACAATTCAGAATTATAAAGATGATGAACTATTATTTAAAAATATGCCCTTAACAATAATAATAATGAAAAAGAATGGAAGACAGTAAAGATAAATGCGAACAATTAACAAAGAGGGCTTCATATTAATTGACTCTTACAAAAGAACAGATAAGAGCATGTTTCACAGATTTGAACACAGCTGAGTCAGCCCTCCTTAATTTTATTGTCCTCTGATATTAAGAGATTCTACAAACATGTTTTGTACCATTGACAAATATTTGCTCAAAAGCTACTGGAAGAAAGGAAGAAGTTTGTCTACAAGAAAATTGCAGGAAGCCTAGCAATTACCTTCTACTTAGATTAATCACTGAAGTCTTTGTCCTGGAAGTCATGGCTCAGTTTAGGTATCCAGAGGCACATAGACGTCTTTCTGAGAGTCGAGCCTACTAAAAAAATAAAACAAATAATAAATAAACCTCTTATCCAGGCAGGAACAGTTAAGAGAATGCTGTAAGGAATAAAACTTGCCAAAGTATTCAATGTAAGTTAGAATTGCTAGGTATCTTAGTGTGTCAAATTTATGATCAAATAGAGGATCAGGAGAATGTCACTGTGAAAAAAGAGCAAAATCACAAAGGAAAGTATCCAGTTCCTAGAAACTGAATCTTTCTGGAGAATCCTTTAAATAGAGTTCAATAAGAAACCACAATTCCATCATTTACACAATGATGATGATGAAAGCTTCTTTCTCTGCTGTCTTTATGTCTGTAAATAAATTTTGTTCCAGCATTTTAACAACAGGAACTGCTGTTTGCCTTGTTTTCTAACAGCCTCTCTTTTCTTATCACTTTAGGCATTAACAGTCAGGAATCTGTTAATCTGCAGAGCATGATTTAGCTTGATTAATATTAACAATGTATCACTACTTCTTTACCGGTTGACTTACTGAGAGGGAAACTTAATGAACTCTTCACCTGGCTTTGTTATCCACCTTTTGTCTTGGTTTAAAGTGTAATGAAAAGCACACAAAATGCTCTTCCACTGTTACAAATGAGGAGGTTGCTCAGCTCAGGGTGATCAGATGCCACTGTCACAGGAGCAACATTGAAATGAAATGGCAGAAGCTCCCAGTCTTGAGAAAAGTCACCAGAGGCACCAAAGGGGACATGCTTTCTACCCCCAGCTCATCCTCCTCCCCGAGTCCATAACAGGACTATAACTGTGTGACATGGGGAGAGACAGGTATCCATGTATTTATTAGTATATATTATGGAGACACTTCTTCTCTTGCTCTTGCATTCCTCCACCCCAGGTTCTTCCAGTAGCACCACTAATCAAGCTCTTTCATTTGGGAACGCCAGCTATAACTTCACTGCAGATGGAGCAGAAAGAAGTCATACTGTACCCATATTAACTTGTACTAATCTTGCAAAACAGGTCTCATAGAAACACAAATGTTCAGTGTGTTGGTTTATATGATGATGTGCAGAAGTATTGCTGATAAATAACACTGGGACTTAAGTAAAGCTTCTCCAGAAATAATCTACAATATGACAAAATGAAGGCTACAGAGTCATTGAGATATTAAATATGAAAGACCTTTCCGATTTACTTACAGCATTCAGTGTAACGGATTTATTAGTAGTTCCTATCTTTATGGTAAATGATGCATAAATGATGGCAAAGGTGTACAAGAGAACTGTATAAAGACTCTTACAGAGTGAATAAATTGGTTGAGTGCCAGCTTTTCTAAGGGTGAATGGTTCTACTGACTTGTTTAGGGCATATCATGCAATGATGGATGTAAAATTACAACATTTTAGAATGCCAGCAGTTCAAGGTAAGATTCCAAATTTATGAGGGACAACACTCTTATTCTAATAAACCAAACACGTGGCCTCAGCTTCTTCCTGCAGGAGAATAATTTTTCTATTCCAAGGCAGGAGAGGTGGAACAAAGCAGCTTGTATGCACAAGAGCTTGATTTTACTGTATAAAGCTGAAGCTCAGCTGAAGACCAGGCAAAGACTTATTTTTTTTGTTTCGTTTTTGTAGTGGTACCTGTGTATTTTTAAGGCAATCATTTCCACGTGTAATAATGTCATTTTGAAATGAGACTGGCATTCCAGTGAGCCTTCTGCAAAATTCCTGGCTTCTTTTGCACCACAGTCCGTTGCCATTTCCACAGGGCTTTTATAATATACATAGGGAAAATGTCAATTCAAATTCAAAGACAGAGAATACCTTTTTTTGATGAAGCATCCTGTATATCATGTACTAGCTGGAGGTGTTCTCTGCTGCTTGACAGGGAACAATGACATGACAAGCAGGGAGAGAAGGAGCTTTTAACCAGTTTAAAGTGCAGGGAGTTGGCACTCACTGAAAAGTCATTTGCCTGTTTGCTATTTTTTTTTAAAGTATCTCTCTTTCCTTTGACTTGTCATTACTCCTGTAATATACAATTTTGTCTTCTGTTTGTAATTTTCTGCTGCAGTGATTCCAAAGGTTCAAAATAATCTCTTTCTATCTTACTAGAAACAAGATAAGGGAATGTGTATCTAAATAGTTTGCTTATTCCAAAACCTAAATGAGGTCCCATTTAGTATAGCTTTCACTGCTATACTTTTCTTACTGCTGCTGCAGAGGCCTTACATGAGTGTTACAAGTGCTTGTGTTCTATACTTTTCATACTTCCTGGAAGTGATTTGGGCCAAAGGCATTTTTCATAAAAGAAAATGGTCAAGATTTGTTCTAAATGGCAATCTGTTAAGCACTGTTCTGTGGACAAAAAAAGTCAGAAAGTCATTGCCCTTTTCTTCTGGGAGAGAGAATTAGCCTATTAAATGCAAGGCAACACAGAATTCTACCTGAAGCTAAATAACATATTTTGAGCTGTTATCAGCCACATTACATGACATTAAAGATAAAATTTAAGAATCGGTAGAGTTTCTACCATTCTTGCATGCAGTTTATTTTTCAAGTTTAGCTTTCAAATATTGAAAGTTCACATTCAGTGCCTTGATCAAAAATGATAAATGAACTACTGAATTAGAAGAAGATGCTGCTATTATTTTAACCAGTAAACTAACTCAGGGTTAATCTGGGTGTTATTTAGCCTATTGAAAGTGTTTTGAGTGAACATATGGTTTCTATTGTGAAATCAAGGCACAGTTTTAACTATGAATATAGATAATTACCCTTTGGACTTTAAACATTTATATGTGTCATGTTATGTTGGAGCATTTTTCATGGTCAATAGGTTGAAAGGTTATAGAGTCGAAAATGTAAATTCCGTGTGTTTGAGTAAGACTATCCAGGGTAATGATAGTACAATTCACTACTGCTCTCTCTTGGAAAGAGCTGGTAATAACACTTAGTGAGCATGTGAAATATAACGGGCTATTTATTTAAATACAGATTGCTGTGGTAAAACATTTTAATATGAGAATTACAGGAATTCAATCATCGTATATATAGCTCGAAAATCCCTGGTTACTGGAGCTTAATTTGATATATTTACACAGTATATTTGGGGGCTTAATTATAATGCTAACAATGAAACCTTTAAATAAAGTGCGTTTGTATGCATGTGTGTGCAGGCACACTTTGGCGCTACGAACACTGCTATATGCCCACCAATACATTCTGCTCATGATTTAGGCTTGAAAGCCAGTTTCGTTTCACACTCTAAGTGTAGCCCTTGGCAACATCCCCTTCTGAGGAGCCAGACATTCTGTCTGTGCCCAAATTGGCTGAGGATCCTGTGTGTGTGAGGAGCACTGATGTCCGTGTGGCACTGCAGCTTGCTTACAGCAGCCCCACCACCATGTTGCCACTTAGGCTTACTGCTGGCCCAGGTCTCTTCACAGTGTGGTCCATGATGAGACAGTTTGCGATGAGGTGAGGTGTCTCCCCAGCCCAAGCAGACACATTTTCACCCTGATGTGACAACTGGGAACACTGAGCGTGAGGTGAGCAGCTTCCCAGACTATGTTGTATTTTTTGAACTTCCAGCCATTAGTAACCTGGGAAATACATGACCCAAAACAGTTTTAATCACAATAATACGTAATTTTTGAGTATTTATTGTGCGTTAGCAGTCACAGAGTACAGCATTAGACCACAAACAGGTGCTCCAAGAAAACTAAGCACTTCCAAAAGCACCAAACAACTAAAATGTTTATTCTTATGTTTACTGTTCCATCTACGTTTTCTTTTATTATGTTTTAAATACATAATTCCATGCATTTTATCAAATTTTACATGAAAATGCTGTCTTTCTCCATGCACACTAAAGAACAATAAAATCCCTTTCTCTGTTGCCCACGCATACTTTATGTAATGGGAGCCATTTCAATTACAGTAAATCTTATTCCCACTTTTTTCTATTTTCCAAAACACACACAGTAAAAGTATTTTCTAGTTATTTCTAGAAGTCTGAATATTCAAAATATCCTTTGATTACTCTTTATACCACTGAGCCGCATCCAACACTGCTTAACTTATATTTTGCTTTCCATGGCAATCTGATTTTTAGCACTTTCCAACATTATTTTCTAACTTCTGAGGAGCTGCTTCTCCTCTTCCATCACAGGAAGCCATTCTTAGCCACCCTAAAATCCCAAATACTTGTATTTTGGAGTTTTGTCTTGTAGCAAGATAAGATGTTGGATTGTTTTTTTTTTTCATCAGTTTTTAAAATTTGGTATTTTTCTAATGGAAAATATGATTTTTCAAGATCTTATCTTAAATATGCAATCTTATTTGTTTCAAGTCATCTTAATCTTACACTGCATTGTCCTACAGTAGTTGATGCTTTGGGGTATAACTAATTTCTCAGCTGAACTTCAACTCACAGTAAGCCCCAGCTGCTGAGTGACCCCATATCCTCCAGTGGATTATACTGCTTAGAAATGAATTTCCATGAACCCATGTATAGCTTTTGGATCAACTGACATGAAACATAATACTTCCTTGAAGTTTTTCTGATATAAAAATTGAATATTGTTGGCCAAGTTGAAGTGTATCAGTGTCATAGAACTGCCATTTGTTGTTATAAAACATAGAGGAGAAAAAATGTGGCTTTCCCAGTCATAATTAGTTCTGCTCTTCACTATTTGAGCTACAGTAGTAGTGAGAGGCCTAAGCTTCGCACAAGGCTCTATATTTTCAGATATTGTAAGAGTACACAATGGGACATCCTTTCTAAATAAGTTCAGAATATTGGCACAGAAAATAAAGGATGAAGAGATGATGCAGAAGGAAGTAAAGACTGAAGGAAGCCAAAGGCAGACACAGAAATAGATTTGTTTTTTTGTTTTGTTTTGTTTTATTATTTTACTTTTAACTCCAAATCTGAATAATATAGTACACCAAAATCAGTCTTTTTGTTTAAAAATATATTTTGCTTATTGTATTTCTGAGTTTCATTTTGCCTTTTTCTGTGAGCCTTTGTTCCTTCTTTTCTTCCTTTCTTCTCCATTATTTAGTCTTTGTCTAATTTTCCTAAAACATTCAGTTCTGTCATCTCATTTTACACAATCAGATTAGTCTTTTATACAGGCCACTCTGAAAGTAATACCTCCTGTTTACTTCCTTCGAAACTACAACAGATACAAAGAGCATAAGAACACTATTTGATAGAGAAAATTCTCAGCTGCAAAACATTATTTTTCAACGTAGTTACCACCGTTAGCTGTGCACTTTTGCCAGCAATGAATAAAAGCCTGCATGCTGTGCCCCTTAAAATCTACACGGCTGTCTGGAACGTGGCTTGTCATTCATGTTGCTATTGCCACTGCTGAAATGCACCACCCACCACTTCACTGTGTTCACATTCACTGTTTGGTCTCCATAAATGTCCAGCAAGTGTCAATGAATGTCAGTGGGTGCAGTATTTTCCACATGGAGAAATTCAGTGACACACCTTTGCTTCGTATGTACTTCCATGTCAGATACCACTCTATCAGACTGCCCCACTGCTGCTCTCTGTCACACAGCAACAAAGTGTAATGGAATATTAGCAGGAAGGTTCAACCTCTACTGTCATCCCACCAATATCCACCTCTGACATCATAGGCTAACACAATAAAATAGGAGGCATTACTCTTGGAGGGGCATTCTTATCTTGGACAAGCGTACATATCTCCTCTCTAAGGAAGTCTGTCTTTGTTATTCCAGTCCTATATCTGAAGTTTTTGGTTTTGCCTGTTGTTTTTACTGTTTGTGTTCAGACTGGACCTTTAGATTAGAGATGGTCAAATTCTTGTGGGAAGACAAAAAAAAAGATATCTGAAAATTTTATAACTCAATACTGCATAAAACAAATTGCCATGCTTTTCTTTTAAAGGACAAAAGGAAGAAAGGAGTCACCAGCTCCTCCAGGAGTTGTTCCTTCTCACCAGCTGGCATTGGAGATGAGCCTGGAAAGAAGTGACAATGGCACTGTGTGTCAATGCTTTGAATGGGTTTTCTGATGAATGCTGCATTTGAATTGAAACAACCATTGCATTGAAAAAATAGTTTCATATACATAAGCAAGCTCTTTTGCTTATGAATTTTCAGGTCGCTTAAGTGACCACTGTGTTCAGATCACATCAGAATATAAAGTCTCCCAGAAGCTGGCCTTGGCTTCTCTGTCATTGTTTGTGTTTATGAAATCTCATGCTGTAGCAGAAAAAATACTGAAAAATACTGAAAATGGGGCCACTACATGTTTTTAATCACTCCTCTTGCTCCTACCAAAAGATTTATTTTTTTCCACACTAACATTCTTTCCTATTTCCCTCTTAATAAGCTTATCTTGCTGATAGTTTAACTAAGCTCATGTGGTATTCAAAACTCAAAGTTTCCTAATTAAAGTCCAATTCCACAATTTCTCCTTAGATATTCAGTGCTTCTGCACACTATGAAGAAAGATATTTTTAGAAAATATGAGCTACTTAATTCCCGTTAAGTTTTCTATAACAGATGGCATAGTTATTTGATTTATGCATTCACCTTCACGTGGCCCTGCTGACTGCCAGGTTTTTTTAAACCTCTGAAATTCTTT
>JANHGO010000020.1:35018226-35065649 GCA_024606505.1 Aquila spilogaster
ATTGTACAGATCAAGGGATTACAAAGCAATGTTTTTACAGATTTAAAATAAAATATAAACAGCTGTTGAGAGATGAATGGCACAGAGACAGTTGTTGCCAATTCATTAATAATACAGACACAAATCCACTCTGTTTATTACGTTTTTAACCCATGTTTGTCAATAGGGAAAACAGTCATAATTTGAACTTGTAAGATAATGAATGTATAACAGATAGGTTTGGTGTAGAGATTTGAGAATACCATGATGAGTAGTGGTTACCATCTGTGTCTGTGTAATCAATACTTCCTAACAGCATAATGAGAAATAGCTCATTTATATCTTTGCCCCTCTAGCCCAAACAATTAGTCAGTGTTTGTAGCCTTGTAGGCTTATCTGCATTAGGAGGAGAATAGTGAACATATGCAGTCACATGTATTAGTACAAAAGCTCAAATGAGAAAAAAATTGTGCAAAGTCTGTTTCTTGAATGCAACAGAAGCAAACCTGCTTCCAGGCCTCTCCTGGGCCATGGAAAGCTCTGATGTCTAATTCGGTCTCTCCAGTCTATTTGTTCAACTGCTATTCTCCCTGCTTTCTATTCAGCCTGCCCAAGTGAACCTCCCCACCACCATTTCTGCATGGAACACCCTGACCACCCAAGCAGCTCCTGCAGCCCGTGGCTCTGGGTGGCAACGTCATGTTGTTCGCTTTGTGAAGTGCTCCCCTCAGTAGTTTGCAAGAGGAATATTTAACAGTCCCATGGGTGTGATCAAATCTGTGCCATTAAATGAGAAGCTTGATAGCTTTTATAACATTTTATCAGGACAGAATTTCTTTAATGTGTGACTTCTAGTGTGATGTGATTTGTAGTGTGACTGTTCAGCACACTAGAAATAACGCTTTCTCATGCAGCAATACTAGAGCAAGGTGATGGTGATCAGGCTTGAGTTTTGTGAGCCATGTGACAAGTGTGAAGAGAAAGTACCTGGGACAAGCAAAGGTAGCACGTTTTCATTCCTTGCTAAAGGTGTTGCCATTGTAAAAAGACTTGTGGCTAAACAAAAGCTCCTACAGGATTTTAAGTACAGGACAATGCATCTTGTAATGGAGTGGCAAACTGCATCAGCATCAAGCTCTAATCTCACAGCTGGGTAACAGCTCTCACATTAAAAAAACACTTAATTTCAGTGTATCATTATAGCAATTTCCATGCTATAAACTTCAGGAATTAGGCTGTCAAACAGATATTTTCTTTTTTTTTTTTTTTTAGCAATGAAGCTCTTAGTATCTCTGTAAGGCAGACAACAAATTGATAAGAAACTACAGTTCTGAGAATAGGAAGTACTATAGCTAACAGTCCACTCTAGAAAGAGTTTTTTCTCTTTGGAAAAAGTTTTCTATAATTGAATTGACTTAGGCTAAGCTTTCCATAGAATTTCTGAACTGTCCATGCCTGGATGCTAACGAATTACAGCTTTCACTTCTGGGCAATCAATTCTGAAATATTTTAAGTTTTCATTGGCTAAAATGGAAGCTGTACAGGTCTTTAGGTTTTACAGGGCACAGATTTAGATTGATATTGATGATTCTGACTGTTCTCTTTCTAGAATATCATTAGATCAGTTCATGTCATCTCTGAAAGATCTCTCCAAGTGTCAGTGTTCTTGTTCTTGAAAGAACACTTAGCAGATTTAATGATATTTAAGAATAGAATCCCACAATACAAGAAAGGTGGGTGTTTGCTGTGGGTTGGTTTGGTTTATTTTTTTGTTTTGTTTTGTCTTAAGCATATCTCTCTGGATTACACTTACAGAGTTTTGAACACTTGGCTTTGGCTATCAGATCCCTGCACTGCTGGCAGCAACCGTCACAAAGAAAGGACGGGTACTAGGTTTACACAGTGAGGATGAGTCATTTATCTAGATGCTTCTGAGGGCATTAGTCTGCCTTCTGAAAGGTTTCAGTTTAATGTCACTCTCATGCTGCAACCTTTCTCTTCCTTGTCCATATGTCAGGACTCTTCAAGATACCTGTGTGTTATTGTAGAAAGGTGCTGCCCTGGCAAGTTTGCTTTGGGTGAACTGTGTGACTACTTTTACTCTGGCCTATTTACGCTTCCTTTTCCTCCATCTTTCAGGACGAAAAAAAGATGAAACAAGCATCCAGACTCTCTAGATACTGAAGGACAATGCTCCTCACAGATAAGAATAAAAAATGTAGAAAGAGGCAGTTAATACTTACTAAACTGGATAATGTGTTTATTTATAAAGTATTCCAGGCCCGATACTGCTCCTACGCAACTCATAACTGTTTCTGTGAGTAGTTCTACTATCCCTAGTGGGAGAGAGGACAGTAAAGAGATCCTGAGTGCTTCATCAAAATTTCCTATCACCACTCAGCACTTCACTTGGCTTAAATAAGCCAAGTTAATGTGTCACCGGAGACTAAAAAAGCAGCTTCCCCAGTGCCCCCAGGTGTTTCTGCAGCTATAAAACAATTTAGCCATGTTTTATCAGCAACATTAATAGTAAATGCTTACTCGGGAATCCTTCCTGGAAGCATACATTTAGTATGCTCGCTAGCAGGCTATGATGATTCTGATGGAAAGGTAACTTCTCCCTCGTAAGATATCTTAAAAAGCCAGAATGTTGCCCTTGCTCTTATGATGGCCTACAATCAGCTTTACCTGTAAAGATGAGCTGAATTTACTGTAAACTTGTACTTGGAAATATGTGCTTTGGAACATCTTTCATTTTCAAGAACTATATACAAAAATGCTTTTCTTGTTTGTGATATTTTACTTAAGGCTTGTTAAATTGAGCTGATTTATGGAAAAAAAACATCCATCTCCAGAAAGAAAGATTCCCTTGAAATGCATTATTGTAGGTACCAGGATAGTCTCTTCAAACATTTCTTCTTTAAGAATCTTAAAATTCTTTGAGTATAATGATTATTACCTGATCAAAAGTTGTGTGATTATTGGACAGGTTGGAATAGTGTGGACATTTCTATATTTCCATTGTAACATAAGGCTTGTGTTTGCAAAGGCTCGTTTTTATGTTATTTGTATCTATACACTTTTCAGTCTCGTACTGTGAACTTCTACTTATTTCAGGCACCAGAGCATAAACATCAAAACAAAATATCTATTAATGTGTACATGTTCCTACTTTTCCAGGGTTTTTTTTGTTATTTTTTTCCTTGGAATTGGTATTTGAACTTCATATTTTGGACGCTGAATTTTTGTAGGAAGTTCGTGGAAGTTTCTTTTAAAAATAATTAACTGTGAATGTTACATAACTGCACTAAGGACAAGTTTGTGCTATCTATTGCACTTATCAGTGATCTGTTCTGAAGAATGTGAATGAGAGTTGGTATTTAGAAAGGCAGGAAATCTTAGTAATGGATTTTAAGATGGTGTTAATGAGAAGAATCTGGAGAGAAGGGGGGATTTTCCCTTGGGACCATAGGCTCCTGTGTGTCTTTTACATATTCTCGAAACTAGACACCTTGTGCTGAAATGTCAGGAATGGAAGTCAAAGAAAAAGATCTTTAGTATGATGGGCAGCTAGTGTTTCTTCATCATGGAATGATGATGATAATGAAACAGACTCTTTGGGTAGTATAAATTTTTGGTGTGTGACTGATTCTCAGGTATCAGAATAGTCCTGATGGGTCTTATGCACTGAGGTCATGCTAGATCATCACTTTTATTTGTAACAAGATTTGTGTTCTTTTTGAGCAGGGAATATTCCAAATAACATTGTTTTGACACTGATAGCTTGTCTATTTTAAAATAATATATTCCAAAGCAGTAAACATTCAGCGTTTTTGTATATCAGAGCACAGAGCTGAGTCCTGTTCTGTAATGAGCTGTTTGCCGTAATTTAAAGGGCTTAGGGCATTGAACTATAGCAGTGCAGTTTTATGGGTAAATATCTTCATGGTGGACTAGAACTTGCATTGTCTTTGTTTGTCCACATATAAGGATAACATCTAGACAATATAAAAATTAATTTCCTTTACGAATGCTCCTTAACCAAGCTGACTTTTTTGACTTTATTATCCAAGTAATTTTGGGATCTACTGTGGAGCACCACGCACCTCCTGTGTTCAATGCCAGACTGCAAGAAGTACAAGTTTGTGTACAAACTGTGACGTATAAGACAAATAGTAGGAATTAGTCAATATCAGCTCTAAAGACTTGATCATACACCTGGTTCTGTGTATTTTGATTTCTCTAGAACTTCCAGGATTAAGACAAATCCTCATTTGACAAAGACCGCATAATTTATGCGAGGTCTCTGGCTATAGTTCTTGTGCATCTGGCACGTGACTCTCTCAGGCTCTAGTCTCTCTTAAATACAAGATAACCCTTTTCCTTGTGACAAGTTTCTCATTTCGGGTGCTTTCAGCATAACAGCCCAGAATTTCTCCCTTGCCATCCTTTGAATCAATAACTTTAAAATAATATTGCTTTTCCCATCTGATTTTGTATCCAAAGCTGCAATCCAATGTAAGATGAATTTCCAGGATGAGAAAGGATAAAAGAAGGAGCTAACAGTCATCGGATTAGTTCACTGAAATTGTAACCTGCATGTCTCTTGTTATAATTTAAAAATGCAGGTGAATACGAGGTACAACCATTGCTATACAAGAGGCATTATAAAAGGCAAAGGGGAGAGTGAAACTTTTCCTTTGGATGCTTACAGAAATCTGGTTTTGAACCCGTTTCTCAGTCTTCCTTTCTTGGGTGATTCCTTTGTTTTGGGACACCTTGTGTGCATTTGCTCTAAAAAAAAAAAAAAAAAAAATAGTAAAAAATTAGAAATGTATTTTAACCTCACAGCTGGCTCTTACTATCGTGGTCTTGAAACACTGTACAGAGTATAACAGCAAAGCTCTCTGAAACCCATCAAGGTGTATTATCGTTTCAGTAAGGCAAGGAAAGTAACTTCTTTCCAGGTTCTGGCATGGCTTATAAGAGTCAATGCCCATCAACAGTAATGCTCCACATAAACATTTACTGCTACAATGCAGAAAACTGTCTGTGGGGAATATTCCCAAACATGGTACTGTATTTTTGACAAATTTTGTCTGAATTCACATTCTGTTCAGGGCAGAGCATACAGTTGCAGTGGATTATATCAGAGCATTACCTGAAATTTAATCATAAACTGTGGGTTACCATTTCTGTCAGTAAAATGCTGGTTTTGACCATCTTCGGAAATACCCTGACATTTTGAAAAGGGAAACAGGTTGTGGGGTTTTTTTTTTGTTGTTTAATAGTTTATTAAGTCGTGCTAGTGACTTGGTATTGAGGGGGAGAAAAAGGAAGAGGAGAGCACAGCATGAGTAGCTGCTGTGGTGACATAAAACGAAGGAAGATGTAACACTTTCTTCTAAAGCATCTTATATCTGTGTGTAAGTTCACAAATAGGCAGTACTGCTGGCATTTGAAATCTCTTGAAGACAGAAAAGTTTCCAGTAAATGCACTCATGAATTGTGTCCTCTTGGAAAAAAATTGCCCTGTCTGTGCATGTCTTTAAGTATTTTTGGACAGGGAGAAGGGGGAAAAAAACAGGAAGCAAAGACACTCTCTACTGATATACGGGTGTCTTTCAACTGAAGTCAATGGAGTTTGATTACATTAACTGAACAATTGACCCCCATGCCACAACAGGAAGGTTTAGTTGTGGTATTTGTAGGGCTATCATCTCATGTATCTATCAATGCGAGAGATTGAGAGAGACAGCATGGTAAAAACCTCTGTATTAGGTGGCCTATTTTTATTGAGATATCTCAGAGAAAGCTGTCTGGAGATGAGAGATGGAGTAAACCACAGCAATGAATCAAAATGTTGTCTAACCCTCATTCCTGCAATATGTCCAGTACTGCCCTGCCTGGCAGTTCTGTTTCTGTTGTGGGGACAGGATGCAAACTCATGGAGCCAGAACTGGCTCTGGTCTGCAGTTTGACCAGCCACAAGTTCAGCTATCCAGGCTGTCATTTAACATGAGGGGAATAATGTCCAAATCATGAGTATGGCCCAGCAAGTGACAGATAAAATACAGTCCTTTCATACTTTCTTAACATAGAGGCTATGAGGAGCTGGTTCTGGTCCCAGTGCTCTGAGTTGGTGTGGGGGACTGTACCCATCTCACTTGCACCTGTCCTTAAGGCTGACAGATACAGTCACAGATGAGGGTAGCTGCCAGCAAACAAAATGCAGTTTATTTCAGATACACCTTTGGTCCATTCTAGTAGAAGTTCCTTATGTGATGTACCTGTGGGCATAGGGGTGGCCAGGAGCAAAGTATGTCAGCACTATTCCTACCGTGACTTTCCCAAGTGTGACCGGTTTACATCCACACTGCATCACTGCAGAAATCAGTATCTGTCCTAAAACATATTCTTGCTGTTAGAAAAGGCAAATAAGTTACTGCACAATGATGTTGTAGTCATTAAAAGAATATAATAGCCTGTTCCTAAAATGTACCTTTTAGTTTTAGCTTATTTCAGGTTAACTGGTTTAGCTCTGTACTTCCGAGGCCATTAGAGGAAAGCAGCAATTTACAGCAACAGAGTATAACCAAATACTATTCTCCAAATTACTCATATTAAACATAGTTGGGCTACAGGTTAGTGGGAAGAGAGAGATGAGCTTGCAATTGGCGAGGTTGATAGAAATCATGGAACTCCTTTATGTGAACAAGAGAAGTGAAGCACGTGGTTTTAATTAGAAGTCTTCCAGACAGTAAATTGTAGTACAATGTGACATCTAAGGGAAAAAACTGATGCTACTGCAACTGAAATGCATGCCATGCCACTGCACTGTGTCTTGTTACAGGAGATATAATTTGATATAACCATACATCAGAATCCCTCAACTGATTATATTTGGTAATATTCTCTCATAAATGAAGCGGACAAGATTAATGATGGGCAAACCTCTAATAGAACAGATTTGGATCAGAAAAGCTTAATCCTAAACTGTCTTACCACTTGCGTGAACCCTTTGTGTTTCCTCTTCTGCCCATTTCTTTGCAATGCCCTCTACAAATTTGAGGCTTTGTCCCTCCTTTCTACTCACCCAGCCTAATCCTTCCATTCATCTGTCTCATTATTTCCAGCTTCTTACAGCAAGCATTATCTGCCCACCTACATTCCTAAACAATGCAGTGATTCCCTTTCACTGTTCCTACCTATACTGTGTTGGATGTTGCTTTTTTTCTTTATTTCCTTTCCATCTTTGGTAATTCTTGAGAAAAGAAAGGTGCTACAGTTAATCAAGATCATGATTCTTGAAAAGAAACAAGCACAAGTCGTAAATCTTTTAGTAAGAAATGTTGGCTGAGAGGAGCAGATAGTGGATAGTGTCAGAAAATTGAAGGAGAAAACTATACTGAATAAGAATAGATGCAAAAGAGAATAGTTAGTTGTATAGAGACACAAAGATGTATAAGAGATTTGTAGGGAAAATGTTTAAGAGGCACAGGGAACAAAACATTAAGTGTCAGCAGGGATAGGCAGTTTTTTGTGTGAACTAGAATTGGATTAATTATGCAATGTAACATGCAGGCCATGGTAGACAACTCTTTGCATGTTATGTTTAGAAATACCTTGTTTTAAAGTAAACATTAGCAGTTCTAGTAAAAACAAGTCGCTTAGCAGAACCTGCAGGGCAAATGCTGTTTCATTAGAGCAAAGGAAAGATATGAGGTTCTCAGACTATGAAATTACTGATTTACACTATGACCACAGTTCTCTACATAAGGCATAATTAATCATTTTAATGATATAAAACTTAACATAGCCAATGCTCCAGACAAAGGCAATCACTTTCTAATGGTGACACTTCAGTACTAAGTCTCTTGAATTACAACATAGTGCAAAGATGCTTGTGGTTTGGAACGGATGCCTTTGAGTTTGGGAGTTTTGTTTGCCATTGCATTTTTTTTTTCCTGTTATAGCAGAGAAGCTGAGACTTTGACCAATGTGGTATGACAAGAATTTGCTATCACATTTCACTGCCCTGCAATGGTAGCTCAAATGAAATCCAAGCTTTCTAGGCTCAGCCCATCCAGGCTGAACATTTCCATCTGTGACATCCTTCCACCATAGTCAGAGTGATGCATCAGAAGAGTTGGTATGTATGTAAGAGCTAGGTTTTTGCAAAGGAGTCTTGAATTTTCAGTTAAGGATACCTGACATTCCCCCAGATGGCTAACCTGAGCTCAGAACCACACCATGCAATACCTTTCTTCAAAGCCAAATCAAACATGAGCAAACTTTGTTGAATCTAAGCATTTGAGATGGGTATCCAAATTCTTTTGTTTTCTGTTTTTCTTTCTCTGTCACAAGCAGAAAATGATTGCTACATGACAGGTAGTCTCACTAGCAGAAACACAATAAGAAATATTAAAGAAAAGTTTTGACTGTCTGTCAGCGTGTCCCCTTAGGAAAAACTGACACATAATAGCTGACACTGGTCCTAGCTCCAAACATTTATGCCATTTGATTTGATGTGAAGTACAGTGAGTTGCAGCTGGCAGACATTATTGCAATATTGAAGTATTTTAGAGTAATGGTACATACAGGCAGCATGGCATATTCCTTACAGTTTTTGTGTACTTTCAGTTCAACAGCACAATTGTGTATACAGATACTGAAGTGCTGTCTGTATTTAATTGACAAGATCTCTGCAGTGATATAGTGTGTTACTGTACTTACCACTACTCAGGTAAACTGACAGGAGAAAAATAATGAGTTTAAATTACAGACTGCATAAGCCATATCAAAACCTTTAGAAGTGAATGGAGTAAGCTTAAAAGCTTGACAGTTCATGAAAGGATCATATAATCATTCAGGTTGGAAAAGACCTTCAAGATGATAAAATACAGACATCCACCTAACACTACAGTCCACTGCTAACCCATGTCCCTAAGTCCCCATCCACATATCAATTAAGTATTTCCAGAAATGAGGACACCAGCACCTCCCTGGGCAGCCTGTTTTAATGTCTAATCACCATACCCATGAGGAAATTCTGTCTGATATCCAGTCCAGACCTCTCCTTGTGCTCTCCACTGCTTTGCATCTTATCACTTGTCACTCAATAAGAGACTGGCATTCTCCTCACTTGCAATCTCCTTTCAGGTAGTTGTAGATAGGGATGGTGTCTTCCCTCAGCCTCATTTTCTCCAGACTAAACATCCTCAGCTGCTCCACAGATGTCTTGTTTTCTAGTCTCATCACCAGGGACTTTGTTTCTCTTATTTGGACGTGCTCAAGCAACTCAGTATCCTTCACGTAGTAAGGGATTCAAAACTGAAGCAGTACTTCAGGTGTAGTCTCACCAGTGCAGAGTATGGAAAAACGGATACCTTCCCTTGTCCCACTAGCTGCACTATTTCTGATACAAGCCAAGATGCCACTGGCTTTCTCAGTCATGTGAGCACACTGCTGACTCGTGTTCAGCCAGCTGCTGACCAGAACCCTTAGGACCAGCCAGTTTCTCCAGGCTGTGGGAAACACTATCAAACACGTTGCCAAACCTCAAGTAAACAGCTCCCACTTAGCAGATCTTGTCACACAGTTATAAAAGAAGATCAGGTTAATAAGGAAGGACCCGCCTTTCATAAACCTGAACTGTCTGGGCCTGATCACCTGACTGTCCTGGAAGTGTCAGGTGATGGCAATCTGATGGTCTTCTCTATGACCTTCCCTGGTACTGGGGCCAAACTGATCAGATAATACCCTGGATTCTCCTTCCTTACCTTCCTGTAGATGGGTATCGCATTCATCAGCCTTCAGTCAACTGGAACCTCCCTGCTAAGCCAGGGCTTGTTAGTAAGTTGTTGGAAGTGAATGGGCGTGCACTTCTAGCTCCTTCAGCATCCTTGAATGGATCCCATCCAGCCTGAGAACGTTTTTGTAAATTTTCTGAGTAGGTTGGGGACACAACTGTCTGGCACACAGACTTCCACAGTATTTCAATATTTCAGCTTTTGGTTTTGGAGGAAAACAGAGATAGCAAAGCCAAAGATAAATGAAGCTTTAAAAACCTTGTCTTGATTTAAGCTATGGTTCTTAGCACACACTAATTCTTACAGTAAACTATTAATCTTTGACCTATTTTTGTTTTTTAATAAATCTAGAGTATACCTAAGCTGCTGACCATTACCAAGGAGCAATATGCTTCTTGTTTCTCTTAAGCATTTAAAAGAGTATTTGGCATGCACCAGCTCATTTTAAACTTTGTTATATAATTATTCTGAAAAGTTGACTTATGTCTTCTGGAATATTTGAGAAAGCTATCTCAAAATACGAGTGAACATAATAGAACTTAAGATGTTTTTCCACTGAATTGTTCCTTAAAATGTTCAGAGCAACCCATTTCATTGCTCAGAGCAGACAGTATCATGTACCCAGCAAACAAGGCTTGCTACTGAGGAAGTATTCTAAAGATAAGTCAAGTACAGTGGCTTTCAAAGGTCAAACTTCAATGGCACTTATTCCATTTTACTGTTTGGAAATAGAAACAAAATACTACTATTATCACCATCCAACATTTAATCAGACTGTTCTTTCAGCATTCATGCAGCATTTGTTTTGGTAAGCTACTTGCCAAGGCTGAAAGCCAGAAAACCTGAGAGAAAAGAAAGGAATGAGGAATCTAGAGATTACCGAAAGGTCAATAATATTTTTTTTTTATGTCAAGAGGCTATGGGAGTGGGATGCTTTTGGCATTTGTGGAGGGGTAAGAGAAGGAATTAGAAGAAAATTAGTTATCTGTATCTTTCTGAAGCCTGAAGTTTTGAATGTTTCACACAATCAGAGGTGTATTAGGGGAACAGTATAGCTAAGTGCAAGCATGCATTGCTAACTTGAAATAACAGCTGTAGGCTCACTATACATCAGTTTTTCCTAGTTTCTTTACTAGGTAAAATTTCATGTTTGTGTTAATTGCAAGATTAGAAAAAAGAACATAATTTTTTTTTGAAAAAAGCATAAAATGAAGTGTTTTTTCTTTATCTCCTTTACATTAAAACAAGTTGAAATACTTCCTCAACAAGTTGTTTCGATAATAATCCATCAAAAATTTAGAAAGAATCAATGTACAGCTGTGAAAAGTTCCAATTTTATCAAATCATCATTTTCTGTTGGAAACTGTTCCACTGGAAAAAAAAAACTTCTGCAAGCTTCAGTAGAAAAATCCCTGGACAATTATGCAGTCCAATAGCTCAGCAAGAGTCTCTCTCCTGCCATTTTATATTCTTTTGATGAAAGCTTCTGCCTCCTGTGGTTTTTGCAGTTTATTCTTCTACTTCTGCAGTGTATCTGGTCAATAGAAGAACTGTTCTCTCTAAACACAAGAGAATACTCCAAAAAGAGAAATCTATGGGTATCTGTTTCAATTGTGCATGAAGCCTCTTTGGGCTAACACCTTTCTTTGTGTAATTCTATTGGAAAGCAAGTTTTAAAGCCAAATATTCATGGAAAGGAAGTTTATAAATCACATGGGAAAGTGTTTTTAGGTAGAGGACATATTCACTCCCTTCCTCACTGAACCGAGCAGACCCCTGAGAAGCTGAACAACTGCAGCTAACCAATCCTGCTGAGATTCAATATATATTGTCATATTTTTGTGTAAATAGTTTGCTATTAGACTGAAGAAGAGGAAAAACAACTTGAATAAATCAAGGAAAACTCACTTGGTCTCAGAAAGTGAGAGAAAAATACCCAACACTATACTAAATTTGTCAGGTAAACAAATCATTATGAACTATTTGCTCACCTCTGAAACTTTTATAAATGTGGAGAGTGTTGTTTGTTAAGGGTGTTCAGTCTTCTTTGAGCCAACCTTACATAGAAGTTAGTAGTTAAATCACAATATTAATTGTAGACTTCTGTTTGCCAAGTGCCAACGTGCTTTCTCGAAAAAAAAACACTGATTTAAACCTAGGAAATAAAAGCAGTTAATGATTTTATTCATTAATTGTTAGTTCAGTTGATTCATCTTTATGCCTGTAAGGGGAGGATATATTTTAAATGCAGAATTTCTGTGAAATTATCTTCTCCAAATATTCTTTATGTACTTTTCTGTTTGTGACTTTCTTAGCAGAAGTGAATACCCCACTGAATATGAAAATCTAAGCTAGAAATGGCTTTTTTGACTGTAAATAGGTGAAAAATAAAATATCTGAAGCTCCTTAACCTAGTAGCAAAAACTACTATTGGATAGGGCATATGTCTCATATGAATGTCACAAGCTCTAAACTTAGGTCTACATCATTTTGGATGCTGACTCTAATTTTATTCTCATTAGCTCAAAATTACTGCTCTGCTCTGTTCCAGTTTCTGTAGATAGTTAGCTGTTGGAGAATAAATTAAGGGAGGAACTTACTCTGTAGCCATGCATGGGGCATAAACCACCTCAGTAGGAAGCTTGCTCCAGTATCTTTACTGTATAGGTAGTTAGACATTTTTTCCAGTCTGAACCTCCCCAGAACGTCACTCCTGTGTTTCTGGTCATTGGCGGCCGGGGAGGAGAGTCTGGCACCTCCCTTTGCTTTCCTTCCTTAGGGAGTTGCAGAGAGCAGTGAGGTCGCTTCTTGGCTTCCTTTTCTTCAGATGAGACAACCTGTGCATCCTTGTAGTGATGTGGAAAACTGTCCAGTACTTTAGATGCAGATATTCATGCAGATGCTTCAACTCACCAAGGGAAGCCTTCTCACTCATAAGGTCAAACTGCACTAGGAATTGCAGGTTCACAAATGAGTTGCTGGGTGGGAAAGCTAGGATGCTGAGGTCCCAGGCCAAGCAGGAGAACCAGCCTGGGGCATCACTTAAGCAAGTGGGAGCAGCTGGAAAGCTTTGAGACCAGTGAATAGTGTGTCACATAAAATCAAATCTCACCAGCCTCCAAGCAGGCAAAAGAGAAAAAAATGAAATCCCTACCAGTAAATGTGGACCTGCCAAAGCAGTGTTTGGCCTTGGGCTGTGGAGTGTGCACCAAGGATTTAGAAACCACATGGCTTTCTCAGGGGCTTCTTCTTCCCACTCCTTGTCTACTTGTGCTGTAAAATGGAGAGAGCATTAACTACTTGTGTTGTATATCACCATACAATTGTGACTACTTTCCATGTAATAGTGCTGCCTATCAAAAGGAAAACTGGCAGGTACTGGAGAAATATTCAGGGGGTTGTGTATACAAGGCCGTTACAGCCATCAGTGACAAGCACAGAAGAGTAAACAAATATGGTAACTACACGTCCCATCCAAAACACCTGGGCAAAGTCTTGCAAACAGCAGCAGCTATAGGGAAATAGCCTTCTAGAGGCAGTGAAAAATTGCTGATGTCTGCAGGGATTGCAAGCCTGGATGTGGTTGAAGAGAAGTACATTTTCTCAAATTATTCACCCTGGGTTTGACTAAACTCAAGGGTAAGAATGGCCTCCTTTAAAGCTGTGTGAGCTCCTAATTTTCTGATCAAAAACCAAGAAAATGTCTGGAGAGAAAGTTAAGGTGTTGACTCTAGTCTTCACAGAAGCATATACCTTTCCTTCCCTGACTTCCAGATGAATAAACCACTTGCTACAGGGATATCTTATGATTTGCTATTTGGTCAGGCAAAATTCACATTGAGTGCTTTTATACCAGTTGTGACGCACTGCAAACGGACATAAAATTATAGGGAGCACATAAACTTAGTACACTTGAACTTAGAAATATAGTGAATAATGCAATATTTAGTGGCTTATATTTTCAGTGAGGAATGATTTTTAACAAAATCTACTACCTATACTTGGATTCATGGGAACTGCGCATACATGCACTGCTGCCTCCATAAACACTGACCTGGCTTGCACTTCAGTGAGATGAACTGTAAAAACAGGCACTGCTTTAATATTGCATTGATAGTACTGCAAGGCATTTTTGTAGAATGAGTTAAAGGATGCTTGGCAATCACAGCTGATCCCACATGTTCACTTTGCGTCCCTCTATCCTTCCTTGATAATATCTAATTGTGTTTGAATTATCCTGTTTTACCTCAACAAGCTGCTAGCGTTGATTGCGCAGGTTTACTATGCTGCTCAGTTCAGCTGTCAGGCTTATGACAGGAAAGAGGAATTGAAAACAAAACCAAAAAAAATGGAAGGAAAACAAAAAGACTGACACGTTTGCCTTATGAAGGGAGGATGTGATTCTACTGGATAACCAAATGCCCAAGTTGTACAGTTTATCCCTTCCATCATCCCCAGGAGATTGTCCCCAGTTTTCCACGTAGCTTACAGATGCATAAGAAGAGGCAGATCTTGCCCTGTCAAAGAAGGATAAAATCAACAGAATTTCTTTTTAAATTATTCTTCTGACCATAGCTTAAAAAATAAAAATTAAAAATAAAAAAACCTGAGAGAACAAAATTCTTTTGATAAATCACTCTGATTTGATATCAGTCTGTAACAGGCAGCCAGGAAATTATTATTTCCAATTATTAGAGTTATTCTGTAGGATTTGGCTCGGTCCTTTTGGAATTGTCCTCCTGTAACAGAAGTTTGTATTTGAAGCCCCAAGAAAGATCCTGTTGTGTTTCCTGTCCTGGAGATTGTGTGCGTTGCTAGATTTTCCAAATGATCTGTGGGGCAAATATTTCTGTCAGCTTACTTCATACATCTAGTGAAATAAATGCGTGAGAAGAGAGAAATCATTTCTGATTTCTTCATTTCCACACTAGCATATAGCCATTAATCCTCAACTCCAGACTGTTTACAGTGTGCTATTACCTCACACATGCTGGCCTGGGGACAGAGGAAGCCAAATTCTATTTTAAAAACAGATGGCCAGAACCACATACTTAGTAAAATATTAAGCAGAAGTCAATATGAATCTACAATCCCAACAGCTTTACCATTTTACTCTCATGGGATCTTTTCCTCTTGTGTATATTGCATTGCAGATATTTTATTGAGTACACTACGGAGGGTCCTTGCTGTTCTTCCCGTCTTCCTTTTCAAAATACCTTGCAGGCTTACGAGCTTTTTGTTATGGTTACAGCCTGGGCAGTCCTCTCCACAGGAGATCATATGCTTTTCAAGCCTAATATTTTCAATTCTGAAATGTTGATACCGCTGTTAGCTAACAAGGCTCCACTTAAAACTAGAGTAAGAACTTCTAAGATAAAAGTGAGCTTCTCTAGAGAGCATCTTAGGACAACATTTAAGGCAGTTGTTGGACTGCTAATTTCTGTCCTTTGGCAGTAATGAACTCAGTAAACAGTTCAGGTATGTGTGGCTATCCTTTATAGGAAAATACTACCTAACGATTGTACAAATTTGGACATTAGGAAGAACTCTTTTGTAGTTCTTAAAGATGTTTATAAACACTATTTTATTATTTTTGCCCTTTGTATGGGCAAAGTCTATAGATTCATAATCCCTGCAGAAAAGTCAGCCCTATCTCATCAGGTTCATCTTCTGTGGTTTCTCTTCCAGCCATTTTTTTCTTCAAACTATTTTGCTTTCAGACATATTCAGTTTTTATAACTGTCAGTGAAAAGGAAAAAATGAATGCATCGTGGGGGGGAAATGGTTTGGAGGAAACCTAAGAGTGAAATATTTGCTAATAGACAGTGACTTGGCAGCTCTGGAGCCAAGGAACATCAGTCTGAAAGCGAGCAAATAGCATGTCTATGAATATAGAAAGTAGAAGCCTGAAAGAGAAAAGAGGGACCCAGTCATGACAGCAAAGAGCAGAACTGAGAACAATGGATCTAATTTAATATTTTTTTTTCTCTTGCATTTTCAAAGCTTGTCTTGAGCTGGAATGTGCAATTTCTTTCTCAGCACTTCTATACTTTTCCCTCCTTTAAAAGAAACCGTGAAGTTTGGAGAAGAGGAAACGATAACAATCTCAAATGTTGTTAAAAGTGAGCACTTATTAATATTTTAAATAACTGAATATATTGCAAGTTCTGAAGAATTAAAATTAGTTTTAAAGGCTCTACAGTTCAAATTAATTTCTTGAGTAGAACTAGAAGTGTCCCTTTCAGGATAAGAAGCCACTGAAAAATCTTCTTGATACTTTTCTAATTCTCCTCAGTACTTTTTCTTATTCTTCTCTTTCTCTGAAGGAGATTTATCTTTTATTTAAATAGCACCAGATATGTCTCACATAGAAAACTAACTTCAAAAGTACCTAGCTTTCTTCTTACCATCAATTATTAGAGCCCTCCAGGTGTTTAGTGTCTGAAATTTTTTTAGAAGAACTTGATCAGATTTTTTTGATAGATTCAGGAGGGTTTGGATAGCCAAGAAATTCACCTCCAACCTCAAAAGATCTGTCTGCTCATAGCAAACTGATTTCCAACCATCCTCCTCCTCCTCTGAGGCCCATAATCCCTATATATTTGGGTATAAAGTAGGAATTTACTCAAGATGCTATAAAGATGTCAATAATGTTTCTTTTTTTTTGAGATATTTCCCTGAAATCATGTCAGAAATATAAAAATCTTGCAATTAGCAAATGTAAAGAATTTAATTATCTTTAAAGGCAAGAGTGTGTGGGATATGCCACCCTGGTCACAACCAGACGAGGAATGAGTGATACTTGATGTTCACCCAAGGACAGACTGGCTAAATGCTGGGGGAGTAAATAGAGGTGGTTTCAGTCAGATGAGTGATTGTAGTGCTGGTGCAGATGCACTACCTCTGATAATCAATTTGGACTTGTATTCTTTTTCTATTCTATCTTTCCAAGATTTATTTCAGCTGAATGGCTGCCAGTACTCTCTTTATTACTGTCTCTTGGAGCCCACAGCAACTTTAGCCAACCAGCCCTGTCTAACCCTGTCTTCATTGTGTTTTGAAGCTGTTTTGGATAAAGGAGGAACCGATGATTATAGAAGAAACCTCTTTCCTCTCATATCTGATACTGGGCTTTAAATTTTCTAACACTAGATTCAGATCAGAAAAGGGGAGCAAGGGAGCACCCCAAAGCCATTTTCTAGCACTTTTCTTCCTCCGCCCCCATCACAGCCTATTTGTGATGAGATGCCCCAACTTCTCAACACATGCCAGCAGGATCTGCAGAGCCCTGGCAGAAGCATGCTAATATCTTTGGGATAGTTACTTTATGTTCATTTAAAATGCAATTAAGCAGAACAAATACTGTGAGGAAATGGACAAGATTTTACATTTGCATACAAAAATTAGGGGGAAGATCTTTTCATCACATTATGAATTTTATATAAACATTTTGGAAAGAAAATAGTATGTGGCAATAATGTAGACTGAAATAATGAAATAACTGGAATGATAGTACTGCTGTCCACAGGGTCAAGTGTTCTAGGAAAGAATTAATAATTTATGGAAGTATTTATCCGTATAATTACATACTGGAATTTGGAGCCACTACCTGCTAAGTTGTTTTAGTCTACAAAAATTAGTTCTAAACTCCAGAAAGACATTTGAGTAGAAAAATTCCCTTAGAATATTATTGAATTTTCTGTCTTAAAGGAAAGGTTCCTTTGCTCTGATTCAGAATGGGAGTCTTATTTTCACACAAAACTCTGGATGCAAGCAAAGGAGACAATGAAACTCATCATGAAAAGGGAATTGGAAATGAGGAACAGATCTATGTTTTTATATTTCTAGGGTATTTGTATTTAAAGGTAATAACATCTCTTAACAAGTTTAAGGTCTGTAATGCTAGACACTTTGGCATTTGGAACACACCTCTCCAGCTATTGATACACATGACAAAGCTCCTGGTTAGGTCTTCAGTGAGCTTGAACGAGGCATTTTCTGCAAAAAGTTGCAGAACTAAATTGTAATGGGAGGCTGTAACATTGAATAGCACATTCTAGGGCCACCTTCTGAGCCAGTATCACCTATATAGCTCTTTAAATAAGCCAAGAGTTTAATTCTAATCCAGAGTTAAAGGGATGAATTCCCATTTCAATGAACTTTAGTAGATGAATGCAAAAGCAAAGGCTTAGCTTTTGGCAGGCTACATCCCATATTTTTTTTCTGCCTAACATTAATGAGCTTGATATTAACATAATATAACCACTGCATTTAATTTCTAACCTGAATAATTAAAAAAAAAAAAAAAAAGGAACAAAAGCTGGAGGCAGAAGGATAATGGAGGAAGGGGAAAATTGCTTGAAATACAATTGCCCTGACTTCAACTCTTGGAAACTAATATTTCTTTGCAAGCTGAATATGCTGAGTTTGTTTGTGTGGCTGAATGTGTAGCACAGAACAGGTAAACCAGGGATGGAAACATGAATTCCCATTTGCCGTTGAGAAGTTGGCCAAGCAGGTCAGCCCTACAATTCCTTATGCCCCATAAATCTACACAAAGGTAGGCACAGGGGAGAAGTTATTTCTCAAATAGCCAAGAAATATTATAGCAAGAGAGCTTGAAAATGCTGTGTGCCTATGGGAGTAATGAAAAAATACTAAAGGACTGAATTTCTCATACTGTCTCTAGGTCTGAAGACCATGGAGCTGCATATGATACTGTGGGAGCCACAATTACTCAGATGTGATCTGTACAGATCACTGACATATATCAATATTAAGTCACGTCCTTCTTCATTACTGCTGAAGAAACACATGATTAGCAGTGCTGCAGACATGGACTATTAAAATTCTCTTTTTGTCCAGTGAGCACTGACTAAAACATAGCTATGGGGTCATCATAGAAAATCCATTATTTTGAGCAGTGTAACACTTAAAGGCCAGCATGCACATTAACTATTTTAATTGTCAACTGCAACAGCACTGTAGTGTAACATTAAAGGTGCTCTAAAGTTTGCTGTTTGCTGACAGTGCATGACAGTTTTGCAGACCATAACACTTTCACAAATGTTACCTTAGGCAGGCTATATATATATATATATTTTTTTTTCTTCTGTGTAGCTTGAATTAACACAAGTTTGAGAGAAGGTAAGATGGCTGGATTGCTTTTAGTCCCATACAGACTCAATTCTAATGTAGAATGAATGTAAATTTAACTTCTGAAAAATAAGAATGTCTTTTTAAAAATAATAATAATAATCTGATTCCACCAATTGATTAAAACATGATTTCTATCGAATTTGATTGAAATTTCGTGGAAACGACACTTGGTTTATTTTGTAATTGACTCCTCTTCCCTATAAACAGTCATGTGATAGATGTCGCCCTCCTTATCTGCCTTTGGCCTTTTTCCTGAATGTCCTATCTTGGTATCCCCTTAACCCTTAATGACAGAGAGAATTCGTTGAGAAGCTGCTTGGTTGTGTTCCTGCCCTCAGGCAATAGCCTGCCTCTCACTCCACTACATCACCACCTGGCACAACACAAAGTGCCCTAGCTTTCCTTAAAGCATAGCGTAAACTCTAACAGTGGATTTTTCTCTCTAAACCCAGCCAGTGTCCTTTGAGGGAGCATTCCCTCTTCACACAGGTCTCTCTGATCCCCTTTTTAATTTTGCAAACCTATACTCAGATTTCTTGAGTTTTAAACATCATTACAATGTCATACTGGCCAGTCAGTATCTGCTAGTGCTGCAGGCTGTTCTTGCAGTAAGATCTAGCCTTCTGTCACCAGCATCCTATAAAAGCCTTTCCTCATTGCTGATAGCATTTGAATTCAGAGGCTGTTCTGTAGTTTTTTAGTGTGGATGAGATTATGGAAGAGATTTTCAAAGGCATAAATCAGACTTATATGTCCAAATCCCATTGTTTTTCAGTGGGAATGGTGGGTGCCACAGGAGTTTTTTGTCCTTGACAACCTTCCCCTATTTCTTAAATAAAGATGGTACAAATGAGAGGTTCTTTCATTTTAGAGGAATTTGTAGAGATCATAAATTAAGGCTTAGATAGATAAACAATTTAAACCCAGTATACTTTGTAGTGGAACTATGCCCCAGAGTGCACTGTGTAGTAAGACCCAGAGCATACTTAATGCAGCAGCAGTCAGGGCCTCTGCTGATTTACTGCCAGATGTGCCAGGCCCATGAGGATATCCTAATGCAGAGAGAGGGGCTGAGCAAGGATTTAGCTGAGGTAGGACAGAGGACTGTCAAGGGACTCGGGGGTGGCAGGTGTCCAGTGTCAGGAAATGGAATATTTATTGAGAAACCAGATGGAGTGAGGATCTCTATTCTTCTCTTGCTTCTCTCTTAATTTGAGGAAGTCTCTCTTTCTACATTACTATGTGACACAGAATTTGGCAGTTGTGGTGACTACTGTGTGAGGAGACTGCTAAAAATATCAAACTTCCAGTATGTGAAAAAGCAATAGCATATGAGCTACCTAATCAGTTTTCTACACCTCTCACCTCAGCAGATTGAAGTACTTAGCCGTATACTATTCGTTAAGTAACATTCCACTGCTGAATTCTGTTTACCAGGTAAAGAGACAATTTTTTTTTTGTCAGTGTTCCAATTAATCGGTGTTTCCTGTGCACATGGAAAGAATTGCTAAGCTCTGATTCATCACAGTGAATCCCCTGCTGCTGCAGATAATGGTGGAGTTGGGGGTGGGTTTGTCTGACTAATACGCCACAAATGCCATTTGGGTTATAAGCTCTCGAGGCATAATGATTTTTAGGTAGTCTGTCATGTCATAATGTCATATCATGTAAGGTAAATATGACTCATGTAATCCAGTTTGATACATTGCCATTAGAGTACGCTGAAGGGTTTTTTTATGCAGTAGAATACCCCATGTGAAGTGTTTTCCCCCTCCATTTTGTGCCTCTCCTGGGAAAACTTTCGGGCGAGCTACCAGTTCTTCCTGTTAGACTCAGACAGAAGAATCTCAAGAGCCTTTTCAGAATTCCATGACATGGCCAAGTGTTGCATGGTTAAAATGTCTACTGAAAGCAGTGTAGAAGTGGCAAGTTTTGACCCTCAGAAAGACAAAAATATGGCTATTTTAAGAGAGAGAATCTCTTAAATCCCTCTGGTAAACAGCAGGAGTTGCAGTCTGTCAGTGTCTCGATGTCTTTAAAATCTGCTGAACCATTTGGCACTGCTTCAGAGTTGGAAATGTTTTTCTTCTTCATATGAAAATAGGAAGAGGGGATAGTGTTGGGGGTTCTTGGGTTTTGTTTTTTTTAATATATTTTTATTTAATGTCAAGGAGATACCTCACAGCATTAAGAAGTTGTTCCATATAGACATGTTTTCCCATTTCTCTTGCCAGGTAAACACAGGGGCCACAGTTGTTCTAGCTAACAGGAGGTAAATAGGGAAATGAGGAGGCATTTCAGTGAGCAGGTCACTGCTATCTCTTGTAAATGGTGGCCAAAATAAATGGGAGGAAAAGAAATGAAGGTGGTACTTGCATAAACTTCTGGAACAATAGAGAGATTGCTATTTCCTCACCCACTGTGGAGGGGGTGGAGCCGCTGAGATGGAGCTGATTACAGCAGCTGCAGGGTAGTGTGGCACTGCACAAATAACAGAGAACAGGCTGTGCTTTCCAAGGGGAACCTTTTAATTGTTTGGAGTCCACCAGGAAGTCAACTCTGCCCTGATTTCCGACGTGATTCAATAGGCTATTTTCCAGAGATGTCTGGAGCCAGAGCGCAACCAGTCTGATAGGGCCTTGGAGAATGTTCCCATGATTATAAAACCACAGAGAGACTACTTGTTTTGGGAGGTGTGCTGACGACTAATGATAAAACAGTGTAAGCGTTATCAAGCAGATAGTGTGTTCTCAAATAAAACGCAGATAATGCCTGGGTGCACAGGGCTGGTTTCTGCTCTCCGCTGTAAAGTGGCCACTCCTACTGACTTCAAACGACAGCATGTAATTCAGAGGAGAAACTCAAAGTTTTTCCCCTGAGCTATGCTTTATTTATTACCAATTTTCTCTGGGCTTTCCACTCTTCAAATCTCACCGACTTCTTTGAGCTGGGCTGTAGCACTGTATACTCCAAAGAAGGGGTACAGTGTGAAGGGCTTTAGTGCCAAACTGATATCTGATATAGTTACAGGGGAGAGGATCTTCTGGCATGGGGCTCCCCACAGTGAAATAGGAAGCCACCAAGCATCAGAGCTGCCTGCCCTGCCCCTTCTTGTCAGGGACCCATGTCACACAGGGTGGTCACAGTGTCCCCTCTCACTTCCTCCACAGCCTGGAAATTCCCACTGACCTGTGAATATCTGGGGTATTCATGACTGAGCTTTTTTCTTTTCCATAGTGTTTATTTCTTTGGTCTCTAATGCTTCCTGCCAGCTACACATTATTGCAAGTAAAAGGCTTTTTAGGTATGAATACCTAGCCCTCACCTAGACTGACTTTACTTGCAGCCATGGAAGCAACTGGATATGAATAGATCCATCTGACTCAAGTGTAGCAGTCTCAGTCCTTTCTACTTTGTTCACCTAAGTAGCTTCACTAAGTACTGCTCATAAAGTGCTCCTCCTTTAGACTGATGCTAATAGAATGAGGCTAAGTATGTAATACATTTTCCTTGTGGAGGTATTAATATATGTGGAAGTCCTGCTCCTTCCCTCTTTGGGCACAAAAAAACTTAACTACTGCAGAATTACTTTGTCTCTTCTGTACAGAATGGCTAAGAGAATGACAGGGATACCAGAATACTTAGGAATGCTTCATCCAGAGGATAGGATTTAATGATAATTTTTACAACAATGCTGCACAGGAAGAGCAAGGATATTCAGTTCATCTGGTTATTTGGAGAGAATTCTTTGCAGCAGGATGGACCAGGATTCGTTAGGTCATTGGAATATGAATTAGTGTCCCTAAAATAAGAAACTATTGTCAAAAAAAAATGAGATTGTTCTGTCAAGGACATCTGCACAGCTCCAACTCAAAGTAATGGTTATGGAAAGAAAATGAGGGTCTGGATCACTGATGTCCATTATTGTGTGTGGTACTGAGCAAAGGACAAAGAAAAAATCCTGTGCTAACTAAAGCAAATGACATGATTCTGGTAGACGTGTGGCAGGTATTGCATTCACTGTGTTTTCTATACTTTCTATACTTTTCAGCAAATCATTTTTCAGCAAAATGTTAAACAGTTACACACTGTCAGATTTTAATTGGGAGAATTTGATCAGCACTCATATTAGTTCCAAGAACTGTTGATAGGAGTTTAAGAACTTGTCTGTTACCTCTGCCAAATACTTTTTTAGAGGGTGGGGTGGAGAGGGGGAGAAAATCTGCTTTTGCTCTCACTGAAAGCAGTGGAAATCAGAGCAGTTCTCCTGACATCACCTTACTGTTTTTTGCAAAGATGATCAGCAGCAGAGCAAGAGTGGCTTTTAAAAAGACTGCTGGCATATGGGCAACACAAAGAAAGCTGCACGTTGTGACATTCCTAAAGAAAAAGAGGCGAGAGATTCAGTGGTTGCTTTCCAGATCTCACAGCTGGACCACTAAGGTAGGAAACATAAGCAAGCTATCATGTCACTTTTACAGGAGTGGAGAAAAGCTTTTCTTCTTGTGTAAAGAAGCTGAAATGCTGCAGTAGTTTTTCTAATCTGTGCACATCATGTATGGTGTTTGTAAGCTTTGACTTTAAAAATAAATAATAAAAAAGTCTCAGATTCACAAAAATGCAATGTAGGTTGCTGAAGGGTTTAAAGATTAAAAAGCATGGTAAAATCTTACATAACTAGGCAACAGTTTTAGGCCTTGATGCTCATGTCTTTTCAATAGTCTTATTTCAGTGCAGATGGGTGGGGGATGGAACACAAGTGAAACATGTCAGGAGTGTGATTAATAGTAGAAATTAGTCAAAAGTTATGTTGTGAGAACTCTGAACCATTTCCATACTTGAGCTGAAGAGTCTTTTGCTGTTATTTCTTTGATACAATTGTCATCAATCTCAGCTGCACTATTCTGAGTGATGGAGATATAGAAGCAGTAGGAAACAAATGCTACTGTCTATTTTGTAGGAGGTTTCTGGATACAGAATATGTTCTAAATAACGTTTCTCACTATATCGTTTCGTTCTTGTGCTATCTGGGAACAGAAACAACTCCTCTCTGCATCTATCAGTTATGTGTATTGGTGTGCATAGACAGGTCAGCCTGAGAGAAGTGTGTACATGTGCTGGTGTCATGTACTCTACAATTAAAATGCTTCACTTCTAAATTACCGGGTGTCGTTTCAGCAAAGTCTTCTGGTGTCTCTGTGTTTTCGTTCAGAATAGCAGTAATGACTTAGAACTGTCAAAAACAAACAAGTTGGCATTTATGGTTTTCTTATTTGAAAGAGGAATTATTTGTTAAAATTGATATAGTTTTGATCTTTTTTCATGAAAATACAAAACTTGTTAAAAGGGAAAAATACTTTAAATGTTGCCTCAAACCACCCTTCATGGCACCTTTCACAGATTTAAGAGGTTTGCTTTTACTAAACAAATACAAAAAGCCATGTTAAAGGTGTCTAATCCTAGTACTCGTTTTGTGTCTCTGAACGCTAAAAACTAATTATGCCCAGGATTTAACACACCTACAAAGGTAGCAGTCTGTCTGAACCTAAGTTAATCTACAATAAATGTACAGAACTAATGGATATGGAAGAAATGACTGCTTCTCTATATTTAAAATATAACATACAAAGACTCAGTAACTTTGGTGTAGGTCAGGTTTTTTTTTTTAAATACGTAAGTATCAATCAAAAATGTCACAGAAATTATGTCCTGAAGAGACCTAAGTCTTGTAGTCAACTGAACTCAAGATACAGAATAAGAGGTATAATTTTCAAATCTGACCAGAGTAGGTGTATGTTGGAAACACATTGACTGAGATAATTCTCAAGAAATGAGTCAAAATATTAACTTGAAGGTTAAATGAGAAGCAATAGCACTAATCTGTCTCCAGTTGACCTTAAAGGTCTTTGAGGAAGAGGTAGAAAATCTCCCAGTGCAGGAATGGTTGTGCAGAAGGATTGAGGGGAAGGAAATTCAGGATGATGTGAATTAAGTGTTGAAACCCAAGAAAGCAAAACAATTATTTTTAGGCACACTTATTTTTACCAAATATACTTTCTTTTATAAGAAATCCCATAAATCTTTGCAACGTTGATACAAAAGGATCTGTGCTACCAAATAATACTCGTTTGGCGAAAATATCTTTTTTTCGTCCAGGTGATTAAGCCAAATGTTGATATAATCCATGTCAAAAAGCACTGGATAGAATAGACAGGTCAATTGCATTTTGGACATTGCATTTGAGTGTATGTAATGATAAAATTATTTGAGTAATGTATGTGGAAAGCTGCTGAAAGTCTTCACGGAAGCACAAAAAGCTCTGATTTCTTGAGGGAGAAAGGGATAAAAGTAAAGTTTTCTTCAGCAGATGTGAAAACAAACCTCTTACGATAGTTGCAAGCAGTGGGAGGTGGGGCAGGGTGAAAGGTTGCAGACAGAGGCAGGGTGTTCTCTTGTCAGTGCTGAATTGCCTGCACGTCCAATGGAAGTGCTAATGGCTTCCACATCAGCCTGAACTTCTGCGACCTCTTCTGCCAGCCTGTTTGTTTGATGCAAGAGTGTTTTACACGAGGACTTTTACCATCTCCTTTCACACAACTTGTGTATCTATTAGATTATGTTCAAGTTTCTTTTGCATCTGTACCGTACACAGATGCCATGGATAAACTGTAAGCCTACATCCTGTTCTGCACGTTAATTAAGATCCACAGCAGCTTTTCTTAGCATGCTGGTTATCTGGCTCCTAGTGCCTACCTACCACTTGCTCAGCATCGTGATCTAGTCACAAAGAGAGAACAGCTCTATTAAAAGGTACCTTTCCCTAATTGAGGGTGAAGTGTCCCAGCCATAAAGGAAGGACACTACTGTGCAGACTCTCTGTCTCCAGAGCCAGATTATTCAGCAAAGCATTGGTCCCTAGATTTTTTTTAACTTTGAAATCCTGCACTTATTCAAGAAGCTCAAAGTGTTAGGGAAATGCTTCATGTTTCACCAAATGTACAAGAGGTTCAGGGGGCTGGCTACCACATTAAACAGTTACCCTGTGGCCTGTTCTGTAAATGAAGAGGAATAACAGCAGTTATTGAAACTTGTTCTACTTTGTCACAGAGCTACTGGAGCTGCTGGAGCTATGTTGCTTGCTTTTTGGAAACCCTAGAGGAGAATATGACCCGGGAACAATCAAACCTTTGTAGTCCAATTGTTCTCATGCTTCCAAAAAAAAAAAAAAAAAAAAGTGAAAGGAAAAAGTGGTCAGGGTAGAAATGTTGTACAATGTGTCTATGTTTTTGAGTTACTCAGAAAGTCTATATATTGTTACATTGCTTTCAGGCACAATAAAAGTTATTAATCCTGCAATTATCCAGTCTTATCACTGCTATCCACACAGGCTGGCTGGACTTCTAGATGATATTGTTTTCATTAGTGTGACAAAAGGAAAATTTAATTAGAGACCCATCTCTCAATTAGACAAGCGAAAAATATAAGGATTAAGAAATTAATCCTAATACTTTAATTACATTAAGATATTTTGTCACTCTGGATGTTTGTTTTTTTTTATTATTATTATTGTGGGCAAGTCTTTTCTATCAATTCACTTTTGTGGATGCAGTACATGATTACTGGGAGGTGGGGAAAATGCTGTTCAAGCCATCAAAAAGCATATCCTTCCTGTCAACTCTGAACATGGAACAGGAATATCTAATCAAAAGGGTTTGCTCTGGATCATATCAGTTCCTGATCACAAACTCTAAATCCACATTATAGGAGCAAGACAAACAATCTACAGGTAACAGAAATGGAAAAAATGAATTGATAGGGAGATCAGACTGTGACTAAATGGAAGCAGGGAGGCTGAAAGGCAGCTTTTTAATAAGGAAAACTTTTGTATGGCTTTCAGGTACAATTGAGCAGATTTGTATAAAATAATTTTATCCAGGAGACCATTTAAGTTTCATTGATAAGAATGCAGTTCATTGCCTCATTTAGAAACTTCCACCGTGGCTTTTTTTCCCCCTGATTTGTATAAAAATAAGAACCATCTGTGGGAAAGAAAAAAGAAAAGCAACACAGCACACATCTTGTTTGTGTGACTGCTCTGCTGTTGTTGCCTAGATTTCTAGGAAACAGATGCATGTTTTTCATTTGGGGAAAGCATACATCTGTTCTGCCGAATTCTCTCCAGAAATCCTTAATTTTCCACAAAGAGCTTATTCAATTACATTTGAAAATAAGAAACTTTCCCTCCTTCATCTGTGTACACACAGGCCTGCATTAAAAGAAAAAACAATCATTTTGACATAGCGTGGTATTTTTCCTAGCCCATCCATAAGAGTTTGCAAAATGCTATATAATAACTCCTGTTAGAGGAACAAAAGAGAAAGTAACAAACTTACTTCTGTTCTGTGAAAGGATATCTGCAGAATTGGAGTTGTTATTATTATTATTACTGAGAGTCTCATTCAAGAATGGAAAACAATTTAACGGGGATGAAACCAATGAGATTGTATAGAAATTTCTGTATAAGATTTAGTGAAGGTAGAATTCCTGTCTACAAGTTTTTTAAAAACCATTCAATGGAATTCTGTAACAGGGATGTTATTCTCTTTTATATTCTATGGGATGGCTTAAATATTTTATGAAAACTTAATAAAAGATATCATTATGTGTTAAATTTATGGGTCTTCTCCATGAGGGGAAAAGAGAAGCTCATCTTAAATGTTCTGAACGTTAATCAACTTCAGGATTGTACTACAAAAATTTACATACACGGTTTATTTCTTCTGTTGCTTCTTATTTTAAAAAGAAACAATGTCTGTATTGTAATAGCACATCCTATTCATATGTGCCCAGTTTAGGGTTCAAATTGAAGTATCTTTCATTAAGGCGTCTTCTTTTGGCTGGGGGATTTTTATCTTCAGCTTAGAAATAGAAAATGAAGAAATTGCATAGTAGTAGTCAAATCTCAGTGCAGAAGGGATCTAAGAGTACATCAAGAAGAGTAAACCTATTAATTTCTTCCCCTTCAGGGAGAAGATCCATCAGTAGAGATGCATTTTGGAAATAAATTTGAAGCAGGTGGACAGAGCAGCAGGAGGGTAGTATCAGGCTAATACAGCAGGAGGGCAACACTAGCCAGTTAGAAATGAATTGCATGGACTGTAGGGGACTGCATATTAGAATTGCCAAGCTGAATATTTCCTACTGCATATCCTAAATAAATTAAACATGTACAAAATATGGGCAATGATAGCTCCCCACATGGCACGAACAGCAATGGAAGTTAAATTTGCCCATGTGTGCTTCAGTGAAACTCTGAAACTTTAGATGGAGTGTCACTTCAGTCCCATTTAAGCCTATTGCCGTAAGCAGGACTCTGGATAGATGTAAACATCTTTTGGTATTTTTTTAATGATACTACTGGTGTTGTCTACACAGCAGTGAATATATTTCTTTGTGTCACACAGCTCCCCTTTCTTTATTCCTTTCTAAAGCCAGAGCTGGTGCTGACAGTAGGTGGTGGTGGGAGACAGATCTACAGGAGCTGTGGGTGGGTCAGGCTGACCAAGGGACTCTGCTTCTGCTTGAGCAATGGACTCAAACCTTGAGTTAAAAATGAGCACTCAGATGCGACTGGGATCTTTCATGGCCAGTGCCAGCCTAAGCAGAGAACACAATGGAGATGGTTTGGGTTAGCCAGCCTGCTATACACATAAAACATCCTGGCTGTGCACACGCTACCCTCAGTATCACCTGGAGCAGGACATGCACAGTCCCTTTTAGCCCTTATCTTGCTAGAAACTGCTCCCTTGGTCTGTCACACTAGCTAGTGTGTACCTACTTGCATTAAAGTGCATCAGTTAGCACTTTTCCATGCCTCCACTGCTTTGCCTGTAGAGGTCTGTGATGTTGGCTGGTGCTCCTTGGGCAGCCATTGTAACACTTTCTGGATGTTTCCCATCTGCTTCTCTGTCTGTAGATGCCTGATATTTCACCTCCTGTCTGAGTGGATGTATCCTTTCTCTCTTCTGCTTTAGCTGGCCTGGTTGTGGGTTGATTTGTTGCATGCAGTGCTTTTCCTCCCCTGACTGCATACCTCTGGCTACAAATTGCACTCTGAATTTTCTGTTCCACAAGGGTGCAAAGTAAAGCCTGTTGAACGCAGCAGAAATCTCCTGCTGACTTCAGTGGGACCCTGAGTCATATCCTAAATCACTGATGCTACAGGGTTCACCAAGGAGTTTAGCTCTGTACTCAAAATACAGTACTTCTGGGAATAGTTTCTAATAAATTATATTTTCATAGAAAGGTTCCTGTTCCCTGGAATATTGAGGTTTCTTGACATTTCTGCTCATAGGCCTCATCTCCTCTTCTTTTAAGTACTGTTCATGAGAATGTCTTTCACAATCTCAGCCTGATGAGTGTTACTCCTAAAAGTCTCCTGGTTTACATTTTACTTTGTTGTTTTCCCAGTGCAAAGGTTTCTGCTGCTGAAGGAAACATTCTTCCAAAGAAGACATCTTTCCTTTAGTCTCCCATGGGAGTGCATCTGAATTTTTTGAAAGAGCAAACTTTTCCACTGGGCCTTTTGAAAGAGTTACTGGAGTTTGCAGACTCCTGGGACTCTTATTTGTCTTTCCAGTAGATAACAACTGATCACTGAGTCACTCAGCATTTTTCACTCTCCTTTTGCGTTACTTAAGCGTGCCACAAAGGAGCTTGAGGTACTGTGGGAGTCTGCCCAACTGAATCCTGGGGTGGGCAGAGGCCTGTTGAAAGTACTGCTAAAATCATCACAGGATTTTATTATTTAATCTTGTACCATACATGTCTTCATAGTGGCCTTTTTATGAATTTCTTTCTGCTTTAATTAACAGAGCATCAACATTTGTCTTCTACTCATGATTTTAGGAGAGGTTTAACACTGTTATAAGATATAATTTGAAAACTGACAGGTTTTTAGTCAAGAAACATGTTTCTAAAACTTCAGTTAGCTGTGATTGGATTAGAAGAGGACAGCAACAGAGAAATCATATAACTTTAGGTATTTATTTTTTGTTTCAGTAAAGAGAAGAAGGTGTGACCTAGGTTAATCAATCATAACACCAGTCTTGGGGTTGTTGGGACATGCCCTGTTGAGGATCATTGTTTTAACTCTTTCCTGTCCACATAGTATCTAATAAAACAATGTTTCTGTTCCATTCTGTTGGTATAACTCGTTTTTGCCAGCTTCCTAAAGCAGGTAGCTGACCTTTTCTGTGCCCAGCTCAATGGGATCATTTTATCCCAGTAAATTCAGCTCAAATATCTGCAATTTTGTTCTCCTTCTCTTGCCTCGGGATAGCTCTTCCACCAGTGGTTTTTGGGATCTACTTTCTCTGGTAGCATAGTATTCTGCACAACACCCTCCTTCTTGCACATAAATGTGAATGAAGCAAACACTCTTGAAGGCATCATTAACATCTGCACTGTGAATGCAGAGTAATCACGGGGGAGGACATGAATACATTGCTATGGCGGTCTTGGGATATGTACTGGCTCCCTGACCAAATACACAGGGAGAAGCAGCTTTGCAATGCTTATGCTATGCAGAGACTTCAGCTCATCACATCCATGCAACTCCACAGTTCATGCAGAAAGCAACAATGCCTGCAAAATAGAGGTAATTGAATTACGCTCTTAACTGCAAGGACTTTGCTTCCTGGCAGCGTCTCTCCTCATACCAATTAAGCAATAAAAGAATTTGCTTCAATAGAGAAAGACAGACAGATCTCATTTGTAATGTTGTCTGAGACTTTTGGTTTCTTTAAGTAAGAAAATACCTAAAAATTGAACATAAAATATGGTCTACTGTAAATCAATTTTCTATTTTTAAAAGCCATTCATTGATAGTGATCATTGATCTTCCAGTAAAAAAAAAAAGCATGAACTTTTGTCTACTGCTCCACTACCTGCTTTATTTCTTTTAGGGCACATACATCTTTTAAAGATTTTCAAGTAATTGTTGTTTGTGAAGCCTAGTTGCCAAAGTGTCCCAACTTGGTCAATATTAATTTAACAATATGGTGCTAAAATAGATTTTGTTACTGTTATTTGAGTAGTTGGGCTGGTGTGATCTAGATAGTACAATACCTATAGGACATGTTTGCTGTTGTTCACTACCTAATGAAGGGGCTTATTCTTTTCATACTTTGAGGAGGTTCTGCAGAGCATGCAACTTCCTTTGTAGGCTGAATGATTTCCATGTTTGTTTTTTTTTAGTATGATATCTTTTCTCACAATACTGAGTAAATTGCTGGAAATAGTTTGATCTTCAATTTATTCCATTCCATCAGGACTAACTTGGTTAGCATGCAGGACTGAGTATATTATCTAGGAAGCAAAAGGTCAGCTCTACCAGTTTTGTGAAAGAGAGATGCAAATTATGTGGATACAAGCTCCAGTTCATCTATGCCAGTTAAAAGAGCAATTTGGTACACTCACAAGAATAGACTAAGGAAATAGTATGAAAATGAAAGGGTTGGGACAGAAATCACTAAGTTAAGCTCAACAAGATCAAAAAACTCAGATACAGTAGGACTTGCTGTTTTTCAGAGTTCCTAAGATGAAATGGATAAATAAAGGATAGAAAACCAAAGTCCCTTTCTTCAGCTGCAGATTGGCTTTATCACTTGAAAAATATCCAGAGTTCAGTGCATTTGGATTCAGATTAAAAATACATGACGTGCATATGCCAACATAGAAATTGAGCTTTTTATACCTATTCTTTTTATTTTTCTTTAAAAAAAAAAACCTCTTTAGAAAATACTGATTCAGTACTTTTAGAAGAATACAGAATTCTAAAAAGGTAAACAACTTCAAATGTTATTTTTAACCAAGAGTGTTAAAACTTGTTTTCTAGATATTCTTACAATGACATAAGAAAGGAGAAGTGCATGCAGTACTGTCACTGAGGAAAAAAAAAATCACAAGTAGGGCACACAGTTGATGAAAATTTACTTGCTTCACCTGACACTTTATTATTGACTTTATCTAATGTGGAAAACAATCATAACAGAAATAGTAATATACAGTATCAGTAGCTGAAAGCAGCACAAATTGAGTGCAAACAACATGAAAAGAGAAAGTCACCAGTCCAGTTAGTCAATAAAGATCACAGTTTTCTAGGAACATGCTTGAATCACTGTTATTAATCAGACTCCCAGTTTATAACAGATGATATTGTGCAGTTGGTGACTGATAATCCTTTTGGGTGTAACGTAGGTTCTTCCTTGAGCCATGAAGACACAGTTTGTCTGTGTTTGAGAACTCATAGATTAGTTACCTCCACAGTTCACCAGCTGTCCAAATTACATTATATTAAAATATGTATATATGTACATGCTTGGAGGAGGGAGGAACCAATTTGTGATATTACTCTATTCTATTCTTTTCTTTCCGTTTGGTATGGAGGTGAATTTGCAATACATTGAACATAAACGTAAGAGCTATTAGAAGCAATTGTTCTATAATAAAACATAATGTTGCTAGAGCACAAACATCTGTCACTCATGCAGACATCATCCTGTAAACCCATCTAACTAACTCCATTTTCTTTTCTGATTGTATCAGGGTAGCTTGCGGCATGACAGTGATTTGAGTGACAGACTTCCAACCTGAGACAGTGCTGTGCATACTTATGTTTGTTTACAGGGTGTCATCACTCTTGTAAGATGTAAATTTTTAAATTTGTTTTTATTGGGAAAGGAACAAGGAGGAAAAGGTTGTTAACTTAGTATGCAGAGTCAAAGTTATTGTAGGGCACTAGCTTTCATAAAATTTTTACCAAGTTTTTAAATTGACTTTTTGGTTTTCTAATGAAAAAGAACATGAATAGTTTAAATGTAGACTGCATTTTTTTATTAGGACCATACTATACCAAAACAACAGAGACATAGCTTACCTTAATCCTTCTCCTCACAGACTTTGATTACAATCTTCAGGACAGCTACAGAGCCTCAGTATTAAATGCAGGTTTTCCCTATCTTCCTATTAAATTATGATTAGATTTCTGGAATGCAATCTTAATAAGTTTAATCAATGAAAATTTAATTTTTGAATGTATCTTTAGAACCATAATGAATAACAGCTAATTACTTAAAAGTTCCAGATAGAACACCAGAGATTTTTGCATTAGAATATATAGGAAACCTTTTCCATACAAAATATTTTTCAATTTCTCTGTTATGCATCTATTATAACAAATCAATTCCCAATTCTGACATGCTTGTAGAAAAACAGCTTTGTTTGTGGTATGGGTATGACAATCCAAACACTTGTACTTTCATTTCAGTCCTATTTGACCATATCTTTAGTTTCTTTATAGTGTACCAGACATAATGGGTCATATATCCTGTATAAACAAAGCTTTCGACCATGAGATCTGCAATGTAGGTGAAATATGTTCCCTCGCCAATAAAACCATGCTCTCTCTTTAATGATACCAATCTGTAAGTTGGCATTTTGCATTATGTGCTTATTTGTCAAGCAGTAAATTGATTTGTTCGACTGAGAAAGAGAATAATGTGCAACCTAATAATCTTGAACTACTGTAGTGTACTACAAAAAGGTTTAGGTGCTTATTTTCCGAAGGCCATGCTCTCATTTCAAATCCCTGCTCTTTGACCTGAACTAAAAAAGAAAGGGAAAGAAAGGTAATTTCTACCTGATTACTGTTTCCCTATCCTGGGTGTTCTAATCTCATGTCCATCAGGCAATTGGCATGGTCAGATGACTTTTTTTCAAAACAGCATCCATTTTCTGTTTCTTACTCATGGTTTTCTGTAGAAGTAGCCTGTAAAGACAAGAGAAAGGTACACAAAGTATTGGTGAAATATGTTGGGAAATACCTCTGGGTGGATTTTTTTTTTTTTTTCCCCAAGACAAAAGAGAAAGCTGTCTTTCTTAAAGTTACTGAAAGTGAGAAATTTAATAGAATTACAGTGATTAACCGTTAACAGAATTAACCATTTGTTTTAAATTAGAGATGCAGTCTTTTCATGTACATGACAATATTTCTTTTTAAACATTTATCCAGGATACTGGACCAACAAATATTCAGAACTATATCTGGCAATACTTTTTTTACATCTACTGATGTTGTGATAACTGTTCAAGACAAAAGCTTTTTAATTCTGTGAAGAGGAGCACTGTTATTTGTCTTGAAGCCTATGTTACCTTAAATCAGGTACTAAATGACTACTGTCTGATTTTCCCACAGTAATAATAATACAGCCTTCCCCAGTGTCTCCCTCCTCCCCAAATCCCACTGATTTATGGACAATTCTGAAGCATGGATGTCTGCCATGTCTATTACTTATTTCTTCTATATTATTGTTACTGTTGTGATAGAGCACAACATATCTTGTAGACCCAACAGGCACTGGTTAAGAAAAGAAAACACCATCCTTTCCCTGGCAAGTTTAAAATGACTCCATCTGAAGATAGAAACTATGTGAGGAAAACTAAAACCATTGTGAGAAATAACAACATAATAGTGAAATGATTATGCTTCCCATCAGAGAAGTAGTCCAAAATGTGAAATGTCATCAAGTATCTTGCGAAAGACATTTTTTAAAATTGCAGTCAGATCTACGCTCCAGCCAACAAAAGTGGAAAAATGAGTTATATTCTGACTTGTTGTGGAGAGAAGAATGGCAGTCTCTTAAATGTCTTCTAGTCCGAGGAGGAAAATATGGAACTGCAATTTTGTGATTGAATTAAACCATTCAATTTCCTAATTTTTTAACCAATTTTTTCAGAGGAATAGCTAAATGTTTCTGTATTAGTCCTCATCCAAATCTTTATCTCAGGAGACTTTTAACTTAATGAGTGTTAATTCTACAAAATTAATTGAGAAGTTGTTGTTTTCAACTCTAAACAATGTGTGTTTTTGATTGACTGGTCAATGACAAGTCTCTTCTCATTTTTCCACCATAATAAGGCTATGAAAAGGAAAAGAAGTGGAATAGTTGGCCAATTAAGTTATACAATAATGACAAGGTCAGGCCAAAGAGAGCATATTGTGGTAGTTTACAAATTACTAAGACATTTGGATTTTTCATGTTCCTGAAAGAAATTGTAATGAAAATAGAAAGTGACACATGAATCCATAAATATGACAGCACAATAAAAGGGAGGAGAAATAATTTTAAGCATAAAAGTATACATCAAAATAATTTGAAGGGATCAGAAACAAACCCACAAGAGAATTGTGATTCTTTCCAAAATAAGACTATATGCCACGGAGAACATATATTTTCCATTTCCTCCAAAATCTATGTCTTCCCTAGTTTTCTGCCTTTCAGGAAAGCTTTTTTTTGTTGTTGCTTTATCTCTTCAATCTGATCTATCTCTGAGTAAGAGCTTTGAGTCATATAAAGATGGTTCAATTCATTGAAATCTTGTGATGTTGGTTCCTTGTGTTCTGATGAATTTGTTTCTTCGCCAAGGAAAGAGCAGCTCTCATCATCAAAACGTGTGAAGTTGTGCCAGTAAAAAGTGACATGTTTATAAATAAGGAACAATGTAGTCATATTGAACCTGTGCCTGCAAACATCCTGCATGTTACATCATTCTGGTTGAACTGCTTTACCCAATAGTCTTGTGGGACTCATTTGTCGAAAGAGGAAGAGCAGGGCTTCTGTCTTAAAGTTTAGTAGAAATAAAATATATTGGAGGAGATCTTTTCCAGTAGTTATTTCCAGTGTTTGCTATGGCTATGGTACAATTATACATTATGTTAAACCACAGTCATTAAGGATTTGTTCTGTTTTATATTTATAAAATAAGAAAAAAAGGCAACCATTACTTCATCTGAACATGTTATATAATGATGGATATGACCTCTTGGAATATCTGAGGGGTATTCTAGGTTTTCTAACAATAGTATTTACTAGTATTTCCCATTATGTACTGTAGCTGTATAGACGGTGATCTTGCCATTAATGTGTTGAGTGCACGGCCAAAGAAGGAAATGTGGGCCTCATGATACTTTCCCTATGATCCTTGCTTGAAATGAAGATGATCCCTAATACACATAGCAAAGTTAAGGTATATTTTAAATTATCCTGCATGGGAGGGATCCTTCCAAACCTGCAGTTCTCTCTGTGCCTAGCCAAAGCCTTTCTGCCAGGCTCACCTTGTAATGTTTCCAGAGACTACGGGAAAAGTGGGAGGCATAGCACTATCAAAGAAATCTACAGCTGTCCTGTTGAAATAGCTCTTAATTCTCTTGGCACTGATGGCACAGTACAAAGGAGGCAGCCAGGGTCTGACTTCAAGGGTACATTGAAGAATATTTTCACACTAATGCTTAGCTTATACAAGTACAGCACCTTTTACTGAGGACCTTAGATGATTCTGGAAAAAAAAAAAAAAAACAAAAACATGAGAGCAAACAAAAACAAACAGTTTTAAGTGTAGGTCTTGACTCAATCTGATGCAACTAAGTACTGCTCAAGATGGTGTTTCCTAAGAAATGCTTTCTTATAGTTTGTTCTTGCCAGGGAATCTGTATGGTCTTCTAGACAGCAAAGGCATTGCTCCAACAGCCAGTTGCTCCAGACTGGTATAATCACTTTCCTAGCAGCAGTGCTCTCGCTTGTTGCCTTATTTAAATACCTGTTGCCCAAGTGGTGAGCTAGCCTTGCAGGGTTTGAAAGTAATAACTTGCAGAAAGCTGCGCATCCTGATTTTGCAACACATCCCTTAGCAGCTGTCACATTAGAGTGTCAGGTTTCAGACTGTTCTTGTGATAGTAAATTTTGTGGGATTTTGACACCTTGTCTTTTGCTGCCTCTCTAACTCTCATCCTTTCTAGCCCTATGGGAATGAACTGGAAACTTTCAATCCTGTGTCTCTGAGTAGATCACAGCAGATCTTTGAGAGGCTCCCTCAAGACAGCTCATGAGAGTTTTCTAGCACAGGAAGAACAAATTAATGTGGATTTTTTTCCTGGTTTAATATTAAAAAGGTAATACATCTATTTATGTATCATCAGCAAAAGTTGTCTTCATCCAGATTTTGTCTGTGTTTTCACTCAGTGTCCCTAAAGAGTGTCTGATAATCAGTTCTTTTAGTATATGCCATTACCTCTACGGAAAGGATATTTATGTGCTGTCTTTGTCTCTCATTATGATTTTAAGGATCTGTGATTTCAGGGTAAAGACTATAAAGCATCAGCAAAGTCTGCAGCTGCAATAAATCTAATTCTTTCTCCTAGGAGATTTCTGGAAAGTTTTCAAAAATGCACAGTAAACTCTGATCTCAGATTACAGAATCAGAATCTCTGATTATAGAACAGTTGAGGTGGACAGGGACCTCTGAAGACTTGCTCAAAGCAGAGTCGGCTGAACAGGTTCCTGAGGGAGAGGATGTTTTCTTATGGTTGAAGAGAATTTCCTGTATTTAAGTTTGTGCCCATTGTCTCTTGTCCTGTCATGAGGTATCACCAAGAGTAGTTTGGCTCCATCATCTTTATTTCCTCCCATCAGATATGTAATAGACGCAGGTAAATTTCCCCTGAGGCATCTCTTCTTCAGGCTGAATGTTCGTAGCTCTTTCAGCTTCTCCTCATCCAGGATGCCCCATCAGTCAACTTCATGGCCATTCACTGATATTATTAAGGCAAAAGGTCTATGTTAGCAAATTAGATACCAGCTAAGATTATATCCCAGACAGTTTATGCCTTTCTCTGAGGAGAATGAGGCATCCATAGCTTCTTTAGGTTGCAGAGAATGGTGTTTTTGCTTTAGAAGGGGGAAGCTTTTTCTCCTAACAATTTCCATGTAAATACTGTTCTCAGAAAACTATGATCTATACTTTGATAAGTGAATTCACTCGTACTTCCCCTAGAGTAGAGAGGCACAAATTAAGTAATATTTTTACCAATGCCTTACTTGATTATACTTTAAATGTAAGAAAATACATTTTTTTTTCCCCAAACAGTAGAATAATGAACAGCTGGATCACTGAGTCAGCATGAAGGGGTAAAATAAGCTTCAGCTGACAAAAGAGTTGGTTTGCAGTGTTCCTATCCAAGTCATATAATGATGGCAATAATGACCTGTCACAACACATGTCTTCAGAGTAATTTCCCTCTGTACTCATACAAGCATCAGGAACCTAACACAGAAAGGGAAGGCATGAACACAACAGTAGATGGCAGAATCACTTATACAACCCAAGCTTTCTGACCCTCTGTCTTCCTGCTGAACACTGTCCTCTTCTAGGCATTCTTTGAATTCTTTTTTCATAAATAATGTTTGTTAGATGCTTACTGAATACTCAATTGTGTTTTCATAGCTACTGGACTGCAGTAAAGAATATTCTTTCTCCCAGGCAGGGCTGATAAAGAATGCAAAAAGGCAGCGCCTCTCAATTCTCTGTCACTGCTGGCTTTCTGAGCGTGAGCTGACACACACCACAGACTTTGAAGATATAATGATTGAATCTGTGCAGAGTGGAGGGAAAAGATGTTGGAATTCTATAATCTTTCGTCCTTAGCACTGGCTAATACAGGACATTAAAATTCACCATGTGTGAGAACTCATGGTTAAAAATGTTAGTTATTTTGTAAAATGTGTTTTATGAGGTTCTCTTTATACAAAATAGAATTAGACACAAAAAAATGTGTCAGTCCAGTATCACTATATAGTGTGAAGTAAAATTGATGCACTGTGACAGAGAAGGCAAAAAGAATGCCAAAGGATAAATTTATCACTAAATTGACTAATAGGACAGCAAAAGCTACATAAAAAAAAAAAAAGAAACACTGCTTACGATAGATATTTTCTATATATTCAAATATGCTGCCATTTTTGTACTCAGTAAGTCTAACACAGGGAATATTTGCAAAAACATCTGCTTCTCCCACCCTTCATCTCAGTATTTTCCATATGTATTTTTTTCCTTCATACACTTAGTAATTCTAATTATTTCCATTATCATGTACTCCACGATTAGATTGAATCTAGTTTTCTTTCATTATTTTCTATTTGTTCCACTTACTGCAAATTGTTCTCTTTGGTTGTTATTATTTTCCATTAAGCTCTTTGAATTCTATAGATTCTTTCTTGAAATACCCAGCAATGCACATCAGCTACCTACCTTCCTTGTGCAACTGTTCCACTACATATTTTTTTTCTTCTCCTTTGGTGCAATATGAATTTTTAAATGAATTTGTATGTGCCTCATCTGGTTTCCTTAGCAGGTAAATGCAGTCATGAGGCTCAGGCTTTTGGACCCTAATCTAAAAGGTAATAGAACACCCTCAAGGAAAGTAACATCACTTCTGAGCCCACCACGTGACATGTCCAACAACATAGAAACAGACAGGGATTTTCAGTTTTTCTCTAAGCATGTGAGATATCTGTGGCTGTCATCTTCTGTTGGATGATTGTTCTGAGTCCTGCTACAAAAATGGTTATGTCTATACAGCTTCCTCTATCTGCTGTTGAAATAGTGGGCTTTTGTGCACCTGCTGCCTACCTGAAAGTCTCTCTCTCAAGAAACTTTGATTTCCAGAATTTGATGTCTTCCCTTGAACTAGTGCAAGATGAGGCTCCTAGCAGACCACCTGCATCATAAAATGTAGCTGCAACTCCAGACCTCTTCAAGCAGGAGTCTCTCCTGGCCAGCCTGTGTTCACGTGGATTTTGGTCCATGAATCAGACGTATAAAAAAATTACTCCACTAACTATTGCAGCTCACTTGCCGATCTAATGAAATAGATCCTGCCAGGATTCTTTTTTCTAATTAGCATAACTGATTTTTTCAGTCTGTTTATCAATAGCTTTGCATCTACTATTTAAAGCAGAATTTAAAATACACAGATTATTAGTTTCTAAAATGCATTCTATGAAGATGGATCCAGAGGGGCACTGGTGGTATGAGAATACTGCTTGTTCTCATTTGCCAAACACTGAAAGTGTCTACAATGTTGCCATACCTGTCATGAGTTTCTGGAGTGCCACTCAATAATTTAATGTATGTAGCTAGAAATAAGAGAAAATGAATGCAGTGTATGTACATTTAGTTAAAAACTCCTCAGAAATAACAGGTTGAAGTGATTAAAGAATTTGAAAAATCAAAGTAGGAATGCATGGCTTTATCTTGCTTCAGAGCAGAGATAGCATTGACTGACTGTGGTAAGCACAGCACAAGGCATCTCAGCAGATAATTTTTAATGGTGGCATTCATTATTTATCTTCTATGGGACGGTCAACAAAGTATGAATGGAAATCAAATGTAATAAAATGGAAGAGAGCAGATTTAAGAGCAGAGTGACATTTCTATGCCGATACTGCTAATGGTTTAATGTGAGCTCATTCAAGCAAAAAGTACTAGGTGTGCCAGTAACAATTCAGCTCTCACCTGATCATATCACACTGCAAAAGGAGGTCGTTTGAAGCAGGAAACAGACAATTGCCAAAACATCCTTGCAAATAACCAGAATATCTTGATTATACTGTTGGCTCAAAGCACATTCGATCATGCATCAGCATTTTGGTAATGCATATGTAGAGTAAATACATGATTTTATACCAGTTTGAGGTATCATAGAATGGCTTAGGTTGGAAGAGACCATAAAAATCACCTAGTTCCAACCCTCTGCTGCTATGGACAGGGCTGCCAATCACGAGATAAGGCTGCCCAACATCCCATCTAACCTGACATTAAACACCTCCAGGTATGTGATATCCACAACCTTTCTGGGCAATGAGGTCTTATCTGAGACTTCTCTTCTCCAAACTAAACCAGCCCAAATCCCTCAAAACTTTCTTCACAGGAGAGATGCTCCAGCCCTCTGATCATCTGTGGCTCTCCTCTGAAACACCTCCAACAACTCCATGTCTTGTGCTGGAGGCCTCATGCCTAGATGTTGTACACTAGATGGGGCCTTGCAAGGGCAGAGCAGAGGGGACAATCCCCTCCCTCTCTCTGCTGGCAACCCCTCTTTTGATGCAGCCCAGGATACCATTAGTCTTCTGGGCTTCAGGAGCATACTGTTGGCTCATGTCCAGCTTTTCATCCACCAAGGCCCACCTGTCCTTCTCATCAGGGCTGCTCTCAACCAGTTATTCTCCCAGCCTGTACGCATATCTGAGATTGCCTCAACCTAAGTGCAACACCTTCTACTTGATCTTGTTGAAGCTCATTAGGTTCACATGGGCACACTTTTGAAATCTGTCCATGTCTTTTATTGATCTGGTCCCTAATTTTAACCTACAAGCTCTCAACCTGGTCCTGGCTGCTTCTCAGCTGCAGCTCTTCACAGTCAATCCACTTCTTAATGTAGAAGGCAACTCCCCCTCCCCTCTTGAACTGTCTTTCCCTTCCAAAAATCTTGTAGTCCTCAGTCATACTAATCCAGTTGTGCAATTTGTCCCACCATGTTTCTGTAATAGCAATTAGGTTGTAGTTCTCTACACTGTGGTTTCCATCTCATTCTGCTTATTTCTCATGTTGCGCGCATTGGTGTAGAGGCATTTCACGTTATGGCCTTGAAGGAGCCCTCCCAAATTCCTCTGGGACAAATCTGAAGTTTTCCTATGCTGTTTCCTTAAGTACTTTAGCATTGTATTGATATTCTGTAGTTAATGTTAAAAAGAAGCTCTAAAATTGGAGACAGCATTCTATTGAAATATAATACTGTGCTTGTTCAAATGTACTACTGATATTTTTTTCTGATCCTAAGCTTCCTTCTTGAAGGCCTGCTGTTACTGTTTCATCATCTTTTTAATGATCAGTATCTATGGTTTTAAAATCTGCATGCTCAAGTGTGTAGTATCTAACATCAGAATTCCTACTAATTACAACAGAACAATAACATAATTGTAATATAGCAAAAACTGGTAAACTGTAAGTAAAACTGTCCCGCAAATTTGCATCACTTCTCGCAGAAATTATTCCTGTGTTAACAGCAGCTTGCACACCACAGAAACGAACCAGAACGTGTTTGCTCTACAAAGTATGTTATTGTACTACAATAAAGCATGCTACTAGAGAGAAATAGATGGATCTGTGTTGTTTGAAGGACCAGACATAAATACTAACCTGCAAATTTTCTAAGTGAGTCAAAAAAGCTTGTGATGGGCTAATTTACAAATGTGAGTTTCTGACAAGACATTCAATTTATGTCCCATAAACTGTGCCACTTGGCAAGAAGAGAAATAGATTAGAAAGAGCAGGAGGGAATGTTCATGTTTCCATGTCTCTTTAAAGGAGAGGAAAGGGCAATATAACTTTGAGAGTATGCTAAGAGGGTTAATTCAGGAGAAGTTCTGCAATTTATTCTCCTTCTCAGTAATGTTGGACCTTAGGGCTTAATGTAATGGAATGTGATTTAGAGTTCTGAATGTGCTAATTTTGTAATTCAGGTGTCCTGTGGAGAGGCTGTGTTCATGCCAGCTGTCTGGGGAATTAAATGCAGCTGATTTGTGTTGGGGAAAATGTGTGGTTTGCTTCAGGCCAAAATTGTTGTAAAACTCAAACCGGTGTATTTTTCTCTCTCTTTAATTTAAAGTATGGGATACGGGTGGGCCTGAGGGGAATTACCAAGGGCTCCATATACTTCATGGTGTTATGTATAGAAAATTCTCATACTGTTAAAATGTACATGATAACAGCATAAACTAGTTTTATTTAGAACACTACAGTTCTATTTTCCCTTGGTTTTGCCCTGCTTTGGAGGTACTGTCTTCATCAAGCATGAATTACAGTAGGATTTTGACTCTCATGCTCTCTGCGAGAACGAGGCAATGTTACTCCAGTGCCTAATGTCACAAGAAACCCTATATGAAGTATTCATTTGATTTTCTTCCACAAGAGAGATCTGGGCTGGAGAAATGGTTTCCATGATATTCTTGAGTCAAACTGAAGGTTTGTTGATATTGCTGTGAAGTCGTGAGCTAAGAGCATCTGTTGGCTCTAAGGAGTGATGTGTTTGAGCATTAGCTTAGCAAAGAAAGTGGAGTTTGCCAGGTGAAAAGCACAGCACTCATTTATTTATTTATTTCAGCCCATATCCTCAGGATATTATGAAATGTGGTTCTGAGAAATAAAGAACCATGTCTTCAGCTTATGTAAATCAGAATTGCTTCATTTGCTTCGGTGAAACTATGCTGATTTTTGCCAGGAAAAGAGCTGGACCACTGTTCCTTAGGCTATAAAAATGCTTGTCACTTTACAAATGACTCTGCATCTAAATGACATTATCACACCGTAACGCCTGACCTGAGAGGTGGAATCAGTTACTTTTATTGAAATCAAAACAGTTATATTTCTGTCTTCTCTGGTTTCCTTCAGTTGCCCTGGGAAAACATTTTAAGAAAGAAGGAAAGCAAAGTTCTCCTTGTATATGTTCTTGTAAAAGTACTGCCTTTTTAAAATGTGGTGAAGGCCTCTTAAATAGAAATGCTGGTGAGCAGCAAATGAAAGTTGCCCGGTTTGTTCTCCTTCTTTGCCCCTCTACTACATCTTTGTGGAAATATGTGTAGGCAATTTATTTCAGGTCTGTTAATATTAAAAACAAAATGCTGGGAGAACAAAAAGCTCAAAGATGTTAATAGCACAGCACAGTGAAAAAAGGCAGTCACTAAAAATAGCTTAAAAATATGACAGTTCAGCCATTCAATACATTACCTATGTCCCTCAGACATATTTTATGACCCATGTGTAGCAATATTCTGTCTTTGCTGATTTTGCTGGAGGTGAAAATCCAAAGGAAGTGCAATATGGAAGTGATGTGTGTGCTTCAAAGTTATATATTAAAATGAATTTTTGTTATATACAGAATAGATATAAAATCAATTTATTTTATTCTGCTTAAGCATGGCCTAAATTATTTTCTTCACTAAACCATTTTGTTCACATCTGTATGCATATGGTCTGAGAATGCAGAAACTTACTAATACTGCACTAATATCTGACAGATAAAATTTCTAAAAGGTCGTTGCCTGACAGTGATACAAACAGCTCTTTCGTAGTAGATAAAATAGATGATGGAATCTGCCCTTATGGAAGGGCAGATGGAAATGGAAATCAAAGTGGTTTAAAATTGAAAAATGATCACTCTCTGACTCAAACATAGTCCAAAGATTTGCATACCAACATATTTAGTCCCTGCCTTTATTTTTATTCCAAGTTCAAGAGATCTGTGATAATTCACCCACTTTCTTCCATACTTCCAGTGACTGGGGAACTTACTAATAGAATACACTGGATGTTGTTCTCTTGTTGCCACCTTCTAGACAAATTATCCAGTTAATAGATAAAACAGGTAGCTGATGCGGCATTGATCATTCTCCAGGTAATTCTTGCACAGCCTGGAGCTGTACACTTTTCTGCTGAAATTCTTTTCTTCCAGAGTTGTAAATTCCACCCAATGTTTGACAAACTCATTTTTGTGTGTTCAGAGAAAAGAAGAATTCTAAAAATGCTGTATCATTTCATTCTGGCTTTGAAAATAAAGTTCAGTGCGCTGGAGTGAAAAATTTCTTTATTAAAAAAGAAAATTCTGGATGATAACTGCCATTTCAATAGAAACAAAATGTTTTCTTCATCCTCTAACAATTTAACTTTTTTGCTCATGTGTATGTTTTAGGACTTCGGATTTTGTTGTTGTTGTCAATAACGTAATGCAAATCTCTTCAAAATGTGACCACGAACATAACCAAAATTTGTTCGCATAACATATTTGTAATGAACACTTTTTCAAAAATGTCATCAAAACACTTCTGCAGAAGTGAGATGGCTATCAATCGACCACTAGTGGATGAGAGTTTATCTAATGACTACCAGAAAATTAATCTGAATTACCCATTAAAATAGTGGAGCTAAATTACTTGCATTGCGGACACTTGTATTTAAAGCTAAATTTGGTATTAATTTGATTTCATTTCCTTCACTTTGCAATATGATAACACTTTTTTATGCCACTTCCTACTGTAATTCTATTGAGCCTTCTAAATGAGCATAGAAATATGTTCCACGAAGTGGTACTGGTTATTCAGTGAGCACAATTTCAATATTTGGTTATTGTTAAATTAAAGCTATAGGAAACTATTTGGGATAATAAGCTGTTGAATGGGAAATGTAATGTGAAATTGAGGTCTTGACCATTTTGCATAAAAGCGTGTATGGATTGTATCTTCTAACTGCTGTGGCTGTTATCACTGGAGAATAATCTTCCCACCTGTTTACATTTAGTGGGTTGTTTCTGAGTTCCCCGCCAGGGACAGCTTTATTTCAGTTGTAATTATCCATTCTTCTTCTTTTTTTTTTTTTTTAAATGATATATGTAATGTTTGTAAGACATTCTGGTGTCCTCAGAACAAAACAGCTACAGAAGTGCTATCTTATTCCAAGAAGGACAGAGGGTGTCATGACAAAACAATCTGGTAACAGAAAAGATTTCTGTTTCTGACACGTGGGTTCATCAGAATATAATTGTGTTCTATGCTTCACATGCAAATCAGATAATAGTCTTAATTCAAGCCTTTTTATAAGATCTAACACATTTTGCCTTGAGCCAGAAATTTACTGCTGCTACCATTGGTTATGCCCAAGGATTATTAATATTTGGCATCAAGCTCCATTTTATTCACTGACTGTAGCAGAGATCAACCTTGTTTGATCCCTTGCTTTTTCTTTGGATAAATTAATTCCAAATGATGCAGCTGGATTGAAGAACTGAGAATGTAAATTTGTCTTCTCTGTTGGGTGAAAGGGAGATGCATATTTATAACACAAATAGCAAACACTCTACATGCTGGCTTTCCATATTTTATTACTTGCTGCAAGTACTTCATGTTCTCAACAACAGCATTTCCAAAGTTTGTCGTTTTGGTGTTGGTTTTTTTTTTTACTGTCATATACTAGATTTAATACTCCAGTCACATAATTGATAAAGGGATATTTTCTGCTTTTAAGGTGAATTTCATAATTACCTTGCGTTGTGTCATAAACAGGTGAAAAAAAGTGTGCATTTTTTCCCATTGTATCTCTGTTCTTCCTGACATGTCCAAAGTATGTCCAGGCTCTTCAAGTGTAGTTCATGTACTGTTTGCTTTGTATGTCAGATATTGAAACTGATCTCCTTTCTCAGTCTCCTCAAGAGTCTCAAATGAAAAAAATACAATAAAAATTAGGTGGTAATATAAATATTGCCTCATTTGGCCTAGAATATCAAGGTTTCTTTGTTCAAGACTTATATAACACCCCTCACTTAAAGACTTTCTTCTTGTAAACTGTATGAATTTCCTTAGGGTTATCCTAAGAGGCTAGTGCAGTCATTACCTTCTTCAACACCAGAGCGACAGCACAATTTATTCATTATATGGAGATAGAACATGGTGTATATTCTCAACCTCCTATAAAAAAATATCTAACACATTTGCCTGTATATGCTTCTCTTTCATGAATGTTCTTTCATACATCCCCTAATCCCTGAGTAGGCATACATTGGGCATCACTGTCTTATCCTTATTGCACCTCCCCTACAAACATGGCTTCTTGGTTGTGGCCTCCTGGAAATGTGCCCACAGAGGAAAAATCAGGAAACAGCTGCCCTCCATGTCAGCTGGGAATATATATAATATAAGATCTTAGAAATTCCCTTTTTTCTGAGGTTTCTTGGTCCATCTAGATTCATGTTTTCTTCCCTACAACAACTCCCACATTCAAGGTGGGATTAGCCATAAATAGCAGAAAGCAAAGTTCCCCACATCTGGACAGAGTATCTCCTGGGGCATGACCATTCTGCATAGGTCTCCTACCCATGGGTGATAAGTATAGCTAGTAGAGGACATAATTCCTACAAGTTCATTTACCTGGAAACAGACAGAAGAAGAAAAGCTTCATCCTAGTGCATGTTCTGGAAGTTGGTAAAGGGACTGTGTTTACTACCAGCTCCCTGAACAGACTCCTTTTGCTTTTGTCCTGAATTCAGCAAATGCAATGTTCTGTCCTGTACCAAAATACCAGCAGTCAGTACTCGTAATGATTTTAGGGACATAGTTGTTACTATTGATTAGAATACTTTCTGCCACCTTTCCCCTTCTGGCAGCATCATGGGGAGAAATGTATGGTTATTTAGAGGTCTTTTGATACTGTGCTTTTACAAAACATTCAGACATTTTGAACACTTGACCTCAATCATCCTTTTTTTCTGCATACAGAGCCTGTTTTGGTCAGAACTACAAAACACTTTAGAAGTCTATAAAATCAATAGGACATTAAAGTGACATGTTTCCAAGGTGTCTTTTTATTACTATGCTGCATCAACCATGGCCGTGCTCACTGCGTTATATAACTGTTGAGCAGATCTGCCTGGATGATTATGTTTTTTAAAAAGCATTTTGGATTTAGAATAATAACCACAATCTGCTACAAGACAAATGTTGATGAAAAGAGGATGCCAGCAACAGAAAATGT
>JANHGO010000020.1:35065749-35111088 GCA_024606505.1 Aquila spilogaster
GTAGTAAATTAAATTGATTTTGTTTCTTCCCCAAGTTGAGCCTGTCTTTTGCCTGTGACCATAAGTGGGGAGTGATCTCTCCCAGTCCTTATCTCAACCCACGAGCCTGCCTTTATATTTTCTCCTCATCTCGCTGGGGCTGGGGGGGAGGGGAGTGAGCGAGCAGCTGCATGGTGCTTTGTTACTGGCTGGGCTGAAACCATGACAATAGGGAAATACCATCTAGCAATTTACTGTTATAGCTATTAGGGAAGAACTGTCTCTTATTTGTAGACTTTAAAATGTTTATAAGCATTATTTCAGATCCTTTGTATGGGCAAAGCCTATAATCTTACAATCCCTGCAGAAAAATCAGCCCCACCTCATTTGGTTTATCTACTGTGGTTCCTCTTCTAGCCACTTCTTTTCCAAACTTTTTTGCTTTTAGACATATTCAGGCTTTATAACTGTCAGCAAAAAGAAAAGAAAAAAAAAAACAACAAACCAACTGTGTGTGTGATATAAAATGGTCTAGAGGAAAGCTAAGAGTGAAATATTTGCTAATAGACAGCGACTTGGCAGCTCTGGAGCCAAAAAACATCAGTCTGGAAGCCAGCAAATAACATGTCTGTGAATACAGAAAGTAGGGACCTGAAAGTGAAAAGAGTGACCCAGTCATGACAGCAAAGAGAAGAACAGAATCATACAGCGAATTTTTTTTTTCCTCTTGCATTTACAAAGCTTGTCTTGAGCTAGAAAATGCAATTTCTGAGCACTTCCGTCCTTCATTCAGCAAATATTTTGTCTGGCTGCCTCATGTTTGCTTCTGTCTTGAACAAGCAGAAACTATGCCATCAGCTCTGGAAACAGTATCAGACACTTCACTAACCCATCAGCTGACATTTAGGTCACAAGTTTTGGGGAGCTCAGATTCAGAGGATGCTTTTACAGCAAAGAGGCAGATAACATTAATTCCACTTCTGACTTTGCCACTCATTTTGTAGGTAGATATTTAAAATTAGCCTTTGTGCAGAGGAGAGGGCCTTTCAATATGAAAACAGACTGATGAAAATGTGTCCATTTAACATGAACAATCTGACACTTCTCTTTGCATGTTAACTGAGCTCTGTTGAGGGTATGATATTGGTGTCTGTAACAACGCAAGAAGAAAAAATATCACCAGAGTGATGTGATGGATCTGGTTGTTGAAATAGATATGCTTGCCTTGATTTATCACACAATGGCTTAAACCTCCTGTGATGCTGCTGTCCAGCTCAAATCTCTCTTGGAAATTAATCTGGTATCAAAGTGAGTGTATTCTAAGCAACCTGTGTGTCACATAACCAGGGCTTACTCTTCAGGGCTTGCACACAGCTGTAAGAGCTGGCCAAGTCTCTGAACAGTGAGCAGACTGAAAACCTTCTCTAGGAAAGAGGTGCAAAAACATCATCAAATGTTTGAAGAAATACAGGAGTAATCCCAGAAGAAGAAACATCTAGAATATAAATCTAGTATGTAAAAGTGAAACTAGCGCAGGTACCATCTTGACAGTTTTGTGTCTGTATTATGCAGAAATGGGGGCCGTAGGACCCAATTTTTGTTCTAGCATGCCATGACAAATACAATTAAAAGCAGAAAGGAGAATTAAGACTGAAGTGCAGTGAATCCTAAAAAGTGGTCAGGGATTTTTAATTGAAATTGTTTTCCTCCTTAATTCAGGGAAGCTGTGTTTCTCTGAGAAAACTGGGATTCTGCCAAAACCTTGATTTATCCTTACAAAAAATGATACATTGTTTCAAACTAATATGGCCAATTTGTCAAAAATCAGAAAACCAAAACAAATGAACAACAAAAAAAAAAAACCCAAGCTAATGTTGGTTTTGGTTAGGATGACACGGATAGCTGTCAGTTTGAGCCACTACAGTGTCTTGTGTAAGTTAAATTGCCACAGTTTAATATTACCATTTTTGTATATTGTTTTTTGGTGCATCATCCTGAGAAAGGAAAATGGAATAACAAAGCAGTAGTTTGCTAATGATGTGCATAGCACTTCAGTGACACAGATTTGCACTGAAACAACCCTATTTTGCTTAGCTTCATTGAATCATAACATTTCAATGCTAGCATATCACATTTTGTTTGTTTAAAAAACAAAAGCAAACCATTATTCCTGAATTTCTGATTTCCATTCTAAACAGGAATATGCTTTAAGAAAGCGAGCAACTTTTCATCCTGATGCAGGGAGAAAAGTCAGAAATTTCCTATGAGGCAGAAATTCAGATTTTTATTAATATTTGTCTTTGAGCAGTGAGTAGAGATCCACTTCTTGCCAGATAATACAATGGATAAATATTGGCATTGCTTTTACATAGTGGAGTCAGTGTTAAGTGATTTGGGGGTTTTGGCTGGTTTGGTTTTGCTCAGTGTTGTGTGTGTGTGTGGGGGGGTATTTTAGCATAAATGATGATACTTGATGTTTCTAACCCTTTTAACTGTGAATGACTGAATCAAACTTTAGAGGGCTATTACTCTAGAGATAAGATTGAGATATGCCCTTTCTTTAGTCCGCCAGACTCTATACCCTATAAAGTGTGCATTATAGAATACCCTTCTTATCCCTCTATCTCTAACCTCACTGCTGCATCCATCCTGAAACCCTTTTTACTACTCAAAAAAAAAAAAAACAACCAAAAACCAGGAAGTTTGAAGAAGAGGAGCTGATAACAATCTCAAATGTTGTTAAAAGTGAGCACTTATTAATATTTTAAATAACTGAATATATTGCAAGTTCTGAAGAATTAAAATTAGTTTTAAAGGCTCTATAGATCAAATTAATTTCTTGAGTAGAACTAGAAATGTCCCTTTCAGGATAAGAAGCCACTGGAAAATCTCCTTGATACTTTTCTAATTCTCCTCAATATTCTTCTTATCCTTCTCTTTCACTAAAGGAGATTTATCTTTTATTTAAATAGCACTAGATACATTTCACATAGAAAACTAACTTCAAAAGTACAGAGCTTTCTTCTTACCATCAATTATTAGAGCCCTCCAGGTGTTTAGTCTCCTACAAAATTACAGAGAACTTCTTAGGTTTTTGACAGATTCAGGAGGGGTTACATAGCCAAGAAATTCACCTTCAGTGTCAAAAGACTTATCTGCTCATGGCAAGCTGATTTATTTTTTTTTAACTGTTCTACTCCTCTGAGGCCTATAATACCTATGTATTTGTGTATAAACTAGGGATTTATTCAAGATTCTGTAAAGATCGCAACAAGGAGCATTATTTTCCTGAAATTATGTCACAACGTAAAGCTCTTGCAAATGGCAAATGTAAGGATTTTCATAACAATCATTAAAGGGAAGAGGCTGTGGGATACGCTGCTCTTGTTGTAACCAGACTTCAGGAGTGGCTGATGCTCACTGCTCACCCAAGGACAGCCTGGCCAAACACTGGGTTGATAAATACAGGTGGCTTCTGAGACACAAGGGCTTGTAGCACTGCTGCAGACGTAACACCTCTGAAAATCAATTCGGACTTGTATTCTCTTCTATTCTGTTTCTTTCTGAGATTTATTTCAGCTGAATGGCTGCCAGTGCTCTCTTTATTACTGTCTCTTGGAGCCTACAGCCACTTCAGCCAACCGGCCCTGTCTAACTCTGTCTTCAGTATGTTTTGAAGTTGTTTTGGCTGAAGGAGGAACCAGTGATTGTAGAAAAAGCCTCTTTTTCTCCAAGCCATTGCTGGGCTTTATATTTTCTAACACTGGAAACAGATCACAAAAGGGTGGGAGGGAAGGGAAGCCCCCCAAAGTCCTTCTCTACGACTGCTCTGCTTCCACCCTCAGGACAGGCTATCTGTGAAGATCAGATAATATCTGAGATGCAGCAGCTTCTCAACACGGCGCCAGCAGAATCTGCAGAGCCCTGGCAGAAGCATGCTAATGTCTTTGGGGTAGTTACTTTATGTTCATTTAAAATGCAATTAAACAGAACAAATACTGTGAGGAAATGGACAAGATTTTACATTTGCATTCAAAAATTAGGGGGAAGATCTTTTCATCACATTATAAATTTTATATAAACATTTTGGAAGGGAAAAATATGTGGCGATAGTATACACTGATATAATGAAATAACTGGAATGATGGTATTGTTGTCCATGGGGTCAAAAATTGTTCCCAGAAAAGAATTAATAATTTACGGCAGTGTTTATCCCTGTAATTAAATACTGTGATTGGGAGCCACATCCTGCCTAGTTGTTTTAAGTCTGCAAAAATAAGTCCTAAACTCTAGAAATGGAAACTTACATGAAAAAAGTACCTTTAGAAGGTTATTTTATTTTCTGTCTAAAAGGCTCCTTTGCTCTGATTTAGAATGGGATGAGCCTTACTTTCAAACAGAATTCTGGATGCAGGCAAGGGAAACCATGGGATTTGTCATGGAAAGGGAATTGGGAAAGAGGAACAAATCTATGCTTTTGTACTTCTAGTGCAGTTGTACTTAATGGTAATAACATATTTCTTAACAAGTTTAAGGTCTATGGTGCTAGATGCTGTCAGCTGGAGCACACCTACCTGGCCATTGAAGGACGTGACAAACCTTCTGGTTAGGCCTTCTCTGAGCTTGAATAAGGCATTTTCTGTGTAAGGTCACAGAACTAAAATTGTAATAAAGCAGTAATATTGAATAGTACTTTTCTGGGAGCATCTTCTGAGCCAGTATCCCTTATACAGCTCTTTAAATACGCCGGGAGTTTAATTCTAATCCAGAGTAAAGGGATGAATTCCCATTTCAATGAACTTTACTGGATGAATGCAAAAGCAAAGGCTTAGCTTTTGGCAGGCTACCTCCCCTGTTTTTTCTGCCTAACATTAATGAGTTTGATATTAGCATAATATAACCACTGCATTTCATTTCTAACCTGAATAATTAAAAAAAAAAAAAAAAAAGCTGGAGGCAGAGGGAGAATGGGGGAAGGGGAAAATTGTTTGAAATACAATCTGCCCTGGTTTCAACTCTTGGGTACTAATCTTTCTTGGCAAGCTGAATACACTGAATTTGTTTGTGCTGCTGAATGTGTAGAACAGAGCACATGTAAGTGGGGGAAAAACATGAATTCCTGCTTGCCCTTGAACAATTGGGCAAGCAGATCAGCCCTGCAATTCCTTATGCCCCATAAATCCACACAAAGGTAGGCACAGGGGAGGGCAGCTTCTCTAAATAGCTGAGAAATATTAATAGCAAGAGGACTTGAAAACACTGTGTGCCTATGGGAGCAATGAAGAATTGCAAAAGGACTGAATCCCTCATGCTGCCTCTGGGTTTGGAAGACCATGAGGTTGAATATGATACTGTGGGAGCCACACTTACTCAGATAATACCTGTGTAGATCACAAATGTGCTCAGGTCCTCAACGAGCTTGGTAGTAAGTCATGTCCTTCCTTATTACCACCACAGAAACACACAATTACAAGTGCCACAACCAGGCACTATTAAAAAAATCTCTTTTTGTCCAGTGAGCACTGACTAAGATACAGCTATGGGGTCATCATACAAAAGCAATCCGTTATTTTGATTAGCGTAACACTTAAAGGCCAGCTTGCACATTAACTATTTTAATTGTCAACTACAACAGCACTGTGGTGTAACATTAAAGGTGCTCTAAAGTTTGCTGTTTGCTGATGGTGCATGACAGTTCTGCAGACCATAACACTTTCACAAATGCTCTGAGGCAGGCAATTTTTTTTTTTCCTGTGTAGTTTGAATTAACATGAGTTTGTCTGAGAGAAGTCCAGATGGCTGGATTGTTATTAGTCACCCACACATACTATTCTCTTGTAGAAAGAATGAAAATTTAAGTTCTGAAAAATAAAGAAGAGGTTGTTTGGGGTTTGGGGGGTTTTGGTTTTGTTTTTTTAATCTGATTCTGTAATTCCTTGATGAAAACATTATTTTTCTTCAGTTTGAATGAAATTCCAGGGAAGCTGCTCCAGCTTTATTTAGTAATTGTCCAGTTTTCTTCCCCATAAACAGTCATATGTTTGTTGTTGTTCCCTCAGCTGCCTTTGGATGTTTTCCTGAATAAGTTTTGTATCTTTATATTCCCTTAACCCTTAAAGGTTAGAGAGAATTTGCTGAGGAGCCTCTCACTTGTTTTCCTGCCCTCAGGCAATGGTCTGCCTCTGACTCCTGTATCTTCCTGCATCACCCCCTGGGACAACATGAAGTGGCCTTGTTTCCTTAAAGCATAGAGTAAATCCTAATGATGGATTTTTCACTCTGAATCCCACTAGTGTCCTCTGAGGTAGCCCTCCTCCCTCGGTTCTCTTTCATCCCCTTTTCTTTTTTGCAAGCCTATAGTTGGATAATTTTATTTTTTTTTTTAGTTTTAAACATCATTATGAGGTCAAAGAGGCCAGTCAATATCTGCTGGGGCTGCTAGCTGCTCCCACAGTCAAATCTAGCCTTCTGCCACCACGTATCCTATAAAACCCTTTTTTTCATTGATGATAGTATTTGAATTCAGAGTTTACTCTGTAGTTTTTTAGTCTTGATGAGATTATGGAAGAGATTTTTCAAAGGCATAAACAAAACTTAGATGTCCAAGTCCCATTGGCTTTCAGCACCAATGGTCTGTGCCAGAAGCATTTTGTGCCCTTGACAATCTTCTCCTATTTCTTAAACAAAGATGGTACAAATAAAAGGTTCTTTCATTTTAGAGGAATTTTGTAGAGATCATAAATTAAGGCTTAGATAGATAAACAATTTAAATCCAGTATGCTTTGTAGTGGAACTATGCCCCAGAGTGCACTATGTACTAAGACCCAGAGCATGCTTAATGCAACAGTAGTCAGGGCCTTTGCTGATTTACTGCCAGATGTGCCAGACCCCTGAGGATCTCCTAATGCGGGGAGAGGGGCTGAGTGCGGAGCTTGCTGGGGTGGGTCAGAGGGAACCAACAAGGGACTGGGAGGTGGCAGGTGTCCAGTGTGAGGAAATGGAATATTTATGGAGAAACCAGATGGAGTGAGGATCTCTCTTCCTGTCTTGCTTCTCTCTCAATTTGGGGAAGTCTCTCTCTGCATTACTGCATGACATAAAATTTGGCAGTTGTGGTGACTACTGTATGAGGAGACTGCTAAAAATATTAAGCTTCCAGCAGATGAAAAAGCAATAGGATATGAGCTACCTAATCAGCTTTCTACACCTCTCACCTCTACAGATTGAAGTACTTAACTCTATACTATTCATTAAGTAAAATCCCACTGCTGAATTCTGTTTACCAGGTAGAGAGACTTTTTTTTGTCACTGTTCCAATTAATTGGTGCTTCCTGTGCACATGGAAAGAATCACTAAGCTCTGATTCATCGTAGCGAGTCCCCCCGCTGTTGCGGATAATAGTGGAGTGGGGGTGGGTATGGCTGACTAATATGCCTTTAAATTCCATTTGGGTTACAAGCTCTTAAGGCGTAATGATTTTTTAGGTACTCTGTCATGTGTCACAATGTCACATCACATAAGGTAAATATGACTTATGTAATCCAGTTTGATACATTGCCATTAGAGTAAGCTGAAGGGGATTTTTTGTGCAGTGAAATACCCCATGTGAAGTGTTTTTTTTCCCTGCATTTTAGTGTTTCTGGCGGGAATGTTTGCAGGAGTGCAACCAATCCTTCCTGTTTAGCCTCAGACAGAAGAATCTCAAGAGCCTCTTTGGAGTCCCTTGACATGGCTGAGCATGGCACAGTTAAAACATCTACTGAAAGCAGTGTGAAAGTGGCAAGTTTTGACCCTCAGGAAGACAAAAAATATGGCTATTTTAAGAGAGAGAACCTCTTAAATCCCTCTGGTAAACAGCAGGAGTTGCAGTCTGTCAGTGTCTCAGAGTCTCTGAAATCTGCTGAACCATTTGGCACTGCCTCAGAGTTGGAAATGTTTTTTCTTCTTCATATGATAATAGGAAAAGGGGAGATTTTGTTGGGGTTCTTGTTTTTTTGCTTTGTATTTTCTGATTTTGTTTTGTATTTAACATCAAGGAGACGCCTCACAGTAGTAAGAAACAGTCCCATATAGACATTTTTTTCTACTTTTGCTTGCCAGGTAAACACAGTGATTTGGTGTTCTAGCTAACAGGAGGTAAATAGGGAAATGAGGAGGCATTTCAACAATCGGGTCACTGCTATTTCTTAAAAGTGGTGGCTAAAATAAATTAAAAAAAAAAAAAAAAAAAGCTGTTGCATAAACTCCTGGAACAATAGATTGCTATTTCCTCGCCCATTTTGGTGGGGGTGGAGTCGCTGAGATGGAGCCGATTACCCAGGCTGCAGGGCAGTGTAGCATTGCACAAATAGGCGAGCACAGGCTGTGCTTTCCAAGGAGAGCCTTTGGATTGTTTGGAGTCCACCAGGAAGTCAACTCTGCCCTGGTTTCCGATGCGATTCAATAGGCTATTTTCCAGAGATGTCTGGAGCCAGAATAAAGCCTGTCTGATAGGCCCGTCGAGAATATTCCCATGATTATAAAACCACAGGGGGACAACTTGTTTTGGGAGGTGCACTGACAACTAATGACAAAACAGTCTATGCATTATCAAGCAGATATTGTGTTCTTGAATAAAGGACTGATAATGCCTGGGCACACAGGGCTGCTTTCTGCTCACAGCTATAAACAGATGACTACTACAGACTTCAAATAGCTGCGTGTAACTTGGAGGAGAAACTCAAAGTTTTTCCTCTGAGGTGTACTTTATTTATTACTAATTCTCTCTGCGCCCTCCACCTCTCAAAACTCACTTCTGCAATGCATTCAGTTCTTTGAGCTGGGCTGTAGCCTCATACACCTCCAAGAAGGGGTACAGCGTAAAGAGCTTTGGCTTCTAAACTGTTACCAGATCTAGTTACAGCAGAGAGGATGGTACTTGTCCTTCTAGCACCAGGCTTCCCCTTCCCACATACTTCCCTCATAACAGCAGGAGAAGCTAGTGAGGCATCAGTGCTCTGGACCCTGTCCCTTCTCACAAATGCCTTTGTCACACAGGGTGGTCGCAGCCTCCTGACTCCCTTGCTGTCCTGCCCTGGAAATTCATACTGACCTCTGAATATCTGGGATACTCGTGACTGAGCTTTTCTTCTTTCCCCCAGTGTTTATTTCTTTGGTCTATAATGCTTCCTGCCAGCTACATGTTATTGCAGTCAGAAAGGCTTTTCAGATATGAATGCCTAGCCCTTGCCTGGAGTGAACTTTTACCGCAGTCATTGTCATAGAGGCATCTGGATGTGAATAGATCCATCTGACTCAAGTGTAGCACTCCCAGTCCCTTTTACTTTGTTCACCTGCGTAGTTCCACTAACTACTGCTCATTAAGTGTTCCTCCTTTGGACCGAGGCTAATGGAATGAGTCCAAATATGTCACCTATTTTCCTTGAGGAGGTATTAATGTATCCTGAAATCCTACTCCTTCCCTCTCTGGGCACAAAAGAACTTAACAACTGCAGAAGTATTTTGGTTCTTCTGTACGCGATGGCTGAGAGAGGGACAAGGATACAGGAACACTTAGGAACATTTCATCCTGAGAATAACATTCCATGGTATTTTGCAATGATGCCGAACAGGAAGAACAAGGATATTCAGTTCATCTGGTTATTTTGGAGACAGTCTTCCTTGCAGTAGGATGGACCAGGATTACTTAGGTAGCTGGAATATGAATTGGTATCTGTGAAATAACTTGAGAAACTATTGGCAACAAATAAAACTATTTTAAATTTCAAGTCTTGTCAAGGACATATGTGCAACTCCCACTCTGAATAGTGTTTATGGAAGAAAAATAAGGATCTGGGGCACTCGTGTTCTTTATTGTGCATGATGCTGAATACAGGGCAAAGAAAAAATCCTGCACCAGCTAAAGCAAATGACACAATTCTGATAGACTGACAGAAGATGATATTGCACTCACTGTTTAACTTTTCCTCATCTTCTATCCTTTTTACCAAATCACTTTGCAGCAAAATGTTAGACTGTTTCACACTGTCAGTTTTTAATTGGTGGAATTTGATCAGCACTAATATTAGTTCCAAGGACTGTTGATAGGAGTTTAAAACTTGTCTGTTGCTTCTGCCAAGTACTTTTTACAGGGGGAGAGAGAACCTGCTTCTGCTCTCACTGAAAGAGTGGAAATCAGAGCAGTTCTCCTGAAATCAACTTACTGTCCGTTGCAAAGATGATCAGTAGCAGAGAAAGAGTGGCTTTTAAAAAGACTGCTGGTGTATGGGCAACACAAAGCTGCACGTTGTGACACTTCTAAAGAAAAAGAGGCAAGAGATTCAATGGTTGCTTTACTGTTCTCACAGCTGGACTGCTAAGGTAGGAAACATAAGCAACGTATCATGTCGGTCTTACAGGAGTGGAGAAAAGATGCTTCTCTCCCTGCACAGAGAAGCTGAGATGTTGCAGTACTTTTTCTAATCCATGCACATAATATATGGTACTCGTGAGCTTCAGCTTAAAAAAAGTAAAAATGCAGTGTGCTGCAGTGTGTGTGTGTTTGTGTTTGGATTACAAAAGAATTTTAGATGCATATTTTCTGCCAGCACACCACCTTGCTGCTGTGCAGCTTGACTGACTTCAGAGTATTTAAAGGGGAAAAATAAAAAGGTTGCTTAAGGTTTTAAAGATTAATAAGCATGGCAAAATCTTCCATAACTAGGCAACAGTTTCAGGCCTTTGTGCTCACGTGTCTTTTCTGATTCTTTTTTATAATCTTATTTCACTGCAGATGGGTGTGGGGTGGAACAACAGTGTATGATGTCAGGACAGAGATTATCAGCAGAAATTAGTCAAATTTTCAGTGTTTTCATGAAGTAACCATTTCCATGCTCCAACAGAAGAGTCCTGTGCTGTTATTTCCATGGCACAATGATGAGCAATCCCAGCTGAGGTGTTCTGAGTGATGGAGATACACAAACTCAAGAGGGGAAGTACCACTGGGTTTTTGGGGGGAGGTTTCAGGATAAGCAATGTGTTCCAAGTAATATCTCTCACTAAGGCATTTGGATCTTCTGTTATTTGAGAACAGAAAGGACTCCTCTTTCCCTTTATCAGTTGTACGTATGGGCTTGCATAGATATGCAAGCACACATACACACTTCTGTCTCGTACGTTTGCTGACCCGTCATGTACTCTACAATTAAGATGCTTCACTCCTGAATTACTGGATGTCACTTTGAAAGTCTTCCCACATATCTCTGTTTTCATTCAGAAGAGCAGTAATGCCTTAGAACTCTCAAAAACAAACAACTTGGCTTTTATGATTTTCTGTTTTGAATGAGGGAACTATTTGCTAAAATTCAGATGTGCTTTTGATCTTTTTTCATGAAAATACAAAATTTCTAAAATGGAAAAATGATTTTAAACATTGCCTCAAACAATCCCTCATTGCATGTTTTTCAGAGTTTTGTATTAAAGAGGTTTGCTTTTATTAAACAAATACGAAAAGCCACATTGAAGAGGCATAATACTAGTACTTGGTTTGTGTCTGGGAATGCTAAGATTAATTCTGTTCAGGATTTAACAAACATCCACCTTCAAAGATATCAGTCTGTTTGAACTCAATTTAATCTACAGTAAGTGTACAGGGCTAATGCATATGGAAGAAATGGCTGTGCTTCTCCATATCTAAAATGGTATAATATACAAAGGCCAAGTAGCTTTTATGTTGGCCAATATTTTGAAATATTCAGTTGCCAATCAAAAATGTCACAGAAATCATGTCCTAAAGAGATCTAAGTCTTTGTAGTCAGTTGAACTCAAGATACTGAATGGGAGGTGTAGTTTCTGGATCTGGCTAGAGTTAGGTATATGTTCCTGTTGGAAATACGAACACTAAAGTACTCTTAAGAAGAGATAAGAGTGAAAATGTGGCTTGAAGGTTAAATGAAAAGCAATGTGTTAATTTCCCTCAGACTGACCTTAAAGGTCTGTCAGAAGGATATAGAAAGTCTCCTAATGCAGGGAATGGTTGCACAGGGAGAGAAGGAGAAGAATTAATAAATTTGCTACATTGATGCAAATTGGGTATGTTCTACCAAAATAATACTTCTTAGGTAATTTTTTTTTTCATCAGGGTGATTAAGCCAAATCCTGACATTATCCCACGCAGTGTAGTTCTGCAGGGATTGACAGAACAACTGCATTTGGGCCTTTGTATTTGAGCGATGAAATTTTGGGGGTTGGGCAATGTATGTGGCATAGCCACTGAAAAGCCCATGCAGGAGAGAGAAAAGAGCTCTGATTTCATGAGGAAGGTGGGGATGAAAGCAATGTTTTCTGCAGAAGAAGGTGTGCAAACAAATCTTTTGTGGGAATGGCACCCAGGAGGAGATGGGGTAGGCAGTGGGGCTGCAGACGGAGGCAGGATGTTCTGCAGTCAGTGCTGAATTCCCTGTGGGTCCTATGGAGGTGCAAGGGGATTCCACAGCAGCCTGAGCAACTTCTGCAACCTCTTCTGCCAGCTGTCTATTTAATGCAAGATTGGTTTACGTAGGGATTTTTACCAGCTCCTTTTGTGCAACTTGCATACCTATTAGATTAGGTTCAAGTTTCACTTGCATCCATACTGTATCCAGATGGCATGGATAAACTGTCCAAGCCTACATCCTGTTCTGCACAGTAATTAAGATCCATAGCAGCTTAGCTGAGCATGCTGGTTGCCTGGCTCCTAGCTCCTACCACTTTCTCAGCATCACTATCTGGCCATAAAGGGGAACAGCTCTATTAGAAGGTACCTTTCCTTAATTGAGGGTGAAGTGTCCCAGCCACAAAGGAAGGCTGCTACTGTGCAGAGGCTCTGTCTCTAGAGCTAGATTATTCAGTAGAGCCTTGGTTCCTAGATTTTTTTTTATTTTTTTAACTTTGAAATCCTGGACTTATTCGAGAAGCTCAAAGTATTAGGAAAATGCTTCATGTTTCAGCAAATGTACAAGAGGTTCAGGGAACTGGCTACCACATTAAACAGTTACCCTGTGGCCTGCGCTGTAAATGAAGAGGAATAACAGTGGTTATTGAAACTTGTTCTACTTTGTCACAGAGCTACTGGAGCTGCCTGAGCAGCATTGCTTGCTTTTTGGAAACCCTAGAGGAGAATATGACCTAGGAACAATCATACCTCTGTAGTCCAATTGTTCCTATGCTTGGGAAAAAAAAAAAGTGAAAGGAAAAAGTGATCAGGGTAGCAATATTGTACAATGTGGCTATGTTTTCAAGTTACTCAGAAAGTCTATATACTGTTACATTGCTTTCAGACACAATAAAAGGCCAGTTATTAATCCTGCAATTACCCAGCCTTATCACTGCTATACACACAGGCTGACTGTGGCTGGACTTCTAGATGATATTGTTTTCATTATGGTGACCAAAGCAAAATTTAATTAGAGACCCATCTCTCAAATGGACAAGTGAAAAATATAAGGATTAGGAAATTAATCCTAATACTTAATTACATTAAGGTATTTTGCTGTTCTGGATGGGGAATTTTTTTGATACTCTGGGCAACTCTCTTCTATCAATTCACTCTTTAGTGGCTGCAAAGCATGATTACGGGGATGGGGGGAAATGCTGTTCACAACATTAAAAAGCATATCCTTCCTGTCAGCTCTGAGCACGGAACAGGAATATCTAATCAAAAGGGTTTGCTCTGGATCGTATCAGTTCCTGACCGCAAACTCTAAATCCACATTATAGGAGCAAGGCAAAATGATCTACAGGTAACAGAAATGGAAAAAATGAATTGATAGGGAGATCAGACTGTGACTAAATGGAAGCAGGGAGGCTGAAAGGCAGCATTTTAATAAGGAAGGCTTTTGTACGGTTTTCAGGTACAATTGGGCAGATTTGTATAAAACAAAATTTCATCCTGGAGACTATTTAAATTTCATTGATAAGAATGCACTTCATTGCTTCATTTAGAAGCTTCCACTATGGCTTTTTTTCCCCATTTGTATAAAAATAAGAACCATCTGTAAGGAAAAAGAAGAAGAAAAAAAAAAACACCACAACTTGTTTGTGTGACTGCTTTGCTGCTGTTGTTTAGATTTCTAGGAAACAGATGCATGTTTTTCATTTGGGGAAAGCATACATCTGTTTTGCCGAATTCTCTCCAGAAACCCTTAATTTTCCAGTAAGAGCTTATTCAATTACATTTGAAAATAAGAAACTTTCCCTCCATCATCTGTGCGCACACAGACATGTGTTACAAGGAAAAATGGTCATTTTGACACAGTGAGGAATTGTTTTCTCAGCAAATCCATAAGAGTTTGCAAAATGTTGTATAATAATTTAGGTTAGAAGAAGGAAAGAGAAGATAGCAACAAATTTACTTCTGTAATCTGTGAAAGGATATCTGCACAGTTGGAGCTGTTAGAGTCTCCTATTGAAGAGTGGCACACAATTTAACAAGGCTGAAACCAATAAGATTGTATAAATTCCTGTGTAAGGTTTAATAAAGATGTAATTCCTGTCTACTAATTTCTTAAACCATTCAATGGAATTCTATAACAGGGATATTATTCTCTCTTACATTCTATGGGATGGTTTAAATATTTTATAGGGAGGTTATCATTCTCTGTTAAATTTACGGGTCTTCCCCAGAAGGGGAAGTCATTTTATGTCTTCTGAATGTTAGTCTACTTTGGGATCCACTTCAAAAAATTACATGGTGTATTTTTCAATTGCTTCTTGTTTTGAAAAGAAACAAGTACTACAACATAACTTGTAATAGCATGTGACTCATGTTCATGTGTACCCATTTCAGGGTTTGGATTAAAGTATCTTCCATTAAGGTATCTTCCTTTGGCTAGGGGATTTTTATCTTCAGCATAGAAATAGAAGATGAAAAAAAATGCATAGTCAGTAGTTAAATCTTCGTGCAGAAGGAATCTAAGAGTACATCAAGAAGAGTAAACCTATTAACTTGTTCCCCTTCAGGGAGGAGATCCTACAGTAGTGATGCATTTTGGAAATAAATTTGAAGCAGGTGGACAGAGCAGCAGGAGAGCAGTATCAGGCTAATACAGCAGGAGGGCAACACCAGCCAGTTAGAAAAAAATGAATCGCAAGGACTGTAGGGGACTGCATATTAGAATTGCCAAGCTGAATATTTCCTACTGCATATCCTAAATAAATTAGACCTGCACAGAAATATGGGCAATGATAGCTCCCCACATGGCACAAATAGCAATGGAAATGAAAGCTGCCCATGTGTGCTCCGGTAAAGCTCTGAATGTTCAGGTGGGGTGTCACTTCAGTCCCATTTAAACCTGTCACCGTGAGCTAGGCCTGTGGATAGATGTAAATGTCCCCGTTGGTATTTTTTAATGATATTGCTGGTATTGTCTACACAGCAGTGGATTTCTTTCACTGTGACAAATACAGCTCTCTCTGCTTTATATTCCTCTCTAAAGCCAGTACTGGTGCCATGTGGTGGTGTGGGGCTGGTGGGAGATGAGAGCCCAGCAGGGAGGTCAGGGCTTCCTGAAGGAGCGGTGGGGAGGGAGAGACATCCCCAGATAAACTAGAGAGCAGGAGAACTGTACTGAGCTCCTGCCCCTGCGTGTCCAGTCAAGCCATGCTGCAGCCTCCAGGCATGCTTACCCAGGTCAAGACAGGGAGTTTATGTTTTCCCTTGAGCAGTGGATACAAGCAGCTGCCTTGAGTTAAAAGTGAGCACTCAAGTGGCAATATAGGACTAGGAACTTTTGTGCAGTGCCAGCCTAACCACTAACATTTCAGAAAGGGGTAGAAGAGATGGCTTTGTTAAACCACTCTGCTATGGACTTAAAATACCCTGGCCTTGAGCACACTACCCAGGATGCCGCATGGAGCAGGACAGGTCCAGTCATCCTCAGCCTTTACCTTGCCAGAATAGACCCCGACTCCCTTGATTTGTCACACTAGCTAGTGTGTGGCTGCTTGCATTAAAGTCCATTAGTTTGTTCATTTATCCATGCCTCTGCTGCTCTGCTTCTGGAGGTCTGTGATGTTGGCTGGTGCTCCTTGCGCAGCTGTTGGCAGTAACTCTGCCTGGATGTTGCCCACCTGCTTGTCTGTCCATAGATGCCTGATATTTCACCTGCTGTCACTCTGGCTATATCTTTTCTTTCTTCTGTGGCAGCTGGCCTGGTTGTGGGTTGATTTGTTGCATGCAGTGCTTTTCCTCCCCTGACTGCATACCTTAGGCTACAAATTACACTCTGAATTTTCCATTCCACAAGGGTGCAAAGCAAAGCCTGTTGAACGCAGCAGAAATCTCCTGCTGACTTCAATGGGACACTGAATCATATCCTAAATCACTGATGCTATGGGGTTCACCATAGAGTTTAGCTCTTTGCTCAAAATACTGCACATCTGGGAATAGTTTCCAGAAAATTATATTTTCCTAGAAATGTCCCTGCTCCCTTATAGAGGTTTCTTAACATTTCTGCTTCTAGGCCGCTCCTCCTCTTCTTTTAAGTACCAGTCCCGAGAATGTGTCTTTAACAATTTCAGCCTGACGAATGTTCCTCATAAAGTGTCTTTGTCTGTATTTTGCTTTGCCATTTTTCCAGTGCAAATGGTTTCCTGCTGCTGAAGAAAGCGCTCTTCCAAGGAACACATCCTCCCTTTAGTCTGCTGGGAATGGATCTGATTTTTTTGAAAGAGGGAAGTTCTCTGTTGGACCTTTTAAAAGAGTTGCCGGAGTTTCCAGACATCCCTGGGGCTCCTCGGTCCTCCCAGTAGATTTCACAAATCAATGAGGCACTCAGCATTTTTTTTACTCTCTCCTCTTTATTTCACTGCTTCACAGAGGAGCTTGAGGTACTGGGAGAGTGCCCACAACTAAGGCCCCAGTGGGTAGAGGTCCATTAACAGTATTTCTTAAATAATTACAGTGTTCTATTATGCAGTCTTGTACCATGTGTGCCTTTGTAGTGGCTGCCTTGTGAAATTCTTTCCGCTTTAATTAGTGGAGTGTCAACATTTGTCTTCTAACCATGGCTGTAGAAGACATTTAACACTGTTATAAAACATCATCTGAAAACTGACAGGCATTTTAGTCTAGAACCATGTTTCTAAACTTCATTGTAATGAGTTTGCTGTGATTAGGTTAGAGGAGACAGCAATAGGGACATCATACAGATTCAGGTATTTGTTTTCTATTTCAATAAAGAAAAGAATATATGACCAAAGTTAATCCATTGCAACACCAGCCTTGGAGCTTTTGGGATGTGTCCCATCAAGGCTGGAGAAAGGCAGAAATAGGATGTCAGGATGGAGCCTCAGGACATGTGTGCTGGGGGCTATCGGGCCAAATAGGTGGGGTAGAACAGCTTTGTGATGCTGATGCCATGCACATACCCCAGCTCCTCCCACATTGCAGCACCACAGGCCATGCAGAAAGCAACACCACTTACATTGCACTCTCAATTTTGAGAACATTGCTTCCCAGTAGTCTCCATTTTCAGGCCACCTAAGCAATAAAATAACTTGCCTAAATAGAAGAAGGCAAATCTCATTTGCAAATAATTGTAATGAAGTTTGAGACTTTCAGTTCTTACAAGTAAGAAAATTTCTAGCAATTGAATATAAACAGTGATGATCTATGCTAAATCAATTTTATGTTCATAAAAGTCACGCATCATTAAACTTCCAGCAAAAAATGACATGGGCTTTTGGCTTCTGCTCTATCTGCTTTATTTCTTTTGGGGTACACACCTTGCCTCAAGGTCGTGACTTACAGACATTTTCAAGGGACTGGTGCTGATTCTTATTCTTGAGGTCTGGTTGCCAAAATGTTCCCAATGTATCAATATTAATTTAATTATTGTGAAGCTGAAATAGATGAGGTTTGGTTTGGGGTTTTTTTTGGTTGAGTGGTTGGTTTGGGGGTTTTTTTGCACTGCAAGGTTTTGCTGATATGTTTACTAATTTAAAAAATGTGGTGATGAATATAGTGTCAGATAACAGCCTCAACTGATACCCTCTTTTTAAGATAGGAAGCACATAAAAAATGAAGCTTCCACAGGTGGACTATTGTAAAGCTGATCTAGAGAGTAAAGTACCTACAGGATGGATTTACTGTTGCTCACTATCTAACAAATGGGCTTGCGCTGTTCGTAATTACAGGAGATTCTGCAGAGTGTGTGACTTCCTTCACAGGTTAAACAGTTTGAATATATAGCCTCAGGAGCAAAGGGTCAGTTCTGCCAGTTTTGTGAAAGATACTTGTTGGGAATCCTGTGGACACAAGCTCTAGTTCATCCATGCCAGTCAAGAGAGAAATTTGGTGGTACACTCCCAAGACCAAACTAAGGAATTAGGATGAAGATGAAGGAGTTAAAAACAGAACTTATGAAGTTAAAAACAACAACAAAAACCCCAAACAGGTTAAGTTGGACTTATTCCTTTTCAAAGAGCTCCTAAAATGGGTGATTGAGGGATAGAAAACCAAAGTCCTTTTCTTCAGCTATAGATTGACTTTATCACTGGAAAAACATACAAAGTTCAGTGTAACTGGAGTCAGGTTAAAAATAATTTATATGCGTATGTTAATATGGAAATCTGAAGGATTTCTGAAACTATTCTTTTTTTAAAAACAAAACTCCTCAAAAAATATTTATTCAATACTTTAGGAAAAATATGGAATTCTAAAAAGGTAAACAGCTTCAAAGGCTGTTTTAACCAGTGAGGTTAGATATCCCCCTTGTTTTCTAGATATTCCTACAATAACAAGAGAAGAAAACAGAGGTGCAGTACAATCGCTGATGAGTGAGAAAGAAAATCAAAAGTAGGGCAACAAGACTTATGCACAATTGATGAAAAATTTACCTGCTTCACCTGACACTTCACTATTGACTTTATATAATGTGGAAAACAATCATAACAGAAATGGTAATATACAGTATCAGTAACTGAAAGCAGCACAAATTGAGTGCAAACAACATGAAAAGAGAAAGTCACCAGTCCAGTTAGTCAATAAAGATCACAATTTTCAAGGACCATGCTTGAATCACTGTTATTAATCAGGCTTCCAATTTACAACAGATGATATTGTGCAGTCGGTGATTGATAATCCTTTCGGGCGTAATGTCGGTTCTTCCTTGAACCATGAAGACACAGTTTGTGTGTGTTTGAGAACTCATAGATTGGTGAGCTCCACAGTTCACCAGCTGCCCAAATTACTTTCTGTTGAAAAAAATGCTTTTATTTGGGGGAGGGGAGGAGAGGAACCAATTTGTAAAATTTCTGTTTTCTTTTTTTTTTTTTTGTTAAGGTATGGAGGTGAATTTGCAACACATTGAACATAAACGTAAAAGCTATTAGAAGCAATTGTTCTATAATAAAACATGATGTTGCTAGAGCACAAACATCTGTCACTCATGCAGACATCATCCTGTAAACCCATCTAACTAACTCCATTTTCCCTTCTGATTGTATCAGGGTAGCTTGCGGCATGACAGTGATTTGAGTGACAGACGTCCAACCTGGAACAGTGCTATGCATACTTATGTTTGTTTACAGGGCCTCATCACTCCTGAAAGATGTAAATTTTAAAATTTGCTCTAACTGAGAAAAAGAACCATGAGGAAAAGGTGGTTACCTTGGAACACAGAGTCAAAGTTATTGTAGGGCTCTGGTTTTCATAAAAATTTTACCTAGTTTTTAAATTGACTTTTTGATTTTCTAATGAAAAAGAGCATGAATAATTTAAATGTAGAATGCGTTTTCTGTATTAGAACCATACTATACCAATACAACGGAAGAGACAACACTCAAGACACAGCTTAACTTAATCCTCTTCTTCCTAGACTTTGATTACAATCTTCAAAACAGCTATAGAACCTCTATATTAGAGGCAGAATTTCCCTATCTTCCTATTAAATTATTGTTAGATTTCTGGAATGCAAACTTAATAAATTTAATCAATGAGATTTTAATTTTTGTATGTGTCCTCAGCACTGTAATGAAAATTGGCTAATTATTTAAAACTTCTAGATGCAGAGCACTGGAGACTTTTGCATTTCAAGATATTAAAAACCCTCTCTATGTAAAATGTTTTTCAATTTTTCTGTTACGCGTCTATTATAACAAATCAATTCCCAATTCTGACATGCTTGTGAAGAATCAGACAGTTTTGTTTGTGGTATGGGCATGACAATCTGAATACTTACACTTCCATTTCAGTCCTGTTTGACCATATCTGTAGTTTCTTTGCAGTGTACCAGATGTAATGGGTCACGTATCCTGTACAAACAAAGCTTTCTGCCCTGAGATCTGCAATGTAGGCGAAATATGGTCCCTCGCCAATAAAACCATGCTCTCTCTTTAATGATACCAATCTGTAAGTTGGCATTTTGCATTATGTGCTTATTTGTCAAGCAGTAAATTGATTTGTTCGAGTGAGAAGGAGAATAATGTGCAACCTAATAATCTTGAACTACTGTAGTGTAGGACAGAAAGGTTTAGGTGCTTATTTTCCAAAGACCATGCTCTCATTTCAAATCTGTGCTCTTTGACCTGAAATAAAAAAGAAGGGGAAAGAAAGGTAATTTCTACCTGATCATTGTTTCCCTAGCCTGGGTCCTCTGATCTGATGTCCATCAGGCAATCAGCACGGTCAGCTGACTTCTTTCAAAACTGCATCCATTTTCTCTTTCATGTTCATGGCTTTCTGCAGAGGTAACCTGTGAAGACCAAAGAAAGGTAGGTGAAGTGTTGGTGAATATCTTGGGAAGGATCTCTGGATGGAGTTTTCTACAAGGCAGGAGAGAAAACTGTCTTGACTAAAGTTACTAGGGAAAAAGTTAACTGAATGATAGTAATATTCAGTTGGTTTTTAACTGTCAGTTTTAAAGAAGAGATGCAATCTTTATACACTGAGCCAGAATATTTCATCTTAAACATTTGTCCAGGATACTGGACCAACAAATATTCATAACTGACTATACTTTTTTCTGATAACCACTGATTCTGTGATAACAATGTTCATTTTCACAGAAATAAAAAGCTTCTGTCTTGAACAGTTTTTCATTTTGAAGCCTGTGTTACCTTAAATCAGGTACTAAATGACTAGTGTCTGAACTTCCCATAGTAATAATAAAACAGCCTTCCCCAGTGGCTTCCTCCTCCCCAGATCTTACTGATTTATGGCCAATTCTGGAGCATGAGTTTCTGTCATGTCTATTACTTATTTTATTTCTTTTATATTATTGTTACTGTTGTGATAGAGCACCGAGTATCTTGTTGGGAACCCTATGGGCACTGGTTAAAAAAAGACAAGACTGTCCTTTCGTTGGCAAGCTTAAGATTTCTCCATCCAAAGATAGAAACTGTGTGAGGAAAACTAAAACCATTTCAAGAAATAACAACATAATAGTGAAATGATTATGCTTCCCATCAGAGAGGTAGTCCAAAATGTGAAAATGTCATCAAGTATCTTGGGAAGGACATTTTTTGAAATTACAGCCACATCTGCACTTCAGCCAACAGAACTGGCAAAATGAGAGGTACTCTGACTCTTTGTACAGAGAAAAATGGAGGTCTGTTAAATATCTTCTAGTCTGAGGGGGCAACTATGGAACTGCAATTTCATGATTGAATTAAACTGTTCCATTTCCTAATTTTATCACGGGCTTTGTCAGAGGAATGGCTAAATGTCTGCTTATTAGTCCTGATCTCAATCTTTATCTCAGGAGACTTTTATCATAATGAGTGTTAATTCTATGAAATTAATTGAGAGGTTGTTATTTTCATCTCTAAATGGTGTGCATTTTTGATTGACTGGTCAATGACAAGTCTCTTCTCATTTTCCACTATAATAAGGCTATACAAAGGAAAAGAAGTGGAATAGTTGGCCAATTAAGTTATACAATAATGACAAGGTCAGGCCAAAGAGAGTACATTGTGGTAGTTTACAAATTACTAAGACATTTGGGTTTTTCATGTTCCTGACAGAAATTGTAATGAAAATAGAAAGTGACACATGAATCCATTAACGTGACAGCACAATAAAAGGGAGGAGAAATAATTTTAAGCGTACAAGTATACATCAAAATAATTTGAAGGGATCAGAGACAAACCCACAAGAGAATTCTAACTCTTCCAAAATAAGATGATAAACCACAGAAAATATATATTTCCCATTTTCTCCTAAATCCATGTCTTTTGCAGTTAGTTTCCTGCATTTCAGGAAAGTTTTCCCTTGCTTTATCTCTTCGATCTGCCCTATCTCTGAGTAAGAGCTTTGAATCATGCAAAGATGATTGTATTCACTGAAATCTTGTGATGTTGATGTAATGAATTTGTGTTGCTTTGCCAAGGAAAGAGCAGCTCTCATCATGAAAAATGTGTGAAGCTGTGCCAGTAAAAAGTGACATGTTTATAAATAAGGAACAATGTAGTCATATGGAACCTATGCCTGCGAACATCCTGCATATTACATCATTCTGGTTGAACTGCTTTACCCAATAGTCTTATGGGACTCATTTGTTCAAAAAGAAAGAGCAGGGCTCCTGTCTTAAAGTTTAGCAGAAATAAAAAAGCTTGGATGAGATTTTTACCACTAGCTGTTTCCAGTGTTTCCTGTGGCTCAGGTAAAATCATACATTGTGTTAAACAACAATCATGAAGGGTTTGTTCTGTTTTACCTTTATAAAATCAGAAAAGAAATTACTTCATCTGAACATGTTATCAAATTATGTATATGACCTCTTCAAACATTGGGGGTACTCTAGGTTTTCTAACAATAGAATTAGTATTGTCCACTATCCTGTACCATACCTGCATAGAAAGCTCATGTGAACAGATGACAATGATCTAGCCATAATGTATTAAGTGCGTGGTCAAATAAGGAAAAAAGTGGGCTTCATGCTGACTTTCCCTGAGATCCTTGCTTCAAATGAAGATGATCCCTAAAACACATAGGAAACAGATCTTTTAAAGTATGCTGCATGGGAGAGATCCTTCTGAGCCTGCTGTGCTATACCAGCACAGTTCACTCTGCACCTACCTAAAGCCTCTTTTGGGCCCACCCTGCAATGTTCCCAATGACTGTGGGCGGCATAGCACTGCCTACTTCAAAGAAATCTCCAGCTGTCCTGTTAAAATAGCTCTTCATTCTCTTGGCACTGATGGCACAGTACAAAGGAGACAGCCAGGGTCAAACTTCAATACTGTGTTGAAGAATATTCTCACACTGATGCTCAGCTTATACAAGTACAGCAGCCTTATCCAAGGACCTTAGATTATTTTCCAAAACCAGAGCAAAACAAACTTTTTCATTTGCAGATCTTGACTCCATCTGATGCAACTAGGTGCTGCCCAAGGTTGAATTCCCAAAGAAGGGATCTCTTACGTCTGTTCTTGCCAGGGAATCTGCATGGTCTTGCATACTGCATGGCCACTGTGCCAACAGCCAGTTGTTTTCTGAATACTCTAGACTAATATAACCATTTTCCCAGCATCATTGCTCTCTTTTGATGCCTTATGTAAATGTGATGAATTAGACTTGCTGCTACTGTTGCAGTGGTTTAAAATAATAGAATACACAGCTTTCTGCAAGCTGACTCTGTAACACATCCCATGGAAGCTGACACATTAGGGTGTCAGGTTTCAGACTGTTCAGTTATCTCCTGTTCTTGTGATAGCAAATTTTGTGGGATTTTGACACCTTGCCTTTCAGTCTCTCTCTCTCTCATCCTTTCTTGCCTTGTGGGAATGAAGAAGAAACTTTCCATCCTATGTCTCTGAGCAGATCACAGCAGATCTCTGAGTGGTTCCCTCAAGACAGCTCATGAGTTCTCTGGCAAAGGAAGAATGAATTAATGTGCATTTTTTCCTCGATTAATATTAAAAAGGCAATACATCTTTTTATATATCATCAGCAAAATTCATTGTCTTCATCCAAATTTTGTGTGTCTTTTCACGGAAGGCAGTTGGTACCCTCAGCATTTGATAAATCTGTTCTTTTAGAAGATGCTATCATCTCTAAGAAAAGGATATTAATGTGCTGTCTTTGCCTCTCATTATGAATTTGAGGACCTGATCAGGGTAAAGATCATCAAGCATCAGAAAAGTTTACAGCTGCAATAAGTCTAACTTTTTTCACCTAGGAAACTTCTGGGAGGTTTAAAAAAATGCATGGTAAGTTCTGGTCTCTGGACCATAGAATAGGTGAGGTGGGCAGGGACCTCTGGAGATCATCTAGTGCAAACACCTGCCCAAAGGAGGGTCAGCTAGAGCTGGTAGCTCAGGGCATCATCAGTTAGATTTTGAATATCTGCAAGGATGGAGATCCCTAACCCTTTCTGAGCAACCTGTTCCTACATTTGATCACCCGCACAGGAAATAAAGGGGTTTTCTTATGTTTGAATGGAATTTCCAGTATTTCAGTTTATGCCCATCACCTCTTGTCCTGTCATTGGGGACCACTGAGAACAGTCGTCTTTACTCCCTCCCATCAGGTATTTATACACATTGGTTAAATCCCCCAAGTCATCTTTTCTCCAGGCTGAACAGCCCCAGCTCTCAATGTATCTTCATACAGCAGATTCCCCAGTCCATTAATCAACTTCATGGCTCTTTGCTGATATTTATTAATGTTAGGGATCTATGTGTTACCAAATTAGACACCAGTTAAGATCACATCCCAGGCATGTTTGTCTTTCTCTGGAGAGAAAGGGACATCCCTAGAGCTTTTTAGATTGCAGAGGATGGAATTTCTACATTGGAATGGGGAAGTTTTTCTGCTAACAATTTCCATGTAAATGCTGTTCTCAGAAAACCATGATCTATACTCTGATAAATGAATTCACCCATGCTTCCCCCGGAGTAGAGAGGCACAGATCAGGTAATATTTTTACCAATAACTTATTTGATTGTATTTTAGAAGTAAGAAAGTACTTTTCCCTCCAAACAGTAGAAGAATAAAAGATGGATCGCAAAGTCAGCTTGCAGGGGTAAAGTATGCTTCAGCTGACAAAAGAGTTGGTTTGCAGTGTTCCTAAGCCATATACTGATGGCAATAATGATCTGTCACAACTTATATCTTCAGAGTAATTTCCCCCATACTCATCCAGATTTCAGGAACCTAACACAGAAAAAGAAGGTATGAGTAGAACAGTAGATGGCAGAATCACTTACACAACCCAAGTTTTCAAACCCTTAGTCTTCCTGCTGAACACTGCCCTCTTGTAAGCATTCTTTGAATTATTTTTTCATAAATAATGTTAGTTAGATGCTTACTGAATACTCAGTTGTGTTTTCACATCTACAGGACTGCAGTAAAGAATATTCTTTCTCCCAGGCAAGGTTGATAAAGAATACAAAAAGGCAGCGCATCTCAAGTCTCTGTCACTGCTGGCTTCTTGAGCATGAGCTGATGCAAACCATGGACTTTGAAGATACAGTGGTTGAATCTGTGCAGAGTGGAGGGAAAAGATGCTGGAATTCTATAACCTAACATTGTCCTTCACAGTGACTGATACAGGACATTAAAATTCACCATGAATGAGAACTCATGGTTAAATGTGTTAAAGTTGTTTTTTCTCTAAAATGTGTTTTATTGGATTTTGTTTATAAATAATAACATAATACAGCATAAAACAGTGTTGCAAGCCAGTGTCACTGTACAGTGTGAAGTATAATTGATGCACTGTGACAGAGAAGGCAAAAAGTATGCCCAAGGATAAATTTCTTACTATATTGACTAACAAGACAGGAAAAGCCATGGAAAAAAACTGGAAACACTGCTTACAATAGATATTTTATTTATATTCAAATATGCTGCCACTTTTGTACTCTCACTAAGCCTAACACACACAATATTTGCAAAAACATCTGTTTCTCCCATCCTTCAGCTCAGTATTCTTCATTGCTATTTTCTTGTCCCCTGTACAATCAGTAATTTTAATTATTTCCATTATCATGTACTCAGCTAAGAGTTTAGTTTCAGTAGATTAGACTGAATCCAGTTTGCCTTCATTATTTTCTCTTTGTTCCACTTATTGCAAATTGTTCTCTTTGGCTGTTATTATTTTCCATTAAGTTCTTTGAATTCTATGAATCCTTTCTTGAAATACCCAGCAATGCACGTATTTAAACTAAGTCTGTTTTCACTAGTTATTCTATGCCTTTAGTTTTCACTGAAAAAAACACAGCCCAAATGACAACATGGTTTAATTCCTCTATTCTAAAAACCAATACCCAGTAGCTATTTTCCTTAAACATCACTGGGGGGAGGGAGTTGCCTACCTTCCTCATGCAACTGTTCCAATATCTTTTTTTTTTTTTTCTCCTCTGCCACAATATAATTTCTTAACATTGGAGACGATGCCTTTTTTTTAACATCCTTATGCAAAGTTTGCATATGCATTACCTACCTCTTGCTTACAATGTGGCATGAGCCCGAAGAAATTCATCTGGTTCCCTTAGCAGGCTCACCCATAAGCCCTGCTCCAAAAGGCAACAGAAGACCCTCAAGCAAAGCAATATCCCTTCTGAGCCCACCACATGGCATGCCCAATAAACAATGTAGAAACAGCTGTGGATCTTCTACTTTTGCCCAGGTATGTGAGATACACAAACCTTTGATCCTGTCTGTGGCTGTCCTCTTCCCTTACGTGACTGTTTTCTGAGTGCTGGTAGCTAAATTGCTGTGTCTATACAGCCTGTTCCGTCTGCTCTTGAAGTACAGTGGGCCTCTATGCACCTGCTGCCTACCTGCAAAAGTCTCTGTCTCAGCAAACTTTCTAGATTTCTAGATCTTGATGTCTCACCTTCTTGAACTAGTCCAAGACAAGGGTCCTGGCAGTCCCCCTGCATCATAGAATGTAGCCGTAACTCACAGCCTAAGCAGGAGTCTCTCCAGACCAGGTTGCATTCACATGAGAGTTGGTTCCTCAAATCAGACTTCTATAAACAAATTACTCCTCTAACTATTGCACCTCCCTTGCCAATCCTATAAAAGATCAAAATTCCCAGCTTAGCTGCCACAGTTTTTTCTTAGCATAACTGATTTCTTTCAGTCTGTTTATCACAAACTTTGCATCTACTATTTAAAACAGAATTTAAACTACACAGGTTGTTTGCTTATAAAATACATTTTCCAAAGATGGATCCAGGAAGGCTTTTAAATGGTGGTTAAATACTGGGTCATTGCTTATTCTTGTTCTCTAAGCACTGAAACTTTCTGTGAGGTACAGCACCCATTGCCATAGCTGTCATGAATTTCTTGCATCCCATATAATAGCAATTTAATCTCTGTAACAAGAAATAACAGGAAAAGATGCGATGTATGTACACTCAGTCTCAAAAACTCCTCAGAAATAATCGGTTTCAGTGATTAAAGAAGTTGAAAGAGTGCAATAGCAATTTGTAGCTTTACATTGCTTTGGAGTAAAGACAGCATTGATTGGCTGGGGTTAGCACAGCACAAGTCATCTCAGGTAGATAAATAATGAATGTCACCATTAAAAAATTATCTTCTGTGTGACAGTCAACAAAGTATGAATGGAAATTCAGTGTAATAAAAATGGAAGAGAGCAGATTCAAGAGCAGAGAGGCATTTCCGTGCAGATATTGCTAATCTTTTGATGTGAGGTAGTTTCAAGCAACAAGTACCGGGTGTGCCAGTAATGATTCAACTTGGTCCTTTTCCTATCACACTGCAGAATGAGGTCATTGGAAGCAAGGAACGGACAAATGACAAAACTTCCCTGCAAATACCAGTGAATCTTGATTATACTTTCAGCTCAAGGCACATTCAAACTTGTCAATGTGCTGAGTCCTTGAAGGCAGCTTGGCTGCCGCAGACACATGCAGAACTGCCCAGTAGCTGCTGCGAGGTGTACAGGGGAAAGCACCAAATGCTGCACATCAGCATGTTAATACATATGTAGAGTAAATATACACATTTTTATGCCTGTTTGAGATATCTTAGCATTGCATTGATATTCAGTAATTAACGTTAAGAAGAATCTCTAAAATTTGGAAACAGTGTTCTTTTTCAAATATAATACTTTGCTTGTTCAAAAGCACACGATGGTCATTTTTTCTGATCCTACTCTTCCTCCTTGAAGGCCTGCTGTTACTGTTTCTTTTTAATCATCTGCATCTATTGGCTTAAAAGCTAAACATTGGTCTTTAATATACAATATCTAACATCAAAATTCATAACTAATTGCAACATAACAACATAATCATAACGTAGCAAGAACTGGCAAATTTGCATTAATCAGAGCAGGTCAGTGTTGTATAGCTGTAAGCAAAACTCACATCACTTCTCCCAGGAATTACTACTTTGTTGGCAGCAGCTTGCACACAAGAAAAACCGATCGGTACATGTTTGTTTTAGCCAGGCATGCCATCGCACTGCAATAAAGTGTGCTGCTAAAAAGAAGTAGATGGGTCAGTGTTGTCTGAAGGACCAGGCATAAACATTAACCTGCAAATTTCCTAAGTGAGTCAAAACAGCTTGTGATGGGCTAATTTACAAATGTGAGTTTCTGACAAGACATTCAATTTATGTCCCATAAACCGTGCCACTTGGCAAGAAGAGAAATAGATGAGAAAGGGCAGGAGGGAGTGTTTAAGTTTCCGTGTCTCTTTAAAGGGGAGGAAAGGGCAATTTAACTTTGAGAGTGTGCTAAGAGGGTTAATTCAGGAGAAGTTCTGCAATTTATTCTCGTTCTCTGTAATGTTGGACCTTAGGGCTTAATGTAATGGAATGTGATTTAGAGTTCTGAATGTGCTAATTTTGTAATTCAGGTGTCCTGTGGAGAGGCTGTGTTCATGCCAGCTGTCTGGGGAATTAAATGCAGCTGATTTGTGTTGGGGAAAATGTGTGGTTTGCTTCAGGCCAAAATTGTTGTAAAATTTAAACCAATGTATTTTTCTCTCTCCTTAATTTAAAGTATGGGATACAGGTGGGCCTGAGGGGAATTACCAAGGGCTCCCACGTACTTCCTGGTGTTTAGTATAGAAAATTCTCATATTGTTAAATTATAGAACTTGGTAACCAGCGTAAACCAGTTTTATTTATAATATTGCTTTTCTATTTTCCTTTGCTTTTTCCCTGCTTTGTGTGTTCCATCTTCATCAAACACTAATTACAGTAGGATTTTAAGTCTCACACTCTCTGCAAGCATGAGATGTCGATCTAATGGCCAATTTTTTCGGAAGACATTCTTGTGTTAAGTATCAGTTTGATTTTCTACCATCATAGGGATCTGGGGTGGGAAAACGGTTTCCATAATATTCTTCAGTCAAACTGAATATTTGTCGATATTGCTGTGAAATTGTGAGCTAACAGCGCCTGCCTACCATAAGGGGTATGCTCAAGTGTTAGCTCAACAAAGCAAGCCAAGTTTGCCAGGTGAATAACACAGACCTGAATTATTTATTTATTTCAAAACGTATCCTCGGGATATTACAAAATGTGGTTCTGAGAAATAAAGGACCATGTCTTTGGCTTATGTAAATCAGAGTTGCTCCATTTGCTTCAGTGAAACTGTGCTGATTTATGCCAGCTAAAGAGCTGGACCTCTGTTCCTTAGGCTATAAAAGTGCTTGTTGCTTTACAAATGGCTCTGTATCTAAATGGCATTATCACACCATAACACCTGACCTGAGAGGTGAAATTGGTTACTTTTATTGAAATAAAAACAATTATATTTCTATCTTTACTGGTTTCCTTCAGCTGCCTTGGGAAAACATTTTAAGAAACCAGGAAGGTGAAGTTGTCTTTTCATACATTCTTGCAAGAGTACTGCCTTTTTGAAATACAGTGAAGACCTCTTAAATAGAAATGCTGGTGAATAGCGAATGAAAGGTGCCTGGTTTGTTTTTTCCTCCACCTCCATCTTAGTCCCTTTACCATGTCCTTTTGGAGATAAGTGTAGGTAAATTACTTCAGGTCTCTTAATATTAAAAACAAAATGCTGGGAGGACAGAAAACTCAAAGATGCTAAAAGCAAAGCACAGTGAATAAAAGGATTTACCCAAACCAGCTTGTGGAAGTATGCCAATTCAGCCATTCCACACGTGATACCTACGTACATCAGGCACAATGTTTTCAGATCCATGTGCTTTTGGGTAGGAATATTGTGTATTTGTTGGTTTTGCTAGAGGGGAGATGGAGTTTGCAGAAAATCCAAAGGAAGCAGTGTGCAGAAGTGATGTATGTGCTTCAAAGTAAAATTAAAATCAGTTTCTATTATACACAGAATAGATACAAGCTGATTTTATTTTGTTCTGTTTAAGCATGGCTTAAAATATTTTCTTCACAAAATCATTTTGAGAATGCTGGTATATATGTGGTGTGAAAATGTGGGTACACACTAATATTCTGCTAATATCTGATAGATAAAATTTCATTTCTAAAAGGGCAATGCCTGACCCCGTGATACAAACAGCTTGTTTCAGAGTGGATAAAATGGAAGATGAAAGTCGCCCTTAATGGAAATCAAAATTGTTTAAACTTGCAAAATGATCACGCTCTGACTTGACCATACTTCAAAGCTTTGCATGTTGATACATTTAGTTCCTGCCTTTATTTTTATTCAAAGTTCAACAACCTTGTGACAATTCATCTACTTCCTTCTATATTGCCCATGAGTGTTGAACTTAGTTTTGGTTTAAAGTAATCTGGATGTAATCCTCTTGTTGCCACTTCCTAGTTAAATTATCTAGTTAATAGATAAAGCAGGTAACTGGTATAAGCCTTGCTCATACTTATGGGCACTTCTTTCGCAACCTGGAGCTGCACAATTTTTTTTTTTTTCTTGGCTGAAATGTTTTTCTTCCAAAGTTGCAGATTCAACCCAAATATTTGGCAAACTCATTTTTTGTATTCATAGAAGAGGAGAATTCTAAGAAAGCTGTATCATTTCACTTTGAAAATAAAATATGTCAGTGCTCTGTAGGGAAAAAAAATCTTTATTTAAAAAAAAAAGAAAATTCAGAATAAGAAATGCTATTTCAATAGAAACAAAATGCTTTGTTCACTCTCTAGTGATTTATTTGACTTTTTTGCTCATAAATATCCAGGCTTGGCCAATAAAATAAGAATTTCTGTTTTGTTGGTTTTTTTAATCAATAACAAAAAGCAGTTCTTTCCAAAGCTTTACCGTAAACATAACCAAGCTCTCTTTACATGTCACATTTGTAATGAACACCTTTCCCTGTTTCTAAATTGCCATTGAAACCCTTTCCCAGAAGTGAGAAGACTGTCAATCAACTGCTATTGGATAAAAGCTTACCTACATGATTACTGGAAAATTAGCCATTAAAATAGTGGCACTAAATCACTTTAAGAATATATTGTGGACACTTGTATTAAAAATTAAATTGGAGTTCATTTGATTTGATTTCCTTCACAATATGATAACACTTTGTTATGCCACTTTCTACTGTAATCCTATCAGACCTTCTAAATGGGCAAAGAAATATGCTGTAGGAAGCGGTACTGGTTATTCAATGAGCATCATTTCAGTATTTGGTTATCATTAAATTAAAGACACAGGAAAGTATTTGGGATAATAAGCTATTGAATGTGAATCAATGCAAAAATGTGTGAAATTGAGGTCTTGACCACTTTGCATGAAAGTATGTCCAGACTATATCTCCTAACTGCTATTGCCGTTTCTACTGGAGAATAATCTTCCCACCTGATTACCTTTTAGCGGGTTGTTTCTGAGTTTCACACCAGGGACAGTTTTATTTCAGTTTGTAATTATCCATTCTCTGTTTCTTTGAATAAGTGAACTAATGTTTTTAAGTCATTCAGGTGCTTTCAGGGGAAAGTATCTACAGAAGTACAAACTCTTATTTATCTTCTTCCAAGATGGACACTGGGTGTCATGACAAAACAATCCAATAAAAGAAAAAAATGGCCATTCTGGCATGTGAGTTCATCAGAATATAATTGTGTTAGATGCTTCATCTGCAAATCAGATCATAAACTTAATCCAAGCTTTTTTATAAGAGCTAAAACATTTTGCCTTGAGTCAGAAATTTGCTGTTGCTACCAGTGGTTATGCCCAAGGAGTATTAATGTTTGGCATCAAGTTCAATTTTATTCAGTGGCTGTAACAGAGATCAACCTTGTTTGATCCCTTGCTTTATCTTTGGGGAAATTAATTCCAAATGATGCAGCTGGATTGAAGAACTGAGAATTTAAATTTATCTTCTCTGCTGGGTGAAGGAGGATGCATATTTATAACACAAATAGCAAACTCTCTACATTTTGGCTTCCTGTATTTTATTACTTGCTACCAGTAGCAAAACTTCATGCTCTCAGCAACAGCATTTCTAAAGGGTTTTTGCATTTTTTTAAACTCTCATATCCAAGAGTTAATAGTCCAGCCACAGAATTTGATAAAGGAATATTCTCCTGCTTTTATAAATGAATTTAATTGTTATCTTGAATTGTGTCATAAATGGGTGAAAAAGAAATGCGTCATCTGTTCCCCATTATTTCTATCTGTTCTTCCTGGCTTGTTCAAAGAGTGTCCAGGCTCTTCAAGTGTATAGTTCATGTACTGTTTCTTTGCTTTGTCTGTATGTCAGGTATTGATACAGACCACCTTTGTAAATCTCCTTGAAAGCTACTAATGAAAAAAGACAACAATGAAAATTAGTTGGCAATATTAATATCACCTCATTTGGCCTGAAACATCAAGGCTAATTTGTTGAAGGCTTTGTACAATCTCCCCCAGCAAAGAATTTTTTCTTCTTGTGAGCTGCATCAATTTCCTTTGGGTCAGCCTGGTAGACTTTTCCACTCATTGTCGCCTTCAGCCCCAGAGAGCCACCACCTTTGCTTGCCTGTTAGACTGAACAGTATAGAGCAGAGTATATATTCTCAGTCTCCTATGTCAAGCTAAGTAGCTACCCTACTTGCTTTGCTTCTCTTTCATAAATGTTTTTCCATTCATCCCCTAGTCCCTGGTTAGGCATACAATAAGCATCACTCTCTTACCTTTATGCCACCTCTCCTACAAACACAGCTTCTGGAAATGCACCTAGTAAGGGGAAATCAGGAAACAACTGTCCTGCAACTCAGGTGGGAACATAGAAAGAATGCAGAAAAGCCCTTCCTTCTGGTCCATCTAGACTTGTATTTTCTTTCCCACAGTGACTCCCACGTTCAAAGTAGGATTAGCTGTAGAGGTATATAGCAGAAGGCAAAGTTCCTCAGCACAACAGGACAGGGGTGCCTTGAGCATCTCCTGGGCACGACGGTTCTGCATAGGTCCCCTATCCTGCCCATGTAGCTGGACAGATAGAGCTGGACAGATCTGTGCTAGCGCAGAGAGGACATAATTCCTGCAGGAAAGTTTATCCACCTGGAAAGGAGAAAGCTATCGCCCTGGTGTGTGCTGGAAGTTGGTGAAGGGATTGTGTTTACCACCAGCTCCCTTAGCATGCTCCCTTTGCTTTCATCCTAAATACAACAAATGCAACATTCTGTCCTGTCCTGACTCACCATAATTAGCTGGGCCAGCAATCAATACCACTAATGAATTTAGGGACAAGATTGTTACTATTGATTAGAGTACTTTCTGCCACCTTCCCTCTCGTGGCAGCATCATGGGGAGAAATATATGGTTATTTTGAGGTCTTTTGATGCTGGGCTTCTACAAAACATTCAGGCATTCTGAGCAACTGACCCTTATTGTACTTTTTTGTTCTTACAGGGCCTGTTTTGGTCAGAATTACAAAAAAATTTAAAAGTCTATAAAATTGATAGGACATTAAAATGACATGTTTCCAGGGTGTCTTTTTATTACTGCTCTGTGTCGGCCGTGGCCATGCCCACTGTGTTATGGAACTGTTCAACAGATCTGCCCGGATGATGATGATGCTTTTTCAAAAAGCACTTTGGATTTAGAATAATAACCACAATCTGCTACAAGACAAATGTTGATGAAAAGAGGATGCCAGCAACAGAAAATGTGACAGAGCTGGAATTTCTAACAGCAAAGCTGTGTGCAGCAGTGTTATTCACACTTCGAAATGTATTCTCCCTCAGATAGCACTGCCTTCTGATATGCAATATGGGCCTGATCCAAAGCCTATTTAAGTCAGTGGACTGATTCCCAATGACTTTAATGGGCTTTGGATTATACCCTAATTGCACTGATGTTCCCTTTACTAAAGCTCTTAGTTATAATGAAGCTCAACAATGCTCTGTTTGTTTTTCCCTCGTTTCCAGGTGTTAATATTTTCTCTCTCTCTACCTAAGTGAAGCCTCAATTATCAGGGAGGAGAGAAAAAAGCCCACATCTTCCACCAACTGCAGTGATCTGCTGCACATAGATCCCTAATGCTCAGTGCTGAGTCACAGCGAGCAAGATGATGATCGTCATGTAAAGGTGGTTAATAAAAGCAAAAGCCCAGTGGCATTTCAAGCCTGATTTGGCAATAAATGTCTCCACGCATGAATGGCCCGCTCTAGTGAGAGAACCAAAAGTACCTATGAAATAGGAAACTATGGAATATCAAATGGGACCAGAGTTCAGCAGGAGGAAAGGTCTTCGGGGAATCAATGAGGGAATTTCTCTTTTGCTGTAAAAACAGAAAGAAAACAACTCATAGTTCATAGGGACGTTGACAATTTCTAGAACTTTTCTCTAAAAAGTATAATCAGCAAAAACCTGCCCAGGTATGCCTTTTTGAGCACGCCTTGTAAAATGATGGAGTAAATTGCCCTTCCCTCTCTGGTGGGCAGCTCCCATGAGGACATGACTGTCTATCCTTTCACTATAAGCAAAAGTAGATACAATGTCCTGTGCCTATTCCCATGACGTAAAGCAGGATTTCTGACAAAACACCAACATTTATGTCATTAAATTCTCATCTCATGTGACAACTAAAAATTATCTTCCCACTAGTCCCTGGCTGCCTTGCCTTCTTTAGTAAGATGGGATACTCCTGTGACAGCTACTTGCTAACTAAACAGATTGACAGAAGCTGCTTATAAATTAATTAACTGCTTAAGCAAATTAAACAGATGGAAAATGGGGAATCAGCTATGAGAGAGAGATGGATGGACAGTCAGGGACACATACACTGCTGATGACAGCGTTCCCTTTCTCTCCCTACAGTCTTCTCCTTTTTAAGCAGAGAAAATAGAGGATCCTAAGTCTTGGTTATTTGATAAACACTGTGGTCCAGCTGAAGTGATAGACCCCAGTGAAAGTGAATGGACCATAGTATTTATTTCAGGTTCTGACTATAACTGAGTATGCCACAGATTTAACAGCAAACTAGAAAATTACAGAAAAAGTATAGGTCCAGGAATACTGAAAACTGAAAAATATTCCTTTTATTTCTTTAAGACAAGCGAAAAATTTATTTTCTTTTACCCCAAGAAAAATATTCTGCCCCCCTTCCAGTTTATTTAATCCCTTTTCATTTTAGACTGTTTCAAATGAAAAATTAATTTTAGAATAAAAATTCAGAAAGGTTCACTTAAAAAATGTCAAAGTGAAAGATTTTGGCATTTCCAAAATGGAACATTTCAGTTTCAAAAGATGTCAAAACAAAATGTTTCAATTTTTGGCTGAAACTATTTGCGTAAGTCAGCCTGAATTTGCTAATAGGTTCTCTCCTCCCACTCAAAGGGGTTTTTTTGTTTAGTTCGTCGGTTTTTTAGCAAATTTATTATTCAACACATTTTTTTCAACTCCAGATTTTATTCCGTGTGTGTGGGTTTTGGTGTGGAAAATATTATTTTACTTAACAAGGCAAAAATACACTATCACAAGGTAGAAAGCTTGATTTGAAAAAGACAATAGGTGAGATTGGCTAACAGAATGATTTGATTATTTGATTATGAGCAGAAACTATCTTACACATACTGCCAGGCAACTAACTCTTCAACAAGTTTGAATTTCCATCTCTCAGTAGTTAAAAATTTGCGCACAAAAGATATATATATATTTTGTACACAATTTCTACCCTATAGATTTTATAACATGCTAAGGTTTCTGTGCACAAAAGAAAAACAGAAGTTCCAGAATTTGGAAAACATTAGAAAAATTAAAAACTCTCTTTAAAGTACACATTACTCAAAAATCCCTGGGAGTTAAAAAGTTTCATGAAGATTTACATCTTCAAAATCTTTATGGGACAAAAAATAGCAGTAAAGCATGTTTCAGCAGCTGAGCATCTCTCTGCATGATGATGTGATGCCTTGAACAAAGGCATGAGAAGGAAAACTTCACCGTATTGCTGTAGTGATTAACTTTTGCTTGCTTGAGCAACTTCGAAACTTCAGCATGTATGAATAAGATAAGAAAACCTTGAGCTTTGTCAATGGTATGCGCCAACAGACAAGAGGCCTTGGGCCCTGATGATAAGCCTTGGGTCCTGCTGAGTTTTTGTAATTAAAACCTGCCAGGGCCAGCTAACTAGGAAGAAGAGATGAACCACCTGGAATGACCCACACTGCGCATGCCCTAAGAGAGTTCAATTAGCGGACACCACGAAAATGATCATCAGAGGGATTCAAAGACCCCAAAAGACCACTGACCTATTTAATAGCACATGCCCAAAAGGGCGGACACTATGTAAATGATTTCTGGGAAATAACATGAATATGTATGACAGTTTTGAGAAATGTAATGAATATGTATATGATTAGAACAGTGTAAGCTTTGTTTGCTGTAGGTAACGGTATGCATTCTAGGAGGAATTATCCCCCATGCATCCAACGCTGCAATAAAGAATGCCTGCTTTCTAAAACTCCAAAATCGAGTCTTAGAGAGTTTCTTCGACCAGCTTTTTCGGTAACAGATGGACCACTGGTATTATTTTTTTATTGTTGCTCTTATTGAGGGAAGATGCAATATCTGATGCTAAGTCCTTTCCAGTATTTTGGGATTTCCACCTACCTGTTTTTAGCTGTGTGAAATTCCTGTATTTAACTGACAGTTTTTCTGGTTCAGCTCAGGAATTGTATAATATTGATTATTTAATAGTAAGTATTTCAGGTTACAGGTTAACGCAGTTGTTCCTATAAGACAAACAAAATGTTTATTTATCAGTAATGTTTTGTAAGACTACGAAAAATTATATCTAAAAATTTGTTTAATTTTAGGTAATTTAGAAGAGACACTGACTGTCCTGTTTTTCATAGGGAATTTCCAATGTCCTTCTAACCTCTACTTCTTTGCTATACATACTCTGCAATAGCTGGGTAAGCTATGTAAATCTCAGTGAAATGTTCTTCAGGCTGTAAAATCCTACATATAACTCACCTTGGTCTCTTAAATTCGTATTATTTACCTCCTTGTGTATGCCACACCCTTTATGGCCCTAATCCTTCAAATATTAAGACAACTATGCAACATTTATTCATTTTAGCTGTCTCTTTAGTACGTCATGCCAGACAGGAATTAAATTGTGAGCTCTTACCTAAATAAAGGCTTCAAGACAAACCTATAGTGTAATTTTTGTTCCAGCCATAATAATTTTCAAATGTTTCCATAAAAAAATTTTAAATTCAGTTACCACGGAAATATTTGTTTACAGTCCTGGGTCTAAATATTCACTGTTTCAGTTGTCTAACACTATATGTCTATACTATATTATCGGGCTCTTTTCTGAGAGTCACTTGCTTTCCCTTCCATGACCTGCAGCACTTCATTGTCACTTGTGCTCACATGAAGTGCACCAGCGGTGTCTCTTTTGCAGCCAATTAGGGTTCCCGGGTGGATAATTTACGTGTGTTACTCATTTGCTTGGCCTGGTAGCTTTTCTTTTTAAATGTTGTTGTATCAGTGGAAGCAATGATAGATAATCAAAGGCTTTCTAGATTAGAGATAGCCGATACCTTAAAATTTCTATTTGATTTTAAAAGCACAAAAATATTTAGGTTAGTTAACATTGATAAGCTATATTTCCAGTAACACTGAAATGAGTAAAGGGCCCATGGTGAATCGTACACTGATAGTATGTTTTGTGTTTGATCTTGGTCATAGATTTATTATTTTCTTCTGAAGTCTGAGTGTAATTTATCTGACAGGTTCAATGGTCAGAGAGAAAGTTGTTCATTGACCTGAAGAAATGTATGGTGTCTTCATGATGATGAAGAACATAAAAGAGTCTCCTTCTTGGGAAATACTAGAGTTGATAGGGAGTGTTTGAAGAAGAATGTGTCAAAGAGACTGACAGCAACATGAACAAAAGGAGGAAGGGAAATAGAAGATGAGAGGCTGAATTTGTTCTCTTTGGGATTTCACTTTTAGGAATTTTAACAAAGAAAGGGTCATTATCTGGGCAGCATAACTTCCTGAAGCCAGCTTTTATCTCTTCTTGTCCTTTTATGTAATTGAAAAAAAGGGCCTTTCACACAGAAGAACAGTGGAGGAACTGGAGGACACATAATGGACACAGGAGAAAATCCCTCTGGCACATGGCTTTTCAGTGCTGCTTCTCACAGGGCAGGATGCGGCAACCTCTCACTTGCACCCTAGGTTCACTGCTCTTTGGGGGCTGGCTGTCTCCCTCTCCCTCTGAAGTCAGGAACTATATGTTGTGCTCTTTCAATGTTCTTCTCTCATGTTTTGCTCGTTGCTATGCTTCTCAAGAACTGTGTTAATTCTTTCTGCAAGCTGTTTGATCTGAGTCTACTTCTTTACTAATCCAGCTCTACTTAATCAAAGAGGAATTCCAACCTTCATTCCTAATCCAACTGTAATATTATACATTAAGCCAAATATTTGCTATACTGTATGAAGTCCACACAGGTCTGTTGTTTGTTTTCTTTTCCATAGATGGGGTTATGAGATTGTACATCCCAGTAATGCAAGCTGTGAAAGGCAAATAAGCTCTGAAGTTACCTAATATTCTACTGTCATCTGATTTATTATTTCTCTCCTTGGTCTCATGCTTAACCCTCCCCACCTTAAACCTTAGATTTCTTAACCTAGTCTAACACAAATCCTCACCTCTTGCCTGGCTTGTGGCTGGTGAATCTCTTCCGGCTTAGTACAAAGGAAACAACTCACATCGGAGTGATGAAGCCCATTGGATAGGGGCTGTCCTGCAGTGGGGAGTTTGGCCATTGGGGTAAAAAAGGGGAATAAGTGAAGGAGATACAAGGCTAACAGTAGGTCTGCAAAGAAAAGCTTCAGAGCAGGAATGATGAACTACATAATTGACTCAGATTCTATCCAATTTCACAACGCACTTTTCCAGTCCTTATGATTAGCTGGGGGTCAGTTCTCTAATACTGTCACCTTGCTATGCATCTCTACAACAAAACAGAGTGTTATATTCCAGTAACTCTTATGATTGCACCATTTTTTGTGGATCAAAGTACACAATCATAAAAATCCATGCTTGTAACAGCAAGCTTTAATACAAAAATAGTAATATTATATATCTGATGAGCTGCCTGGCTCCACACAGAAAAAAGGACTAGTGAACCCAAGGGACAAGGGCCTTATCTTCATCAGAACAAGAGCCTGGATGAAGGGTCTCCTCTACATACAGCTCCAGTAATTTGGTTAGTTTAGCAAAATAACAGTTTGTGCTTAATTCAGAATTTCTAGAATGGTCTATGTTGACGGTCAGTTACCAGCTAAAAGATACATGAAGGGATGCAAGGTGTGTACGTACACATATATGCATTTACGTATTTGGGAAGTTTGCTGGGCTTGAGGACTGTAAAACCCAAGAAAATGAGACACAAAAGAAAAGCTGTTTCCTTTGCAACTTTCCTTTGCAAATATTTAATAACTATGTAGTAAATATTTACTAAAGAAAATAACGAGGAAAATTCTCCTCTGAAGTTTACTGTGCCAAATTTAGAGGCTACTCAACCATTAAAGTGTGAAACAAGGGGATTTCAGCCTTGATTTAAATGCAAATCTCAACCCAATCTTAACTTGGAGTCGTTAGCAACGTGCCATTATAAAAGAAACGATTCGGTGTATTTACAGTGCTCAGTTTTCCTGCCATCCTTCCTCCTTTAGTGTACCATTCACCAGGAAGGAGAGCTTTCTACTTGATAAGGCACTGGATACAAGATGCTACTGGCCAAAATCCAGTCTTATCGTTTATACAGGTTTTACATGAATTCTCCTGTTTCTTCTGTTAGATATCTTATTAACCGCTATATATATATGATAGCATAATTCATGCTGGCAAGTATGTAGCATTTATGTATACTGTGTACCTTTAGAATTGCCAATATTTATGCAAAAACTAATACACTTCTTTGTGTGAAATGCAAGCTGGTTTTGCTACGACATGTTAACAGTTCAGAAATGCTCATGACAGTCAGATGCTTAGCTCTTTCTTTTGTCTGAAGTTTTGGCTACAGATTGTTTTAGGGCAGTATTTCAATGATTTGCTGAATATTTAAACTCGACTCCACAGTGTTGAGGAATCCAGGCACTTTAGTTTCTACTCCAGGTAAACAAGAAGTGTAAGAATTCCCCTGACTTTCAGAATTGCACTTACGGATCTTTTTACTCAGCTGAGCAATGAAGTGCAAACTCTTCTGATTGATTGCAAGTTTTCATTCATACAATGGACCATCACACCATTTCTGAGGGTCTTGACTATTTGCTATAGGTCAGGCCAGGTGTAAAACCAGCTGGCATGAAGGCAAGACTTTAAACATAGATTTTTCAGTTTAATGCCCAATCAATTTCATATGACAGTCTAATGGACTCTGCTGTAGTTTTTAGTGGACAGAGGAGCAGTTTCAAGGATTGTTCATGAAATAAAAAAGAAATACTTTAATGTTACGAGAGAATGGGACTTGATCAGCAAGCTACACATTCCAGCCCTGATCTGGTGTACATGAATGCTCCAAGGTCTTCCAGGAAAGTGCTTTTAGGGCTTACTTATCTCTTATAAGGAGCAAAAGATGGTATCAAAGCAGGATGGTCATAGTCAAGACAGGAGTAAGCACTTAACCTCACTCTCAGTTTAATTCCTGGGATTCAGCTCTTGTGAGCACAGAAATACCATTCATTGAAAACACTGAGATGAGGTAATTCAGTCTCCCATGCTGCTGGGTTGAGGTTTGAATCAGAGTTACGTTTTCAGAAAAAAACACCAGTACTAGTATCTATCTGTCATATAACACATATACGTATGCACATATATATGGAAAAAAGAATGAAAGGGGGGTATCATTATTTCAGTGTAACTGAGAATAGCTGTCAGTAGAGTTAAATAGAAACTTAAGGTAAACGTTTGTGTTCCTCATACATTGCCTGCACTGGAATATAAATTTTGGCTTCTTTTATAGTCAGATTCATTATTTGAACATATTTATTCATTTTTAATCAGTGTGCTTCATTTTAAAATAGTTTGTACTTTCCTTCCATGCTAACACTTTATACTTTATTTAAAAGTGAATGATAGAAGTGAATATCTGATTATGGAAACTCACTGCAAAACTCTGCCTGCCTACTCATTGTAAAAACAAAGCAAACATCCAAACATGATTTTTAATACAACTTTGAGATCAAAGAACAAAGTGGTTATGTTCTTCGGAAAACAGCAAAGAAGCCTTATTTTAATGTATTTGAATAGGGCAGGTGGCACTAGCAAATTACATTACAGTCCCTGGGTAATGCAACAAGGAAAATAAGCAGTAAGACACACCTTATTTGAACTCGCTGCTACAGTGAATAGTTGGTTTTGTTTTAAAAAGCTCTGTCCTTGTCACTGTACTGTCATTAAAGATAAAAATTGCTTGGCACCTGCTCACATTTTATGACCTTTTCTTTTCAAAGAAGGATCCTGTTTCTCTGATCCCAACCTTAGTTTCTTCAAGGAATGAACACACAGCTGTATCTTAGCTAAATCATATTTAAACTGTTGTATGCAGGAGGCTGCCCATTTAGCAAGGCTTCCAGGTAGTAAGTAGATAATAGGTACTGGTTTCTTATGGGCCCCTGAATTGATTTAGGGTGTGAATTTTGATTTGTAGAGCTCCAGAGAGTTCAGAATATTTCTAATGCGATGCATGATCCACCACAGCTATCGCTGTGGTCAGTGGCAGTTCACCACCTGCATCCCCAAAAGTTTTGAGAGGGGTGGATGTGAGTGGAATAGGCTTCAGAAAACCAGCCAGAAGAAGGTGAAGTACCCACCAGGTCAAAAATTGCCCAGGTTGTTGGTCTTCACAGCATGCAAGTAGGAAGTCTGGGGAAAGAACAGAAGATAGGGTAGTGTCTGCAGAGAGATAAATATATTAGGGGTTAAATTCATGATGGGGAAGGAAATCATGTTCATTTTGTTGTAGGCAGAGTTCTACTGGGAGACTGAAGTAAAAGACTAAATTATTTTTGATCATTGCTTGTGCCAGGACTTCAGACTCTTTATGCATTGGAGAGACAATGGTTCCAAATAATTGCCATAAATTACTTCTGGCTTGGGGTGGGGGGTGGGGAAGGGGAGGAAGGCATGTCAGAGTTTCATGGCATTTCTATAGTTATTAGTGGAAATATTAATGCATATTACTTATATAAAATTCACCCACATATGCAAAGTAAAAATGTGCTACAAAAACATTGGGCCATAAAAATAAATAAATAAATAGAAGTCAGTAAGATTGTGCTTGATAAAAATGAACTAAAGCCAGAAAAATCTAACTTGACTCAGAGCCAAAACACTTCTTTTCTTTGGATTTGGCTCCTAATTGAAGATGAAAATAAAACAGATGCTAGAAATGTCAATTAAACACATTTTTCAATCTGTTTTTTATAATCTCTAGCTCTTTATACACAGACAGACTTCTGGTTTTCAAATCATTACTAGTCCTTATTTTTGTTTATTTGGGAAAGGAATTATGTTGCTTCCATGGAGCATGACTCAGTGTATCTATGGTTAGCATGTTCTTATAAGCCTGTTTTGCATGCCATTTTCCAGCATTTAAAAATTTCTTTTATTTAATAATAAGAGAACATTGCAATTTTAACGTGTAAGTATTTCTACAATGGTTAGTGCAAATTATTATAACCTCTACTGATCACCTACTTGCTCTTGTTTTATAAATATGAATTATAGAGTTGGATGCTGTAATATCTGCTACGCAATCTCATTGTAAGATGACAACCTGAGGAAGTTATACCTGAGAAACTTCAAAAATTTCATTCACTTTTCCCTGTTTATTCTGTCTGTTTCCAGTTTTCTTGCACTAAACAATATGACCTGAGAAGTCCGGTTTGTTGTTTACTTCCCCGTTACACAGGTCTTGTGAGAAAGTTTTGCCAGAGTTTTCTCAGGAATTTATACATCAAAACCTTAGAAAATATATACAAATTGCTCTTTTGTTTTTTGTTTTGTTTTTTTTTTTTAAAAAGGACTCTTACAAAGTGTCAATCAGGAACTGTATTTGATCTTTTCATTTACCTAAAGGAAAAGTTTACTTCTTTGGTAGAATGGTTTGAAAGGTTTGATGTTCAACATTTTTACAATCTGGCAGCTGGTTGTGTAAAGACGCAGCTGAATTTGGCACTTCCCTGCCATGTGATGGGAACTACGCGTGGTCTGGGGTGCTAAAGGGAGGGAGAAGAGGCTGCACCTCCTTCCTTCCACCACTCCTGTGGGGAAAATGTATTGCAGAGCCACACAGCAATCCACTACAATATGTTGTAGCTCTGGGGAAAATTGGCCCGGACCTTCAAACTATTATTTGCAACTTGACTATTCACAGCTGGAATAGCTATGGGTTTGTTATTTGTAAAACATCCATGAATTTCACCACAGGCCTTTCTAGCAATATTGAAGCATCTGTGAATCAAACTGTTCCCCAGCTGTTCATTCACTACCTGCCGACTCCTCCAGCACCACAGCCCTATTAATGCTGATGGTTACACCGCGCTCCTAGTGAGCTCCTGCCACACGGCCTCGCTCTTACTGCAGCTACAGGCGTTAATTCCCAACAAGAAGATGAGTGTTATTTCTTTCAATAAAAAGTTCTTGCCAATGATCGGAGTCCTTGCCAATGTTTACTGGCAGCTATTGATATTTAAATTTCAACCATTTTTTGGTCTAGTCTTTGCAAACCAGGCAGAAACACTCAAGGTGATTTTCTACCTAAAAAAAAAAAAGAAAAAGAAAAAGTATTTCCATTAGGAAGGGGAAAAATGAACTAGAGGCTGTGAAGAATATAATGAATATCCAACAAATGTTGTTCGGAGCTTATCTTCAAAAGAGCAAATCAGCTCAAAAGGCCTTAATAAATGGCCTTATCAATAAACCTCAGAAACTCTAATTTCTTTTTACAATGAGGATATATTTTAGGTTTTATTTAAAAGCTTTTAGTGGTAGCTAAATCATCGTAATCAGTTACTTATTTTTAAGAAACACATCACATTTACAGATTGGTGAAAACTGTTTGAACCTTTATTTAGTTGTTTCTTTGTTAGATGAGGGCACTGGAAAAAGAGATTAGAGACTAACCAGTGTCTTCACACTTGGAGAGAATTCCTTGGCTTTTCAAGAGTACGTAGTGTTATTTAAAACTACTAACACATGATATCTGAAGATTGTGGTGATCAGATAGGAATTCAGAGGCTTAGGAGCTCTCCCAGGTTTCATCTGAGTATGCCTAAGGCCAAATCTTACTGCAAAATGCCCATGACTTTTGTATGCTTGATCCTGAAAGACACAGGGAAGTTCTTCTATTTTAGAAAGCTTAAACAAAAATAGTCTGTGCTGTTGATCAGGGAAATATATGGTCTTCCTCTATGTGATGGAGAAGTTCTAGTGCCTCCATGCATTGGAGCAGAAACTTGTAATTTTATGATGAGAACAGTCATGCCTGAAATGTAATGGGTTCTTACTGACTTTAAGGGAAGTTTTGCATTTGACCGTGATGTAGTCATCATTTTCTCTATTCTCAAGAGATCTGCAGACTTTTTTCAAGGAAGGAGCTCACACCCTATATGTTAATTCATGATTTAAGCTACCTTAGACTTCTCAGGTGGCAGTGAAAGTGTAAAAGCAATTAGTGAATTGCAAGAAGGTGGAATTGCTTTTTCATGTTTCTTTTTTTTAATCTTGTTTTCTATGAAGGTAGTTTTGTCATGGGAAGTAGCAGCATCCTCTTGCTCTTCATCTGTCTACCTGGGCGGGGAGGAGAGGGGGGAAGCTGAGATGACATATACATCTGTCGTGGTTTAACCCCAGCCAGCAACTAAGCACCACGCAGCCACTCACTCACTTCCCCCCCACCCAGTGGGATGATGGGGGAGAAAATTGGGAAAAGAAGTAAAACTCATGGGTTGGGATAAGAACGGTTTAATAGAACAGAAAAGAAGAAACTAATAATGATAATGATAACACTAATAAAATGAC
>JANHGO010000020.1:35111188-35123098 GCA_024606505.1 Aquila spilogaster
TGGTGGACATGGTTGGAGATGGGTCAGATGGGGGTTGTGAGTGAGTGGTTGAGACGGTTTTTGTAGGTGAGGGGGTTTTGAGCTGGAATGGAGCGGAGGTGAGTGGTTGACACCATCTTTGTGGGCTTTAATTCACTGTGCTTTGACGCGTGCGCGGTTAATTTGTGTGTCAAGTGAAGTGAAGGCGTCTGGAGATGTGTTGTGTTGTTTGTTTACTTCGTTAGTCCCCTTCAGGGGACATGGCAGATTGAGCCCTCATTTGCAGGACTTGCAGGAAGCTCTTTGCTCAATATGTTGATTTCACACTGCTGCAATTGATGTATATTCCTCTTCTAATTCATGACAAGCATGCGGTTTTGCTTGGTGAGCTCTGTTTCAACCCCTTTTCTTGTCATCTTCTTATACCTTCTGGCGAATCTGCTCGATGAGTCTTCAGTCATAGATCTTCCATGTCTTCTATTTTGAACATACTCAGCGGACTCTATGCGCGGAAATATTGGTGTCCATTTCTCACTTCGCTATATCTTCTCGGAGAGATTACAAACAGCATATCTCATTGGCCTTCTCCCACACACTAACTAGGGCAACTGTTGCAGACTACCTTAGCCAACTGTGACATTGATTTTCCTCCATAGTAATTTCAGGCTCGTTGAGAATACTGGGAAGGTATTTGCTGATGACGTCGTTATGTGTGGATGTGTAACAAATAGATGAAGGAAAACAAAGTATGATCCGCGCGATATGGAATTTGCAAGCTTCTCGCCGCAATCCCTTGGTTCTATTCCTGGTCCATGAAAATCTAACCCAACACACGCCAAATTTAACGCTCAGGCAAACTCTCTTCTTGTTGTGTTGTGATAAACTTGCCATGATCTGTAGCTGCTGTCTGGGCGCAAACTGAAATTCAGACCTCTTTTCCAGAGGCAGATGTGGATGAGGCATTCTTCTCGGCCTCAATATGTTCATGAACCTCTTCAAGTAGTTGCTGCGACTTCATGAGTCGAGGATGGTCAGGTTCCAGGATCCTCTCCCTTATCGCAACCACCTGCTTAATAAGTCTGGCAGCTTTCTCATAATGGCCACTCCCCATGTCGTAATAGCAAAGTGCAAGATTGAATTGCGATTTCAAAAGATCAGGATGGTCAGGTGCTAATATTTTCTCTCTTTCTACCTCAGTGAAGCCTCAATTATTAGGGAGGAGTAGAAAAAGCCCAAATCTTTCACCAACTGCAGTGATCTGCTGCACATAGACCTCAAATGCTCAGTGCTGAGTCACAGCAAGTGTGATGATGATCATCATATAAAGGCAGCTAATAAAAGCAAAAGCGCAGTGGCATTTCAAGCCTGATTTGACAATAAATGTCTCCATGCATGAATGGCCCACTCTAGTGAGAGAATGAATAATACCTATGAAATAGGAAACTACGGAATATCAAATGGGACCAAAGTTCAGTGGGAGGAAAGGTCTTGAATCAGTGAGGGAATTTTTCTTTTGCTGTAAAACCATAAAGAAAACAATTCTCAGTTCATAGGATCATTGACAGTTTCTAGAACTTTTCTCTTAAAAGCATAAACAGCAAAAAACCTGACCTGGTACATCTTTGAGAAGGCTTTCCAGCTGCTGCAGAAAAGAGCACTTCACCAGCAGGTGGTTCCCTGGAATATGACCATATATCCATTTACTGTGAGTAAAAGGTAGAAAGAATGCCTTCTTACCATGATTCAAGGGAGGATTTCTGAACTGTTACATCACTGAATTCTCACTTCATCTGATGAACAAAAATCAGCTTCCCACTAGTCCCTGGCTGCTTTGGCTCCTTTAGGAAGATAGGATAGTCCTGTGACAGCTATTTGCTAACTAAGCATATTGACAGAAGCTGTCTATAAGTTAATTAGCTGCTTAAGCAAATTAAGCAGATGGGAAATAGGGAATCGGTTTTGAGAGATGGATGGACAACTGCATGCAAACACACATCAACATACCCTTTTTCTCTACCATCTCTCTCTCTTTACAGTCTTCTCGTATTTTTTTAAGGAGGGAATAGAGAGGTTCCCAATTTTTGCTCATCAGATAAGCAGATAGAAACTGATAGAGTCCAGTGAAATTGGCTGGCCCAATACCATAGTACTAGTTTTAGATTCTGACCATTACTAATTACATGTAAGTGTAAATTTAACAGCAAACGAAAAATTACAGAAAAAGTATAATTCCAGGAAGGCTAAAAAACAAAAAATATTCTCTTTTTTTTTTTTACATTAAGCAAAAAATTGCTTTTCTGCTCTCCTTCTAGATTATTTAATGCATTATTCATTTGAATTAGTTTCAAAATAAAAATTCAGAAAGGTTAGTTTAGAAAAAGTCAAAGTGAAAGCCTTTGGCATTTCCAAAATTGAACATTTCAGTTTCAGGAATGTCAAAATAAATAGGTTAATTATTTGGCTAAAACTACTTCTGTAACTCAGTTTGAATTTCTTAATGAGTTCTCTTCTCCTACTCAGGATGTGATTTTTTGTTTCTTAGTAAGTTTATTGGTCAACGCTTCTTTTCCACTCCAGATTTGATTTTTTTTTTGTGTAATGTTTGGTATGAAAAATACTATTTTCCATAGAGCAAATATGCTATCAGGAGTTAGTAAACTTGATCTGAAAAAGGCGATAGGTGAGATGGGCTAACCAAATTGATTTGATTTTCAAAGTATGAGCAAAAACCATTTTACCTATAATGCCAAACAACTTATTCTTTGACCTGTTTAAATTTCCATCTCTCAGGAGTTCAGAATTCGCTCACAAAAGTTGCTTGTATTCCACACACTATTTCTACCTCACAGACTCTATAGCACGTTAATGTTTTGGGGTACAAAAGGAAAACAGAAGACAAAGTATTTGGAAAGTATTCGAAAAATAATAAATTCCAATTTTTTCAAATATCCCTGGGAGTTGAAATAATTCCTGAAAATTCACATCTTGAGAATCTTCACCTGGCAAAAATTAGCAGTGAAGCATGTTCCAGTAGCTGAGGATGACTCCTTGAACCCCTGATATCATTTTGTTATGATTGTTCTTAGAGGAGGAAGATGTATCAGGCTCTTTTCTGAGAGTCACCTGCTTTCACTTCCATGACCTACAGCTCTTCACTGTCAGTTGTATTCACATAGTGTGCACTTGCAATGACTCTTATGCAGTCATTTAGGGCTCCTGGATGGATAATTTACACATGTGACTCATTTGCTTTATTGTTGACCTGGCAGCTTTTTTCATTCTGTTGTGTCAGTAGAAGCTAAGGTGAAAAATAGAAGACTTTGTAGATTAGAGATAACTGATGTCTGAACATTTCTATTTGATTTTAAAAGCACAAAAATGTTTAGTTTAGTTAACATTGATAAACCATATTCCCAGTAACACTGAAAGGAGTAAAGGGTTCATGGTGGATCACGCAGTGTTAGTATGTTTTTGTTTGATCTTGGCCATAGATGTATTTCTATTTTCTTCTAAAGTCTGAGTGTAATTTATTTGTCAGGTTGAATGGTCAGAGAAAAAGTTGTTCATTGACCTGAAGAAATGTATAGTGTCTCCATGATGATGAAGAACATAAAAGACTATCCTTCTTGGAAGTATTAGAGTTGATAGGGAGTGTTTGAAGGAGAATGTGTCAAAGAGACTGACAGCAACATGAACAAAAGGAGGAAGGGAAATAGAAGATGAGAGACTGAATTCATTCTCTTTGGGATTTCACGTTTAAGAATGTTAACAAAGAAAGGGTCATTATCTGGGCAGCATAACTTCCTGAACCCAGCTTTTATCTCTTCTTGTCTTTTTATGTAATTGAAGAAAAAGGGTCTTTCACACAGAAGAATACTGGAGGAACGGCAGGAAACACGATGAACACTGGGGAAAATCCCTCCAGTGCATGCTTTTTCAGTGCTTCTTCTCATGGGGTATGATGTGGCAACATCTTCCTTGCACCCCAGGTTTGCTTTTCTTTGGAGGATGGTTGCCTCTCTCTGAAGTTGGGAACTATTTATTTTATTCTTTCAAAGTTCCTCTCATTTTTTACCAGTTACTACACTTTTCAAGAACTGCGCTAAGTCTTTCCAAGAGCTCTTTGATCCGAGTCTGTTCCTTTACTAATCCAGCTCTACTTAATCAAAGGGAAATTCCACCCTTCACTTATAATCCAATTATAATATTATATATTAAGCCAGATATTTTCTGCACTGTGTGGAATCCATCCATGTATATATACATATATATATATTTTTTTTTTTCCTCCACGGATGGGATTATTAGATTGTACACCTCTTTAAAGCAGGCTGTGAAAGGCAAATCAGCTTGGAAGCTACCTAATATTCTGCTGATGTTTTATTTATCTTTTCTTTCCCTGGCCTCATCCTTAAACCTTCCCGCCATAAATCTTATTTCTTAACCTAGCCTAACACAATTCCTCACCTCTTGCCTGGCTTGAGACTGGAGATTTCTGGCTTAGTTCAAAGAAAACAACTCACATTACAGTGACAAAACTCTTTGGGTAGGAACTGTTCTTCAGTAGGGAATTTGCCCATTGAAATAAAGAAGGGGAATAAACAAAGGAGTTATGATGCTAACAGCAGGTCTGTAAAGAATAGTTTCACCACAGGCATGAAAGAACTTCATAATTGTCTCGGATTTTATCCAATTTCAGAAACAAATTTTTAGTTCCCATGATTAGCTGTGGGTCAGCTTTCTAATTCTGTCACCCTGATATGCATCTGTACAAGAAAACAGTGTTATTTTCTTGTAACAGCTAGGATTGCTCCATTTTTATAGATCAAAGTAGGCAGTCATAAAAATGCATAATTCTAACAGCATGCTTTAATAGAAAAATAATACTAAATATGTGATGAGCTGCTCAGCTCCACACAGGAAAAAAAAAAAAAAACAAAAAAAAACAGTACTAATGAACCTAGAGGAAAAAGAAATTATCTTCATCAGAAAAAAAAAGAGCCAGGATGAAGGGTCTCCTCTAAGTACAGCTAAAGTAGATTACTTAGTTTAGGAAAACATCTGTTCATACTTAATTCAGTGTTTCTACAATGGTCCGCGTTGACCATAAGTTAGCAGGTAAAAGACACATTAAGTGATATATGCATATACGAGCCCATATATTTGTGCAGTCTGCTGGACTGAGGAATGTAAAATGCAAGAAAATGACATAAAGGAAAGCTGTTTCCCTTGCAACTTTTCTTTGCAAATATTTAATAACTGTGCAGTAAATATTTACTAAAGAATATAACAAGGAAAATTCTCCTCTGAAGTTTGCTGTGCCAAATTTAGAGACTACTCAACCATTAAAGTATGAAACAAGGGGATTTCAACCTTGATTTAAATGCAAATCTCATTGCCAATCTTAACTCAGGAGTCATTAGCAACACACATAAAAGAAACCATTCAGTATACTTTCAGTGCTCATTTTTCCTACCATCCTTTGCCTTGGACTGTGCCATTCAGAAGGAAGGAAAGTTTTCTTCTTGGTAAGGTACTGGTTAAAAGATGACCATGACCAAAACCCAGTCTCAACATTTGTGTCAGGTTTTATGACAAATTCTTCTGTTTCTTCTGATAGATATATTTTAACTGCTATATACATTTGAAAAAAGAATTTATGCCGGCAAGTACGGAGCAGTTATGTCTATTTTGTAACTTTAGAATTGCCAATATTTGTACAAAAATATTTCAGTTTTTGGTGTGAAATGCAAGTTGTATTTGTTACAATGTGTAACAGTTAAAAAATATTCATGACAGATGCTTAGCTTTTTCTTTTTTCTGAGGTTTTCACTACGGATTGTTTTAGGGCAGTATTTCAGTGTTTGGCTGAATATTTAAATTTAACTCCACAGTGCTGAGGAATCCAGGCATTTTAAGTTCAGCTTCAGGTAAACAAGATGTGTAAGCATTCCTCTGACTTTCAGAACTGCACTTACAGATCTTTTTTCTCATCTTAGCTGATCAATGAAGTACAAACTCTTCTGATTGATCTCAAGTTTCTATTTATATGACGGTCCATTATTCCATTTCTTAGGGTCCTGACAACTGCTGTAGGTCAGTCCAGGTGTAAAGCCAGATAGCATGAATTCAAGACTTTAAATGTAGGTTTTCCTGTTTAATGCTCAGTTAATTTCATGTGACAGTCTAATGGACTGCTCTATAGTTTTTAGTGGATCAAGAAGCAGTTTCAAAAACTCCTCATGAAATAAAAAAGAAATACTTTAATGCGCTATGTGAGAAAGGAAGGAACTCAGTCAACCAGTTATGTGTTCCAGACCTGATCTGATATACATGAATACTTGGAGGTCTTCCACGAGTTTTCGTGGAGCTATATTCTCTCTTAGAAGGTGCTAAATTTAGTATCAAAGAGGATGGTCCAAGGCAAGACAACTGTAAGCTCTTAACCTCATGCTCAGTTTAATTCCTGGGATTCAGCTTCTGTGGTACAGAAGTAATATTCCCTGGAAACACTGATGTGAGGTAATTCAGTTTCCCAGACTATTGGGTTGAGGTTTGAAGCTCAATTAAGTTTCTAGAAGAGATACCAGTACTAGTATCTATCTCTGTATTATATATCTGTGTGTGTAACTATGCACATATATAAGAGAAAAATAACTAGTTTATCATTATTTCAATAGTATTGAGAATAGCTGTTAGTTGAGTTACATAGAAATGTACGGTAAATGTTTGTCATGTTCATACATTGCCTGCACTGGAATGTAGATTTATTTAGGCTTCCTTTATAGTCAGATTCATTGTTTAAACACATTTATTCAGTTTTAATCAGTATGCTTCATTTTAAAATAACTTTATACTTTCCCTCCGTGCCAACACTTTATACTTTATTTAAAAGTGAGTGATATAAGTGAATATCTGATTATGAAAACCCACTGCAAAACACTGCCTGCCTACTCACTGTGAAAACAAATAAAATATAAAAACATGATTTTTAATAAAAGTTTGAGATCAAAAGACATAGTGGCTCTGTTCTTTGCAAAACAGCAAAGAATCCTTATTTTAATGTATTTGAATAGGGTAGATGTCACTTGCAAATTACATTACAATCCCTGGGTAATGCAACAAGGAAAATAAGCAATAAAATACAGCTTGTTTGAACTCCCTGCTACAGTGGATGGTTGGCTTTGCTTTAAAAGCTCTGTCCTTGTCAATGTATTGTTATTAAAGACAAAAATTGCTTGGCACCTGCTGACAGCTTATGACCTTTTCTTTGCACATAAGGATTTTGTTTCTGTGATCCTAAACTTAGTATCTGCAAGGAACCAATGGACAGCTTTCTCTTGGCTAAAAAATCATATGCAAGCTGTTGTGTACAGGAGCCCGCCTAGTTAGCAAGATTTCCAAGCAGGGATGAGACAATAGGTACTGGGTTCTCACTGGCTCCTGAATTTCGTCAAGGTTTGAATTTTCATCTGTAGAGTTCCAGAACATTTTGAATAGTTCTAATGAGAGTTGTCAGGGTACCCAGTCCATCACAGCCATTACTGTGATCAGTGCAGTCACCATCTGCACCCCCAGAAGTTTGGATAGAGATGGCTATGAGCGGACCAGGCTTCAGAAAAGCAGCTAGAGAAAGAGGAAATCACCATGGGTCAGAAGATCTTGACAGCATGCAAGCAGAACATCTGGGGAAAGGACAGAAGGTCAGTGGATAGTGTTTGCAGAGAGACAAGCTTTTTGTGAGCTAGCTTCATGTTATGGGTGGAAATCAGTTTCATTTTTTTGTAGGCAAGGTTCTGCTGAGCAACTGAAGTAAAAGATTACTTAGCTATTTCTTATCATTGTTTGCGCCAGGACTGAAAACGTTTATGTTTGGAAGAGACAATGGATTCAAATAATTGTAGTACATTACTGCTGATTGAGAGGAAATGGGAGGAGGGATGCCAGGGTTTCACGTCATTTCTACAGCTTTTGTGGAAATATTAATGTGTAATAGTTACATAAAATTCACTCACATATGCAAGATAAAAATGTGCTACAAAAACAGTGGGCTATAAAAATAAATAAATAGAAATCAGCAAAATAGCACTTGATAAAAATGAACTAAAGCCAGAAAAATCTAACTTGACTCAAAGCCAGAATACTTCTTTACTATAGATTTGGCTCCTAAATGAAGACAAAAGTAAAACAGATGCTAGAAATGTCAATTAAACACATTTTTCAATCTGTTTTTGATAATCTCTACCTGTTTATACACAGGCAGACTTCTGCTTTTCAAATCATTACTGTGCTTTCTATTTTTTTTTTTTTTGTAAAGAATTATGTTGCTTCCGCAGAGCATGACTATGGTTAGCGTGTTCTTATAGGCTTGTTTTGCATGCCATTTTCCATCCTTTAAGAATTTGATCCCAAAAAATCACAGTTATATTTTGTAAATGATTCCACAATGAGTAAGTAGTGTAAATTATTTCTATCACTACTGATAACCTACTTGCTCCTGTTTTATAAATACGAATTATGGAACCTGACCCTGGAATATCTGCTATGCAGACTGTTTGTAAGACAAGAACCTGAGGAAACTATACCTGAGAGACTTCAAAAATGTCATTTACTTTTCACTGTTTATTCTGTTTATTTCCTGCCTTCTTGGGCTGAACAATATTACCTGAGAATTCTGGCTTGTGTTCACTTCTCTGTCATACATTTCATCTGAGAAAGTTTTGTGAGAGTTTTCTCAGGAATTTATACATCAAAACCTTAGAAAATATATACAAATTGTTTTTTGTTTTTGAAGAAAGACCTTTTGCAAAGTGTAAATCGGGAACCGTATTTGATCTTTTCACTTGGCATTTTCTTTAGTTAATGGAAAATTTATTTCTTAAGTAGAATGGTTTGATATGTTTGATGTTCAACATTTTTATAATATGACAACTAACTGCATACAGATGTAGTTGATTTCAGCACTTCTCTACCATGTAATGGGAAGAGTGTATGGTCTGGGGTGCTAAAAGGAGGGGAGGAGAAACTGCACCTCCCTCCTTCCACCTCTCCTGTTGTGGAAAATGTACTGTAGAGTCCCATAGTGATCCACTCCAATATCTTGTAGCTCTGGGGAAAATTGGCCTAGGCCCTCCAACTATTATTTGCAACTTGACTATTCACAGCTGGAATAGCTATGGTCTTGTTATTTGTAAAACATCCATGAATTTCACTGCAGGCCTTTCTAGCAATATTGAAGCATCTGTGAATCAAACTGTTCCCCAGCTGTTCATTCGCTACCTGCCGATTCCTCCAGCACCTCAGCCCTATTAATGCTGATGGTTACACTGTGCTCCTGGTGAGCTCCTGCCACACTGCTCCTCTCTAACTGCAGTTACAGGCATTCATTCCCAACAAGAAGATGAGTGTTATTTCTTTCAATAAAAACTTGCCAGTGATTGGAGTTCTAGCCAGTATTTCACTGGCAGGCATCCATGTTTAAATTTCAACCATTTTTTGTTTCCATCTTTGTAAGCCAGTCAGAAGTACTCAAGGTGATTTCCTACCTTAAAAATAAGTGTATATTTCCACTAGGAGGGCAAAAAATTATTTAGGGGCTGCGGAGAATATAATGAATACCCACAAGTGTTGTTCTGGAGCTTATCTTCAAAAGAGCAAATCATCTAAGTCCTTAATAAATGGATTTACCAACCTCAGAAATTACAATTTCTTTTTACAATGAGAATACTGTTAAGATTTTAATTAAAAGTTGTTAGTGGTAGTTAAGTTATTGTAATCAGTTATGGTTTTTACTTTATTTTTATTTTTTAAAGAATGCATCACGCTTCTAGATTGATTAAAAAAAAAAAAAACAAAGCAACTATTTGAACCTTAGTTGGTTCCTTGTTAGATGAGGGCAGTGGAGACCTCTGTGTATTAAAGCACAAACTTGCAATTTGGTGAGTCCTGCCGTGCCTGAAATGTAATGGGGTTGTATTGACTTAAATGAAAGTTTTACATTCAGCCCTGATGGAGTCATCATTTTCTTTATTCTCAAGAGATCTGCAGGTTTCTTTAAGAAAAGAGCTCACACCCTGTATGCTAATTCATGATTTTAAGATACCTTAAACTTCTCAGGTGGCAGCCAAAATGTAAAAGCAATTAGTGAATTGAAAGAAGGTGAAATTGCTTTTTCATATTATATATATTTAATCTTGTTTTCTATCAGCGTAATTTTCTCATGGGAGGTACCCACATCCTCTAGCTATTCATCTATATATCTGAGTGGGCTGAAAAAGTGGAGATGGCATATACATCTTTTCTGATACATCTTTTGAAGAGAGCGACCAAACACCAATGACATGCACTCTGGCAGATGTAGTTGCCTGGAATTCTGAAGTGAAATGGGATGGATATGTGCCCAAACATTTTACTGGAACTCCATTGGGAAAGATATTTTAGCTCTGTTTTACAGAGAAACGGCGCCACTTATGTGAAGAGTTAGAATTTCTTACATTAATTTGTGTGATTCCTTTTTTTTATGTGATTAAGTTTTAATTACTATTACCATTGCTTTTACCATTACTATTGATATTACTACTACGATAGTTTTTACTTGCACTTATTCTGGAGGTATAAATTCACACAAATACTATGCCAATCATTTTATTCTAGACAGTTAGCTTCAAGGTGTCATTAAGGAAACTTAATACACGGTCTTCACAGATTTCTCTAAAATGTATTGATTTTGTTTACTTCTTAAGACATATCTCCAACTATTTTTGCTATAAACATTTGATATGTTCAGGAAGAACCATTATTTTAGAAAAAAAAATCGTGTTGTCTTTTAGAACCTCAATTCCCTGTGGTAACTTATTACTAGAGAGTTTTCGGTCCTTAACATTCCATGAGAAGGAACTAACTAGCTGTCAAAATCTGCCATGGCTTAATTTTGGTTTTGATTTCTTGTTCTTGTTGTCGCTAAAAACTGACTCAATCCTAATTAATTTGGTCTAGTTTTGCTGTAACCACACCTAGCTGTTTTTCTGCACTCAGATCATCTAACAAATAAGTGGACTGACTTAGTTTGAAGTGGTCATTTATTCCCTTTTCAATTCTTTAGGTTCTGACCTTCCACAGCTGAAGTTGCCAGATGTTTTCGCTTAAGTTTTCCAGGAATTTTTTATATCATTTTTTATATCAGAAGTAATTTCAATAAATTCAAATCACTTCACTTTTAGTTCAGATTTTTGGCAAGTTAAATATTGCAAACATAAGAAAACAACTGGGATTCATGTGGTATTTTTCTCCTCTTTAACATTTCTGCTACACTAATACAAATGAAGATATTTTGTAAACAATGGAAGATTATTATTTTTTCTGTCCCACTGTCTTTTCAAGTCATGTTGATGTACTGACTTACAAGAAAAAATAAGAATAGAACAGCTGAGTAGGTGGTAGCCATGCTTCCTGCCATTAGCAAAATATATTTGTGCAAGTTTTATCCATGCTTGCCTGGCATCACATCTCTGATGCTGCACCCCCATCCACAACCTGCTGCTGGACCAGCACTGATTGCTGCAGCAGACTGTGCATGCCCCAAAGCCCCTTTCCAGGCTCTGCTAACAAGTATTAATGGCTATGCTAAGCTGAGTGTCTGCAGCATTTAAGATAGCATCTTGGAAAAGTTTTTCATTTTTCTAAATGAATTAGTGAGCATTTCTGTTCACTCTATTTAGAAGCTGAAGATTAAGAGGAGCATCATACTGCAGGTATTATTAGACAAAAACGATGGATATTAAGCCATTATTTGTACATTAGAGAGTTTTCCCCAGGTAGGTTTTATCACTTCAAGACATTTTGTTTTGTGGCGTTCTTTTTTTGTCTAATCACCTCTAAAATTATGAACACTCCAAGAATAAAACATCCTGAATAGCAAAGCAGCTTGAAATA
>JANHGO010000020.1:35123233-35172870 GCA_024606505.1 Aquila spilogaster
TGTAAAATATTCATTAAAAACAGCTTCCTATTTTCTTCTTTTATTGCAAATTTACATTTCTAATCTTATAACCAAAATAAATGCCATTGGGTAGAAAGACCACATTAATTTTGATGAACCCCTTGAAATAGAAACCCAGAGAACAAAAGATATGGTAATAAAATCGTAGTTACATTGTGATTCCAACTCACTAGAAACAGGTATGCATATTTCAAACTGTCGTCTACTTGAGATATAAACAACAGATATTTTAGATTATTTTACGAATTATTTTTAGGGGAGAAAAAACCCCCAACAATCAAGCAGAAAATCCCAGTCTTCCATTGGCACTTTCCATGGGCATTTACCCTTCTGAATTTGATACGTGTAGGTATAAAAAAAAAGGTAATACTTTTGAAATCTGGCCCAAAAATGGACGCAAAAATGTTTCCAAACAAATTGAAGTTAAGTTTTTCTTCAATCTCGCTTTTTATCTGATGATTAAATAGAGGAAATGTGCTCTTGTGATTTAGTTGGATGACTGGGTCTCAGAGGTCTGAATTCAATTTTACTTCTGATATATAGTCACTTCCTGGCAACTCACTTAATCCCTCTGGACCTCAGTTCTCTCTGTGTAAACCCTGACTCATATTTCTGGCCTTGTGAATTCTTTGGTCTTATACTCAACTTTAAATATGTGATGAGGCCAGTGGAAAGGATTGATTACTCTTAGTAGTAGAAGTTAAACATGTGCACAACTGCTTCTGGGGTCAGAATCTTTGGATTGTCTATTCTCATGGGTAGGAAAAGGAGATGTTTCTGTCTTTCAACTGTATCAAGAAATGTGGAACATTACCTTGGTTTGGACCATAATCTTGTAATATTATGTTCATATTATGTTTTTCCATTTTTATTGTACTATATTATATAATGTATCAGTTCTATGGAGGTAAGGCTCAAGCAACATTTCTTCTTTTTCTCATCTGCTTTGGTATTTATCAGCATAAGCAGAGAGGAAAAGTTCCAACAAAACTGTAAGCATCGATAAAAGTTCTGTGTGCAGATCAGAAGCCAAGGCCATAGACTGGGAAAGTTCTCCATAAAATCAGGGGCTATTCTTTTCTCTCAACAGGGCACATCTCCCACTGATGTCAGGCATATGGTTAATTTGCTAAAATAAAGCCAGCTTGGTTTCTTTCTTTTGTTGTCAGGATGGCAGACACTCCAAAAGAAAATGTTATTCTTCTTCATTTTCCTGGAGAAAAGACACTAAAAAAGCAGGGAGAAATACTCTGGAAATGGTACCTACTGTCGAGTAGCAACCTCTGAGAATATAAGTCATGGCAAAATATTGGCTGAAGTCACAGTCTTTACTCTTTAATCTCTTTTTACATTAAGTACAGAGAGGTTGATGTGGTTTCCTGCCAGGCAGAGGAGACTGGAAAAAGTAAAAACACATCCTGTTAGAGGAATGGGAATACAAAAATTTGTGTATACAAAAGAAAAATCAAGACAACATCAGACAACAAAAATTAGTATTGAAGTTCCATATGGACTGGAACCATAATGACTGATTTCTGAATGAGCATATTGAGGCAAAACAGCATAACTTTGCTACTGCCAGCATTTCTGGTTTTGAAAGGTTTTTTCCCCTATCAAACTGATCCAGTTGTAAGAAAGCAGGGCTGGTTCAGAGTATTCATGTGGCGATCAGTGTCTCCTATGAGCTGTTATCTGCTCTTCAGGGGGTACTCTGCACACCAGAAAGGAGACCAGCATGGGAAACACTAAGACCAACAGCCCAGAAGGCAGTTTCCTACCTGGGGAGAAGCATCTGAAGCCCACCGCAGCAGTAACAACGTCAGGGTGTTGCAAGAGGCACTGTTGAACCTTCCCCCTACACGAGTGCAAATTAATTATTTCACTCTCCAAGTAGTAATACACTTTGTTCTTCTCTAACTCCCAGCCTGGGCATTATAGTGGAGGATAAAGGACAGGGCTATGTGGTATGGTGTTATTGGCAGGCAAAGCAGAGCTCTTGCAGGGCTGTTGTGGAGACGGAAGGCTTGATTCCATCTCGACTAGGGAAATCTGTATTTCATGTTAAATTTCCATTTCATGAACCGCTTCTCCCTTTGTGATATCATTTACAAAAAAGTCCACTTGGACATAAAATGCATAGTTTGTGGTATTCTAAATATAATTGAGGCAATTTAGAATTGCTTTGAAGCTTCTCTCTGGATCAGGAATGTTGCTGACCTGAATTCTCCCACTCGGTATCGCAAGCAGTCTGTCACGCTCCTGAAAGTGGTGAGAAACTGCAGGCATTCCTGCTTGGTAGCATTTTGTACTCAGCTCGTGCAGGTACACATTACTATGCAATAAGCATAGCTTATGTCCCCATGTATTCATCCCACTAGAAAACTGGCTTTTCAATGGCCTTTTTATGTGCATTCTTCCCCTACATTATCCACTGCTTTCCCCCCATCGCTATCTTTGTAATCATTTTCTAAATAACACTTAAAAAATGGATTTATAAATTGTGACTCACCACCTCTTCCATTCCTTGATATAAGAGCTCATAACTGGTGCTCGGTCAAGACCCAGAATCCTCCTCAGATGTATTTAATGTATGTAACATCAACTCTAAGGAAATAATTATTTATTGCTGCTCCCAATTCCAACAACAGATTTGATCAAGACCAAATTAATCACTGCCTTAAAATCATTAGAGATTGTGTAATGCAGTGCTGGCTGAGCTGAACCATGACTCAGCCCGATAATACTCTGTCTGAAAACTAATCACCATCCACCATAACATCATCTTGAGCCAGCAATTCATCTCCATTATCTCAGTGGTTCTTCTGATTGCAACTAGATCGCAACATCTTGCTGAAGTCTAGATTAATTTTACCTCATCCTTTTTTGCCCAATTTAGTATGTGGAAAAAGTCGATTGGTAATGTTAGCCTGGGTTCAGCAAACCCCGGCCGACTCCGCTGAGATGCTTTCCACTCCATCAGTTCTCATAAATTAATTCCTCCATGATCCTTTCAAGTTCTTCACCTGGAACAAAAGCCAGGTTAAAAGTTTACATGTCCCGGTCACTCATCCTTTCCTCTCTGTTTAAATTCAAGCACTACATTTTGTTCAATATTTGCATAGTGGAGCCTGGTCTGCAAAATCTGTCAGATGTCACCTGCTAACATCCCTGCTCATTCCTTGTCCCCAAGGAGCAAAGCCCTTCAGATCCTGAAGTCCTCTTTGGTTAACTTTTCTTAACTATATGTTTACATTCCCTTTACTGAAGATCAGTTTTACATTTTCCCTTTGTTTTCTTAGATTTTATTCCCAATACATCTCTGCTTCTGATTCTTTCCTATTAAAAGTAAGAAGAGAAGTATTTACAGAGGAATTTTGCCATGCCTATGTCCTTGGTGGTTGTTTCCCTTTCTCTGTTATTCAGAAATCTTACTTAGTCTTTCGTTTTTCTTTCCCCTGGACATTTTTGAAAATTCTGTTCTTTTTATTTTTCTTTATTACTACAACATCCAGGAGTTCATTATATTTTTAAGCATCTCATTTTCCTCCTTCAGTTTTTGACTGCTAGCATGTATTTCAGGTGTGTTAGGGGCATTTTTAATCACACACTCTCTCTCTCTTTCTGAAGGAGTCTTATGCAAATCTGTTCTGTACTTAATTCACTTCTGTTCTGAAGAAGGGTTTTAATGTTTTAGTCAAAATTCTTCAAATACAAAATCCACAATACTAAAATGTTAAATAATGAAAAGTGTGACTTCACATCAGAGCAAAAGTTTTAACAGGGGACTTTCATAGGTCTCAATGAAAGGATTAAGAAAGGAACCATGAAATATATTATTCCTATGGCAAACTTACAAAGTACATCTCTTTTGAGGCATTGTGTATGTATTTGTACAGGGACTGAGATCATTTCCAAGTAGGCTTATATTTTGATTCTTTTGTCGCATTAATCCTGTCAGCCAGTACAGGGACAAGTTGGTAGGGTTGAGTGCAGGAATGGCTGCTTTAATTTTCTGATTGGGGTTTAGTGAAGATTTTCCATTTTAAATGTTTCCTGAGTATTGCTGATTCCTTTTACCTACCTCTTCATTTACTATTGATTTCATGCTAGTTTACTAGGAGGATAATTGTGCTAGGAATTGTATACAAAATACATGTTAATTTTTTTCAAGGATATTGTGCCTGTGCTGTAGGCTATAATTGTTTTGGAAGATTGCACTGAGTTAGACAGAGTACTTAGATTCAAAATGAGACGATATTGTGCCCCCTAGGACTCTCAAGATGTATATTTAGATCCTGCCTTGACAAAGACTTCCTGCGTAACCTTGGCATGTCCCCTCATCTCTCTGTTCTTCAGGTTCCCAGCTACCCAGCCAAGACAGGAATACTGCCCGTCTTTCATCTTTTTGGGATAGATTGTAGCATGCTTATGTGTTTTCCTTGATTTTTTTTCCCCAGAACAGTCACCTTGATTTTAGTGGGATAACTTCAGTGCATGAAAACTCTGTCAAAGCCAATTTTTTTTCTAACTCTAGAGCTCATCAGCTCTTTAAAAGATATATAAAGCTTTAACCAAAATAATTTTAATGCTATATGAATTACGTTGTCTTCAAGAAAACACTAAACATTTTTCTAACTAGTACATCCAAATTACAAAGCTGGAATTGAATGGCATTATGCTCTGAAAAGAAAACTAACTAATAATTTTCTTATACTTTGTACCAAAGGCATAAATTTTGAACTTTTCCCCCATAAGCTTAATTCCCTTCATTTAGCCCATAAGACCACTGCCCAGTTGTTTTCTTTCAAAAGTGTATTTCCCTGTTATGAGAAGACATGTTATTTTTATCTGAAGTGCTTAATATACCATATTGTAAAAAATTTCCCAAAAGAATCAATCTTCAGCCTTAAAGGTTATTTCACTTTAGTGCACAATATACCACAACTTCTGCTGTGTTTGATCCATTTGAGCTGTGGAGCTGGTAAGATTATACATGGTTTATACTGCATGGATTTTTAATGTTTCACACGTCAGCTTTTAAAAATTGCCTTCATATTCCCTATATTGATTTTTGTGGGTCCCAACGCACAGCACCCGCTGCGTGGCTTTGCCAAACTCTCTTGCTGAAAAGATGGTACAGGAATCCTCAGCAGGGGCAAAGACAACCACGGATTAAAAAAACTAGCATCCAGTTGACCATTTTTCTTAAGCCTCATTGTAAGCTTTTTTTTTTTCTTTTTATGATGGCATGCACAATATAGCTGCCTAAGGGCACACTTATTATAGACTGTATTTTAAAGCTGATTAAAAAATACATTCTCCATGCCTGTCTGAAACTTATTCCACAGAGAATCTTGTTTCATATCGGACGAGTAAAAGGATCTGTTGCTTAGTTAACTAAGTTCACCTTTTACCTCAGCACACATTTAAAAACTGATATCAAATTTCCATTACACTTCATTTATTATCCAGCCTTTCTGCTTTCATCAGAGAAAGCATTATAATGACTATGACTTTGAAAAGTTTTATAACTAATGTGTGCATGTGTATATATATATATATACTTATATATTATGATATTTTATTTATACTCCATATAAAAATTAGGCTATCAAGTCTGACAGAAAGATCGTGGTACCATAATAAACAGCCTTGTCTTCACAATCACTCTGCAGCACACAGGACTTGGCAAACTGTCAGATGGCAGGATGAAGAGGTAAAGCGCAGAATCTGCAAATTCTGGCCGTGCACGTGGGAATAGGTTCTGGGCTTTCCAAGAACTTGTGGAGAAAATGAAACTTGGCAGGATCCGTGCGGAAATTCATTTCATCTGTTTTCATTTTACACTGTCTGTCATCTAGTTTTTGATCACTAAATGAAAAAGAAAAATGAAATTCTGCCATATGCATTCTATAAATTTCAATTTAGCTATCAGGTGTCACACCTGCCACAATTTTGCTTTTTGCTGCATTTCAGACAAGAGACATAATCGTTTGTTTGTGTTACCGATGTTGGTTTGGGAAAGTTTATTTATGGTAGTATTTGCAGTAAATCTGCTCATTTCCAACCATTGCTGTATAAACCTACCACTTGAAATATAGACAGTTATGTCAGCTTGTATAGGAAACATATTGTATAATGTTAATTAAATGGCAATATTTATGCTCTCTGCTCCTCTACTGAAATGTTCTGAGCCCTGAAACTGGCTGTTATGACATTTTAAACAAAGTCACACTACACAAGTTTCAGGCCCTGATTCCCCTAAGCAGGGAGGGATGGGTTACGTTTCACATTTCTGGTTCCTCTGTCCCCACTGAGCGTGTGTTGCCCTGCAAGGATGAGTGGACAGCCAGGTATGCTGCCCAGCACGTCCCCGTGGGACTCATTTTCCCCGACCATGAAGGGTTTCTTTGGGTGAGGTCAGTGATGGGCTGTTGGGTGCATGGCCGCTCAGAAATTTCGTGTTGCTGCCATCGTTTTGGTCATGAAGTGGGGGCGGGTCCAGCCCCTCATCACCCACCCACCATGGCTTTGGGCTTTGGTCCCCAAGAGGTTGCCCACACCTTCCCCACACCCACAGAGCCTCACTGCACCTGCATGGTAACAAGTCACTCACTTTTTGCTTAATCTCTCCAAACCTAACTGTTCATACCCTCAGAAGGAGGACTCTGTGCAGGGTAAATTTATGCTGTTATTAGCCAGCAGGATTAATGGCAGCAAGTTATCTCTCCATGAGCTGTCAAATATGTTTATGCTGGCACTTCTTTCCCAATTGTTGTTGTTTTTTTCTAGAAAAACATAAAAAATAAACTTGAAAAATTCATAAATAAATTAATCTCCTTGCCAAGTATCAGGAGAAAGCTAGAGGTAGGTCAAATTTGGTTGGAAAACAGTGATTGGGTGGCAATGAATTTTTCCTTGTTTCCATTTCAATTTCTCTGAATTGTTTATGTCAAGAAGAGATGGATGGAAATTTAAATAAAAACTGAAACAGAAGTCAAAATGCTTTGCTCTGATTCAATATCTTGATATTTCAGTATTTTAAATTGAAAGGATTTTTCTATTTGAAGATTTTTTTTCTTTACCGTTTTAATTTTTAAAATGACATGTTTTCAGGCAGTTCATGCTTTCTCATTTTGACTCAGTTTTTTTGGAACTGTTTCAGGCTTTTTGGAATTGTTGGAAAATCAGAAAAGCTTCATGTGGTTATACACAGAGTAGAAACATAAGCCTATTGATTTACCTTTTTTATTTCCTCTTTTCATATTCTCTTCTTTAAAGAATAAATCTCTGAGCTATGATGTGAGACCAGGTATGCAACACAAAATGAAAGCATAATCTATTAAATATTATTCCAGTAATAAAACACAAGTCGTATAGCAGTCATATTAATGAAACAACATGATACCATACATCATCCTATATACCTGAGTTTTGTTATTTTGGATTACAGGATCATGAAGTCTTTTTTTTTTTTTTTTAATTGGGCATTGGAGGGAAGATTAGCAAACGCATTCTAGTTCAGCTTTAATTTATACCATATTTTTAATGACACTTCATTGCAGGATTTTATACTTGCCCTTGGATAGGTAAGGATTTTACAGGCTTTCCATTAATTACAGTAATTTTGGAAAGTTCCGATTCATGCTCTGATAAATGTTGGTCCAGGATTTGAGAAAAATATAATTCACTTTGAGGAAATAAGGGAGTGGATTCATAGGGTGAAAGTGAACATCTGTAGAGTGACTTACTGGATATATGATTTTTGAAACTAACCCACCTGAGTTACAATGAGAAAGCAGCTGTGGGGGAAGTTGTCACGGTGCATACTGATAAGCATTGTGCAGATGGGCCAACGTTCTCCTTGCACACATACACCCATACACTCTGTCATACCCACCAAAGGTGAGTGCATCACTCAGTATGTGATTCATAAATCTGTTAGCTTCTTAGAGCAGAAAATTTGGAAAAATATCATCATATTAGTGCTAAAACTTATTTGGCAATGAAATGAAAACAACAATTAGCCTACGGTAGTGGTTTTTTTTTTTTTTCTCTTTGATTTCCTGGTATCTCACAAGCTTATTTATAATACGTTTTATTGTAATTTCTTTCATGGAACAATGGCAAACCTCAGTACTTCAAGGATATTCAGTTGCTGCCAGCCCCACCTCTTGCTGCCTCAACAGTTCAGCTGGTGACGGCAGTGCCAGCGCCCCGTTGCCAGGCACGTTCCAGCTCACCTTATGAATCAGACTCTTTCTTGTGTGCCTTCCACAGGAAATCCACTTAAGTGTAAAGATATAGTGTATTATACCTGCATCTCTAAGGAAGCTGAAGCACCACATACCTATTAATAAAACTATTGAGAGTCAAGTATATCAGAGCATGTATCTCCTGCTTTTTTAGAAACTGACAGATTTAATCAATTAAACTCCAATGCTCTATTCATAGCTCAGGTTTTTTATGGTACAAAGATTTGCATTCCAATTAGCACTTGCAAAAGAAGTTTTCATGTTAACCTGATCAGTAGTATTTCTCCCTCCTCGGTGTCTATCTTATTCCATTGAGACTGCAGCAATGTGTCAGGAAGAGCATCTCTGTTACCTTCTGGTTGAACAAAACTCTCTGAGGCTTCCTTTGAAATCTTGAGGTCTTGTCACTTGAGGTGTTATTTTTTTAAGCATGAACAAATCTTGTCAGCCTAAGCTGAGAAATCAGCTGTATTTTATCAGCACTTTGGGATCAAACTTCACATTCAGTATTCAGCATTCAGCACTGGGTGCTGTATGTGCAACAAAACTAGAGGTTACAGTCTGCTTTAGGAAGAGCATTTCTGGTGGCAGTGGCGATCAGTTTCTTACTGTTTACAGAGTACGTTTACAAAAAAATAACTCAGATACTTCCATTTGTGTGATATATAAAGCGCTTAATATCTTGCAACACTTGCTTATTTATGTAGGCACATTATGTTGAATTAACTACAGCTTCTTTGACTTAAAGTGCCTCGAAACCACACACAACTTTTTAAAGAGAATTAATTGGCATCATAGGTCTTTTGTAATTAATCCTCCTTAAGGCTGAGGTAATGCTGCTTTGCAGCAGGTCTATCACTTACCCAATTACACACTGATTGCTGCGCTCCCTAGTCTTCCATCTGGACATCTGTAGAGCTCTGGGACTCAAAGAGCTGCATGCTCAGTCCCATCTGGAGGAGTGTCACAAAAGCAAACGTCTACAAGATGTTGTTGGAGTAAATAAAACCAAGATGGTAATTCTGCTCCTACTCCCAGTGCCAAGTCAAAGGAAAAATTCTCTGAGATAGCGACTGAAGACGGGACGGGACCAAGCCTGGGTCAGTGCTCCCAACACCTGCCTGTTTTCTTGGGAAACAGAGAGTACTTTGGCAAGCCGTTCTGCCAATGCACATGTACAGTGTTTTTACCAACACACTGGAAAGTTTCTCAGGCACCCAAGAAAAGGTGACGGGCTCCCAAGATACCATAAAGGAAAAAAACCCACCCTTTCTACATACATGCTGAGGTCTGACCAGGAGGAGACTTTTAACAGTGATCATAAATTATATCACCTGGCAGACAAGCGAGAGCGTTTTGTGCACAGTCATTTCTGAGTCTGTGCTGTGGAGCTTGTAAAAGCCAGGAATTGAACCTGGGTCCCAAGCCTGAGCTGTATGTCAGTGCTGTAGTGCAGAGAGAACGTCAGGACTGAAACGCTGTGTGGCATCCACAAATCAGAATGTACAGGTGTGGGCATGGATGGGCTAATGTTTGAACTAGGAACACTTCTTAAAGAAATTTTAATAATTTTTAAAACATTCCTTGCACTGTGAGTGCAAAGTGAGATGTGTGGGTGTGGGTGTCATAAAGGACATCTCATGGCAAAGCAGATGGTTTGGTTTAGCATGCTCATTTCAAGACAGGTTTTATCCTTAGAATTGTCCTTGTAACCAGGTCTTCTTCCATTTCTGAGGCAGTCATTTCTCACCCAGTGGCAGCACTGTATATTGCAGGCCTAGCTGAATTTGCTTAATGCCTGTAGGGAACATCCGAACTACCCAGTCCTGCCTTTCAAGTTTTTCCTTCTTTGTACTGTAGGCAACAAGGGTATCCCACTGCTTTAAATTCTGGGGAGAAAAAGGGCTTTCATGTGGATATTGTGTCACTTCAAATGAGCACCAAACAGCTTAGTAGGATCATCACCTTCTCCAGCACAAAATTCTTCAGCACAGCCTTTCCTCCCAGGACTGCATCCTACCAGGCATTCACAGCTCACCAAGTAAAGCAGCAATGTTGCACTTCATGAAAGCGTTTGCAGAGAAATGCCTCCAAGGGAAAAAAAAACAAACAAACAAAAAAAAACAAACCACACACTGCTTTTTACTTCATCCTCCAGATATCCTTCTCCTGAAACCATAATGCTACTCCTCCAAAGCTACACAGCCAAATCCATCTGACTGTGTGAGTGCCAATACAAGACATTATCCTGTTTATATTAAAGACTGCTGTAAGTGAGCAGTGTGTCTTCCAGGCTGCTCTCATGGCAGTTTAGAAATGGAGCTGGCAAAACACAGCTGAGTTATGGGAGAAGCATCATGGCAGTTTAACACAGCCTGAGACTGCCTCCTGCCAGTTCTGGGAGGCATCTCGTAAAGCACGGTGAGAAAAATCACAGAGCTGACATGCAAAAGTTTGCACTGGGTTCCTTGCCAAAATTGCCAACTATGAAGTCAAACAAACAGAATCTGTAAATGAAATGGTTAACATGGGAATTTCTGTAAATCAGCTTTAGGAAGTGGTGTGGAAGCCCTTGGTTCCGTTTAACATAGTCTAGCACTGACTTCTTTTCCTCATTTTAAAATCCCCATGTAGACAAGCCTAATATGCTAATAAAATATCAAGATAGCTTAAAGTTTAGAAGACTTTATTTTTATCCAGAGTAGCTTGAATCGTCTTCTTTTGGCCTCTTATATCTTACATCAGAGAGCAGGAAATATTAAACATTTCTTATTTCATCTAGCATCTTGAGCACACACATAAATATATATTTTAAAGAAATGTTTAAAACATCTTTTTGTTATAATATAGACCAGTGTGAGAACCCTGAGAAAAGAATAAACTACAAGCATGCATAACAACCACACATTGGTTTAAAAACCGTGCAATAGCTAAGCATGAAGGGGAGAGTTAAAGGATTATATGTGGAAACTGTAACTCTAAAATTTGTATTATTCTAGGTTTAAGTCCCACCATTATCATTGTTTGGTGGTTTTATATGCTGTTGAGTAATAGTTTGTCCACAGCCTGGCTTTTATTGAAGGAACTGCTTGTGCAGCAGTTGTGCTGGCAATAACCTCTAATACAGTTATGGTCACTTAATTAAACAATTTGGAAGTTTACTTTAGGTGACATTTAAAATTGAAATTTCAAGTACGTTATTCTACCGTGTTCTCTCTTGTTATTGTTCAGTAAAATGGTGTATTCAAGGAAATCCATGAAATTACAATTCAAAGACTGTGATAAGAATGGATTAGTTTTGTACCATTTTTAGCTCTCATTACAATTTTTGTTGCAAGACTAAGTCTACAGATTGAGTATAAAGTATATCAGGCTTTAAATTCAGTGATAAGTCATTGTTAGGACAGAGAATTTTGTGATAACACAGGCAGAAGATTAATCCACTCTGATGACAGCCTTGCAAGTCTATAAGGAACAGAACACAGAGCAAGATTTATCCATCGCATTGACAAGGACGGTAAGGGGAATGGGAAATAGAACAAAATGAGTCCATTTGCATGACAACCTAAGACTATAATCATATGGTTCTACTCAAATCCTACAGTAATGGACCATAAAGAAAAAAGCATAAACAAGGCACATCATTTAAAACTATATTGTACTCATCAACCGTTCCAGTGTCTGTAGAAAACATAATCAGGGAAGAAAAATTAATTTCAGTCTGCTAAATTACACTGTAAATGCAGAGGGGATACAACAGAATTGTTCAAACAAAGTTATTCATGTGGCTTTCATAAGTTTGAATAAATTCATTCTGCTCTGTATTCACGAAGATGAGACTATCAGACTAGATCCTCAGCTTGCATAAAGCAGCATAGTTCCCTTGACTTCAGTGAGCTTAAAATCTTCTCAAAATCTCCAAGGAAACCCTCTTCTTGATGGGGAGGCTTTGAAAATACTGAAATAAAAGATAATTCGAGATACCTAGGGGAGAATTTTAAAGAATGGAGATTGGCAAACAATGTGAAAAATAGAATAGCAAATGTACATGTGCAGCTTCCACATCCCTGTAGCTCCCTGAAACACACTGGAACTTCTCACACACATCTATTTGTGTGCCCAGATGTTTCTAGGATCATGGCTGTAAGGCGGTAGAGAAGCGATTTGTGAGCTGAAGTCCAGCATATCATCACTTGAATTAAAGCAACTGTGATGAGTGTTAGGGTTATAACATATATAGCATATCATGCATATACTATAAACCTATAGTTGTTTTGTTCTTTAAGTAATTAAAACAATGCAAACTAAGGCATATGCACCAAGTAAATATGATGTCATCATTGGAAAGATCTTAAAAGCTTTGTCTAAAGGTCAAAATCAGAATTACATTAATTTAGTCATGAACCTTTGCACTTTCTCATCTAAACAATGGAATCTCATTTTAATTTCCTTTCATTTTAAATGCAGGCATTTCTGTGAAGGAAGTTGTATATGAATATCTGCACGTCCCCCTTCCTGCAACCTTATGAAAAAAGCGGTATCATATGGTACAATCAGCACTGACTATGCCGCATACATATAGCAGCAGTGTATTTTGAAAATATTTAAAATATCTGAAAACATCTGAATTAGTAAGTGAAGACTTCAGTGTACCAGTTCAAGCAGTACATGAATAGACTCATTGTATTCAGTTCTTTTAAAGAAGAAGTCCTATAGCTATGTGTAAACAAAATTTCCACTAACTTTAGCTTGCGGGAATTTATTCAGGAACCGCCTGCCATACCTGGATGTTCACATACTGAACTATATGTGACTGAGGCAAATACATATTTCTTGCTGCTTTTTGAGCATTGCAGACTATATTCCATTCTGTTTTCGTCATTATACTAATGTATAATGTGCGGAACAGACCTTAAAACAATATAGGCTAATCATCCAAAAGGCCAAATGGTCTTCTCTGAGTGTGTGTGTGAGAACTTTGACATGGTGTTCACATGGAGCTTAATGTGGAGCATAGGTCTGAATTTACTGAAGCGACTGAAGAGGCTCTTGTCCTTCTATGCACACTTAACATAGTATTAATGCTACTTAAAAATAAGGAAAAAAAGGATAGGGGAAATCAAATTAAACTGCTCACCAGCTACCTCCATTCAACCACTTCTTGGCATATGGAAGTCAAATCAATTTAATCTCTCTGCTACAGCTTTCTCATGCATTGTGTCACAGTACTGCAAATTCCCTGCCTCATTCACAGGCTTTGCTTCTCTGTTTTCCCTTTCTAGCATCTACGTGGATTTCAAAGACAGCCTTGATCTAGGTTGACGCTGCAGCACAATGCATAACAGAAGTGGTAACAGACCGGATGGGTTCTTAACTGCCATTATAATATCTCATTCTTTTATGATCTTGATTTATGACATATCTCATGATCTTGTTTTAGAAACACACAGGGTAAGGTTTAAAAAGAAGCCGTGCCTCATGTAAGCAGTGTGATCTCTGCTGTATGGGTGAAGGACTGTTACTTCTTGAAACGGCCAAGGTCGGCAGGGTCCTACAAAGTCCGGTTACCGGCCCGGGGCTTCGTCTGGGTGTGTAGCTGCAGAGGGAGCAGAGACGTTGTGGCCGGCAGCCTGTTAGCAGGAGCTGCAAATGGCTCAGCTGACCAACCAGGTAGCACCTGTACAACCAAACCTGCTGGGAGTCCATAATCCCCTACCAGATGGGACTGAACCAGAATGCCAGGATCCATGCAACAGCCAATCCATAAGCCAAAGCAGTTGGAAACATGGGATTGGTCAGGAGCCAGTGCAGATGGCAACGGAGGGCTGGTCAGGACTGCAAGTCTTTGCTTGGCATTGGGTGGGCGCGGATACAGATGGCGAATGGGATGTGTCAGAACTGCAGTTCTGTCCTTACTTGTCTTGTGTCAGATTGTCTATACGTGAGAAAGGGAGGGCTCTTCCAAAATAGACTCTTAGCTTCTGGGACCCTGTCCCCTCTCTAGAGATATCTCCTCTACCCCTGAAATGGGAGATTTGCCTAGAAACATGCAGGCTGAATTTTATTTGGAGGGATTGTTTGTATATGGGAGTAAAATGTGAATTTCCTGCATGCATTTGCACTAGTAAATCTTTAGCACTCAATTGTTTGCAGAAAGTGAACAAGGACTAGTCACGAATGCTGCCAAAATGGAATTCGCTTTTAACTTCAAATGAATATTCATGAATAATTTCCTCCACTATTTGCTCACTACTCATATTTAATGATATGGGAAATGGGATGAATAACAAGGTGCTGAAATTTGCTGACAATACACCATTATTTAAGTTAATATAAACCAAGGAGCAAAGTAAGGAATTTCAGGAGGAGCTAATAAAACCTGAGTGACTGATTAACAAGATACCAGATTAAGTTCAGTGCAGACAAGTACAAGATAATGAACATAGGAAGAAATCATTTGAACTACTTGTACGTATTGATGGGGTGTGAATTAGCTCTAACCTCTCTGGGTTAGGATGGACATATTGTCCAGCGGCAGTGAGGAAGGAAAAAAGGCTGCAAACCATTCCTGGGAAAGGTGAGTCCAGATCAGAAAGATCTCTTCAGTCCTACTTCAGCCGTAAGCAGGGCTAATGTAAGATAGAAATAGTGACCTCTAGACCTCTGTGCAGGAGTCCAAGCTGGGGAAAAAATCACTAGATTTATTTATTTATAATGAATTTCTCCTATCAGGGATGGAATTACACTAATTTAAGTTAAAAGGCAACTCTGAAAGGACATAGTCAAAATAAACAACTCCAGGGGAAAGGGCAGACACATGTGAAAAGTGGTCTGAAGGATGGAAGTTAAACAAACCGTTTACTTTCATAGTCAAAAGAGCATCAGCATCATACAAAATAATATGCAACTCTGTGATGGGCATATTTTGAGTTTCTTCAAGACATGCCACAATCCAGCAGCTAGCATTAGAGAGCAAACAGAAAGGTTTAGCAATGAGTAATTAGGTTTAAATTAAGATGCTAAGCTTTTCATTGAAGCAATTGAGATAAATTGTCGTAGTGGTGGTCTCTAGCAGAGCGTCCAAGCAGCATACTACAGGTTTCAGTTTTACACTGCTTCAACAGGACTTGCCAGAGCTCGGCCATCAGTGCCCTAACACCACAGGAACATGAGCCGCTAGCATGAAGAAGTGAGTGAGAATACGGCTCTAAGTCACTGTCCCAGGCAGCAACAAAGCCTGAACTTTTCTGTAGCTGCTATGAACTCTCTGCTGTGTAGTGCTGGGGTCCAGAGGAAGCTCTTTCTGGAGTCAGTCCACATGAACAATGTGGTTTGCCAAGTGACTGGGATGCTAGAAAAGCAATTGGAGAATAGCGGGGATGCCTGAGGACCTGTCCCTCCTGTTCCTTCTGCTCTTCTCTCTGTCAAAGCATTGTCCCTGCTGTCATTGAGTGGAGGGACTTCACTTGTGCTCTGTGGGCTTCTGCCAACTTTTCTCCAAACTTTGTAACTTCCCGGTGAGCTACCATGTTCCTGAAACCTTGAATGAAGGAGGTCATATCACAGAGAAAGGATATTACAGAATAATTGGTTTCTTGGCCCATGCACCTCAAAGATCTTTCTGCCTAGGAAGGGATAATACAAAAAGTCAGTGATGATACAATTGTTGTTTTTAATGCAGGTGTTTTGTTGTGACTTATAGCACTCTTGGCAGTTCATAGGATGAACTTTCTACTCCAAGTCCTAAATGATCGTCCAATATTTTCCTCTTCTGAGTATTATTTTTTTCCCCTCCACGGACATCAAGCATTTTTCCTTCTGCAAGAGTTCTCAGAGAGGAAATGCACAAATTCCTGAGGAGTCACTGGGAGGAAGGAGGAGTCACTGGGAGGAAGAAGGAAGGGATGCAGCTGGGGGAGGTAGTGAGGAAGGATCAGGGGCAGGGGGAAGAGAGCTCTGGCTATGGCAGGACAGTGAGAAGGCGGCTAGAGCACAAAAGCAGCAGAGAGCCGGCACTTCTAGGAGCTGTTAACTGGGACATTTGTAACTGTGAGGGACTGAGAGGATGGAAAAGAGCATCTTCTATTCCAGCATTGTGTATACCTCATCTGACCACAGTCCTCTCCATCTCTGTGGCCACATTTAGGTGGTCTCACCTCCTCCTTTGCTCCCTTTGGGCCTTCATCTCTGCAAAATAGAACCCCATGGCAGCTGGAGGTTCCTGGGAAGTGTGGGACCAAATCCTGAGATCCTCACTTAGGATCTAGTCATTCCTCAACAGACATGGAAGTTAATTCAATAAGGACCCAAACCTATGTCGTAATTTAACCATTTTTCAGCCTGTTACCTGAGGAGAAAAAAATCCAGGATGGCTTTGTGGGATATTAGCCTGCTGGAATATTGACTGGAGTGTTGTGAGGGTGAACACCTGGGCAGGTTAGGACAGTGACTGCCACTACTTCAAGTCTAAGACTGTATGACAGACGAATGAGAAGTGTCAGAACTCTTCTCCCCTGAAAGTAAAAAAAAGAAAAGGCAATTGCGGTCTTCTAGGAGCTAGTCTGGTTATCTGGTGGTTAACATATTAGCACTGCACTGTAAGAGCCCTTCACTTCTAATGTTCTGGTATAAAATGAATGTGGATTAAAAGCAACTGGTAATCTGGCATTTCATTGGTGTAATTATTCATGGGGTTCACTCTATCCCTCCTGCAGAGATGTGACTTTCATTACAACTACCGTAGCATGACCAGTCCCAGGAGAACATAAACAGACATGGAAACTGAATTACTTTATCCCTTTTAGCTGTGAGGATCTTTATATTCAGCCTCTGCATCTCTTCTGTATTATAGCAGATGTGGAAACAGAGCCCGATTTCAGGGCAGTTAATCCGGCTTTCAGAAACATTGCATTCACTTTAAATTCCCTCATTTCATTACCTCATCCAAGGTAAAGCAAAGAGCAGAAAGAAACTGGCTCTGAACACTGAAATGTGCAATTTCTTTCAGATGGACATAGCTACGCAGATTTAGTAGGATGTGTACATGCATATGTTTATGTGTGTTTGTGTGTTTATTGCTTCAGAATTGCCTAGAGTTACATCATCCCAAGAGATATATTCAGCCCTGTATGCTCAGATGGAATATGATGTTTGCACATAAAATGATAAGGATTCATGAGGCACTCAGACAGGAAGGTGAGGTGAGGCCGTTATAAAACAGATGCTAACACTACTTTGGGGCTGAGTCCTCTGAGGTAGGCTGCTCTATGATAGACTAGTCTGTGTTCGAAAAATGTTTTCCCTGGATTTTTTATTTGAAAATAATTTTAACCAAGCATGGAAATTCATTATTTTGATCTGACATTTAAGTACATTTTCAATTGTATCCAGATTTTATTGACTAGGAAAAAAAGCTATAATTGCTCTAGTGACTAGGATAAATGAAACATTTCTGAAGTAGTATAAAGATCGTCTAAATTCTTGAAGTGATAAGATTTGGCTTGAAACCAATAAATTAATTTGATATTTAGAAAATAAAAAAAGCCAGCAAGCATCAGACAAAAAGCTTTATCCAAGGTATTTGTGCATCCTCAGTCTGTTTTGCATCCCATTTTCCATTTGGCAGCAAACCTGGCAATTCAAGTGAACACTCATTTTTCAAAAAAAGCAAAGGCTGAAAGGAAAGATCATGATGATCTTTTTATTATTGGCATTAAATATTTATCAGCCCAATTCAGTAACAGATACATATATGTGCTTAAGTGATAGAGATAAATATGTGAGTATGTGCATGTACATGCATGTGGCTGTTCCGCACAGAGTGGATTATATTGGAGCACACTGTTGAAGGGTTAGATACTGGAGTCTGAGGGTGCTGAATATATGTGGAACTCAACAGGAAGGAAGCTGAAGATGTGTGAACCCTACCTGGGGTGTTCAGGATCTCTCAGTCTGATACACACTCTCACCATCCCCTCACGATGATCCATAGTGGTCTGAAAGTGGGGTCCACAACCTATGGCAGATACATTTGTAAGATGCCCATCAGATGACATCTTTTGGCTCTTACTAAGTATCTACTGGCATACTTAACTTGTAATTTGAGAAAGAAATATATATCCTGATTTACCACACTTGTTTTTCCCCACTGCAATGTAAAACTGCAAATGTGGTGAGACTCTTTGGTATATATCCAGCTAGCACTCCAGATTTGATCACACCAAAGTAATAAATACCTTTAATACAGTAGATCATGCTTATGTTCATTTAAAAGAAACACACCTAATATCAGCTCTGTTCAGTTTTCGCTCCTTTGTTGGTACTATAGGCAGTTTCTGGAATGAAAGCAGTCCCTCTATATTTATCTGTATTTATCTTTTGAAAGCTACCTAAGATGGAGCTCTAGGAAGTGTTAACTTCCCTCCTTCATCAGCTGTGGGTGTTAGTTTCATAGCATTGTCAGCACAATCAGCACCCCAATTACCTTTAAAACCACTGTGAATAAATACATTTCTTCATGATGCAAAGCTTGGAAAATATCCAGTAATTTCTAAAAGCAAGCTGATGTCTTCCTATCAGTTTACCAGCAAAAAAATCAACTTGAGAATTCTACAGTCACACATAAGATATTGTAATCACAGTGATCAGTAATCAAAAATGTGTGGTTTGAAGTCAAGCATGTTAACCTGTGTATATTCATTTACTTATGCCCTCCTAACTCAGTCTTGCAAAGATAAATGAGCCCATTTATAAAACCAACAACATATTTAAGTATAGAATTGGGGCTTTGCTTCCCATGTGTAAGAATTGAGAGGCTATCTTGTGGAGTGTTTCCACAAACCATTTATTTTTAATGCTTCTTTATTTTAAGGCAAGTAGGGATGGATTCTGCAGTACTGACATTCCACATTCTTGTACCCTTTTTATTTAGTTCAGACATATTCTCCAGTCTTCCAGGAATATGCATGTTTGTGCATGTCCCTCCTCCCTGCCTATAAAGACAGGCACCCATCAATACTTCAGTTTTATGACACCTCAGTATTTTTTTCTCAGCATATTTTGAAAATTTTGACAGCACAAATTTGAAAGTGTCTGCTTTCTCGTGTGTTCACCTGCTCATCTCCACTTGTTTAACTCCTTATCCCTATATGCCAATAGATATTATCAGTAAATCCTCCTGGTTTAATCTCCAAAATGTCTCAGAAATCTCCCCTTTCCTCTTCATTCTCCCCATAAAATCTTTGTCAAGTCCATCCTTCTCCACATCCATGCCTACTGCGACCTTGCTGTCTTCAGCCTCTAAATGACACTCACATTAGCCAGTTTTTAAAGTAGTCTAATGCAAAAGTAATCCACTGCTCCCAGTATTGAGATCTCATTAAGATATTCCTAAATCCCTCTTCTTCACTGTCTCCCTATTGCCTTCTAAATCTGATCGAAGCTCCTTTTATCACCCAGAGTTCCTCTTGACCTAACCTTCCTTCTTCTGTCCTTGCTCTGTTCTTCCACATTTTTCTTCTTTATGTACTCCCTCCTCACCTACTGCTGCTCACAGTGTAAACCATTTGCCAGTTAGACCTATGCACTGCCTTTGATGTTGTCCACTATACCTGTGAGTGGAGTAAGTAGTTCAGCAATACTATTCCAGATGGAAAGTATCCTGATGTGATTGGCATAGTCCCCTCGATAAGTTTGAACTATTGACTACTAAAAAGCAAGTCTTCATGTGCTTTTCTAGCAAAAAAAAAGGGAAGGAGGCATTTGTCTTCTTATAGTGAGATTATGGTTTTTTTCTGAGCCATCCACAATTTCTCCTGTGTCCTTAGGCCTCCAATCAGAAAAGGAACTAAAGTTTTTACTATAAATTTACTATTACTATGATTCATGAAATTGCTCTCCAAACAGTCTATCTGAACACCCCTTGCAGAAAACTGATGTCTAGATGAAATTGAAATGTATATCTCTGGCTTTTCCAAAATATGTTTCCAGCTCTTAAGATCTGAATTTTAGGTTGTAACTTCTTGCTCTCTCCACTTGCGTATTATTAAACATCTCTTAGCTTGATTTTGGGCAGTAAAAAGACACAGAGCAATAAGATATAATTTCTGCATTATAGGCTATCCAGACCCAGCCCTTATTAGTCCCCTGAAATTTAGCAGCAGGATCTGTAAGTTAGTTCAGACAAGCCAAGCTTGCAATACAGCGCACGTCAGCACGAAGGACAGGACATGCAGATCAAAACTCCCCTCAGTTCATCTGACTTTCTGTTCCTCTGTGTCTCTGTGCATTAGATTACGGGAAAACTTAACAAAACAAACTATCTCCTAGTCCCTTCCTCTCTTCCCCTTTAAGCCCTCCCCCCCCTCACAAAATCAAACAGGAGAAAAACAGTCTTCCTACACCTGGACCCTTTGTTCATTATTCTGCGGTTCATCGAAAATTAACATCCGGTTACTGGAGCTTCCTCTCTCTTTGCCAAGGTGCTACAGAAGTATTTTATGCCAACTAGACACCTACGTGCTATTTCTACATGCCTCACACCTCCCTGGCCTGACTAGAGTTTAACCCGTTGAACTCCAGCCAGCAGCAATCATGAAGCTGGAAAGTGATAGTGAGCAAATAGTTCCTAACAAGTTTAGAAAAAATGTTGCTACATCCACATCCACAGGTAATTCCTAAGAGCAGGCTGATGGTTTCCCATCAGTTCCCTACCAAAGTCCCAACCTCAAAACTTTCTAGTCAGACATGAGGTATTCGACAGCCTCATGTCCTTTTTATTTTGTTTAGAGAGATTCTCCACTCTTCCAGCAGCATGCCTGTTTGTGCATGTCCCTCTTCTTCCATCTATAAAGACAGGCATACATCAATGCTTCAGTTTTACAATGCTTCAGTATGTGAGTCGTCATCTCCAGGAAGCTGGGAAATGATGATATGCACGTCATCCATAACAAGATTAGAGAATATATTGCCATGTTGGTGCATAATACAAGTATATGCTGAAGTTTCATCAATTAGGATACTATAATGAGGCTAGAACTGCTCTCATGTTTACACAAAGACATGCCAAATCCTTTACCAAATTGCCTATATTGAATATGTCCTATTACACAACACCCTATTTCAGTCCCATGAACTCATAGAAACTTTGGCTCCTTCGGCTCCTGAGATTCCCAGCCATACAATTGCCTTCCTGCCTCTTTCCTCCCTGCCTATACGTCTTTGTTTTGCTCACAAAGCAGAGTTCAGTGGATTTCCTGTGCCCCCTCACAGGCCATTACCCTTAAAGCAACATAGTTTGGCTGCAGTGAGGATCTATCTCAAAACCGAAGAAAGCAGTAGGAAGAACGATTGCAGTCAGCCAAAACTGTCTCCAAAAAATGGGTCTTGGGGCTCACATATACTCGGCTCACCAGGAAAAGGTGGAAGGAAGCATGTAGACCGTTACCTCTGAGCTTATAAACTCTGACGTAGTTACTAATCTCCTTCAGCTCTTCCTCACCCTCCCTGATCTGCTCCACCATTCTGCGGTTGCTTCTTTACTCCTCCTGCCAGCAGGCTGCAGCTCACCCCTTCCATCTTCATCTCTCCTTGTCCCAGGCACTCTCCCAAGCAGCTCCTTTAACGCACACTCCTCTAACCCACTCACCCCCGAATCTTCTCTGATATCCCCTGCAAAACCCAGGCTCCTGCTTCTCTTTTACTTTCTCGTTTATTCCCTTCTCATTGATTGCCTACTTGCCAGAAGACCAGGTCCTCAGCCCCTCCTGACCCTTCCTGCCCTGCCTGTGAGTCTCAAGAGCTTTTGGAAACGTGAAGCTTGGGACAAAGGGCAGTGTCAGGGCTGTGCCTGCACCAGGACGTTGCTTTCCTGATAGGCATGTGTGCGTATTTTGCACATGGTCATACATTTTAAGGCAGGGAGTTTTTTTCTGTGACACAGGGGATCTGCACCAGGCACCATACAGCAACAGCATCACCAATGAAACTGCTTCCATTCCTAGGTAGGTGAAATCTCCTTCCCCGGGGAGCGAGTGGCAGGTGGGAAGGGAGCGGGGTCTGGCAAGGAGAAATGAGTGGGTTGGAGGTGGTGGAGAGCTGCTGGGTACACGGGACTGAAAGTCCCCGTAGCTTTGATCAGTGCTGCTGCCAGATTCGGTAATTGCACGGTTAAGATCATCCCAAAAACAAATCCCAAAAATGCCAGTCTTTATATCACTGTGGGTTTTGTTCTGTAAAAAACAGAAATATTGTGGATTTCCATGGGTTTAGTTTTGGGGGGGAGGGGAGGGTCTCTCCATCTGCTTGGGAGATGTTTAGATTTCACGTTATGAACAGTAAAATGACAACAGAATCCCACAGGTTTCTGTTTTAATCTCTGGAAGATGGTGTCCTCTCTCAAAACAGAGGGAAAAGATTAAACTTGGTGATACCTAAATTGATTTAGATTATATATAATTGTGGAAAAATTGTGTGTAATTTTTAGTCTTTTGAATTTTTCATTAAATTTTAATTTGTCCAAGAAAACAATGCCTCAGTAAGATTTCCTGAAACAATGTAACCTGTAATTGTAACGCAAGGCTAGCAAATATCCAGAATAATATTTGGGTAGGGAAAAGCAGAACTCCAGGGGAAGAGAGCATACAAAACGGTCTTCGTGTTCTGTGACTTTTGTTATGTCCTGCTAACAATTTATAACGTACAAAGTAGAAAACTTACTTTCCCTTCCAAGTTAACTGCCTCATTTCTAACCTATTACAGGGTGTGTATAATAATTCAGTGAGCTGTTAGTTTTCTTAAAAGGAGAGATTCCTCTTTTCTTTGTGTTAAAAACCATATGCATTCATATAATGGGAAAGCAGTTAGACCATTTAGGAATCATCCACTGGATGGAAAAAAGTAGACAATACTTTCCTAACATGGAAGCAGTATTTTAAGAGATTAACTTTAAATAATTTGGATAAGTTTTTAAACCCTAATGTCATAGTGCTGTAAATACTGTGACATGTAATTTTCATCTCTCATACCACGCACATGTGTTAGCAACGCAAGTATGGAAGTGCTTATAAAAATAAAAACTCTGATCAGGGGAACCCTCTTTGGTATTTTTCACTTGATATGTGTAGGGCAGTTTAGATTACGCTCAATACATAATTCAGAGTGCAAATTCCAGTCTGCACCTTACTGGAAAGTACTAGAGAGCTTTGAAAGCCTTTCAAATGTTTTCCCCAGATCGCTGAGTAACTTCTATGTTGTTTACCAATTTTATACCGGTTGAGCACACATACAAGTTCTTAATCTACAGTGCGTCCTGTTTCTGGCCCCTGGGTTTACCAAAGAAGTCCCTGTATTTGGTGGTCCTTGCCCCATCATGCCTTATAGCTGAGACTGCGATGATGTTTAGTTCACTGGAATACAGCAATTTTGTGGATACCTTTTGCCCAAAGCTGGTTTTAGAGTTTGGAATGAAGTTTTTGGATAAAGAAACAAGCCTGATTTTCCTTTGTTCCAGTTCTGATTTCCAGTCTGCTGGACTATGGCTGCACTTCTGCAAGCTGCAACATAACATGCCACAAAGATGCCAGGTGTGAAGTTTGGGGTGGGACAACAGGCTGCTACTGCTCCCAAGGATATACAGGAGATGGCATAAGATTCTGTTACGGTAAACAGATTTTACCTATACGCATTTCTGTTATGTGCTTGCTTGAAAAACTTACTCAAGAGCCCATTAACTCGGGGATTAAACTTTGTCACAACACCTTACACTAATGTGTTCTCAAAGCCAAAAACTTCAGCAGTTTCTGAGAAATTCTACAACTTACTCTCAGGCTAGTATTTTAATGTAGCATACCGTGCATCTCGGATGAGTATGACCTGTTTTCCAGCTTTCCTTTTCCATGAGAGATGCTGATGTATCTTCTCTGATTTACCGTCAGCAATTTCCCTTGTGACTCAGGACTTCCGAAGCTTGGAGTTGGCATGACTGCTGCTTTACAGCCCTCACATCTCATCCACACACATGTAGTGCTAGGCTGCTCTTCCCAGCAGCTGATCATGATCAAATAATACAGCTCCTGGGCTACTCTAGAAGACTGAGGAGGAGGGGTACTCCACAGAGACATGCCCGTGTGAGGCCAATGCTAATTTTTCCACTACAGCTGCTTGCAAGGGAAATATGCCAGAAATTCTACAGAGGGGTCTGCCTCTGGATACCTTTATCTTCCATCCAAAGAAAAGGGTATTTTCCTTGCCTTCATTTTTGACTTGTCCTCCACTATGAATAGCTCTAGTACTTATTTCCACCATTAGATAAAGCGATGCCCAGAAGCAGGCAGGCTGAAATTCATATGAATCTTGTCAGTTTTTCAGTGTCCTGAGAAGTAGTTATGAATATTAACCATCTGTTTGGTCAGTTCTTGTGTTTCATGCAACTTGGGAAATTTAGAAGTAACAGAGGCACTTCAGTTTGGTATGAGCACAGGTAAGCGGCCCACCTTTAGTTTGGATTTTTATAGCTCATTTGCCATGGTGTACTTGGAGGTGTGCTTGTTTTAGGAAAATTTAGAATGTGAAGACCTTTTTCCTAAGGAAGCTGCCTACCCTTCTATAAGCTGGGAATGCTTAGAGAGAAATATAGCTGGCTAAAATAATAAACAATAAGGAATCACAAAAATCATAGAATAATTTAGTTCAGAAGAGACCTCTGGACATCACTGATCCAGCTCCCCACTCAGAGAAAGTCCTACTTAGACAAGGTTGCTCAGGGCCTTGTCCAGCCAAGTTTTGAGTTTCTCCAAGGATGAAGACTGCACACCTCTCTGGGCCCCTGTTCCAGTGTCTGACCACCATAATTTTGAAAACTTTTTTCTGATATCTAGTTGAGGTTTCTCTTGTTGCAGCTTGTAACTTTTGCCTCTCATGTGCACTTACCACTGTACATTTCTAATAATAGTTTAGTTTCATCTCCTTTATAAACCCCCGTGACCCCCCATTAGGTAGCTGTAGACAACAGTATGATTTCCCCTTTGCCTTCTCTTCTTAAGCCTGAACAAACACTGTTCTCTCAGCCTTTTCTTTGCATGGTGTGTCATGTAGTCACTAAACATATTTCTTGAATTTAATGCTAACCTTGCCCTAAATATAGGTCAATCATTATTTGTCTATTGAGCTGGTCAAAAGAAAATAAGAAGAAATGACCTTCACTGCACTAGTATTGTATTTGCACTAATTCAATTTTACTACCATGAGTAAGCTGGTTGATTTGAAAGTTAAGTGCACATTACGTTTGCAGAGTCAAGGGCCTGCGCTTGTGAATAATGCAGAGAAAGAAGAAAACCAAGTCAATTTTTAGCAATACTACCTGGAACAAATGAAACCGCCACTTACTTATCTACCATGATCAGGTATACACTATATAGTCTGTACTTTTCTAGAAAGTTATGATTATGAATCATCAATTAAATTTTTGGTAAAGATACCTGTTGTTCCTCACTGACATTACTGATGTTCTTAAATCCATCCATTATATATGTATCCATTATGGCGTCATTAAATCCATTTGTTTGAGGATGGATTTTTCTTACCTTCCATGTTCTTTTTTCTCATACAGTATCTTTTTCTTACTTTCTCTTTTGCCTGTATTTTCTTAGGGAAATCTAAATTCTAAAGGCATAAAAACATTTATTGATCATTTAAAGAACATTCAATACGGTGAAATATACATTCACAAGTCTTGTGAATCAATTAATTGTTTATTAAGAATTATACTAAGTGTTTGGAAACTCAGTCTTTAAAATAAAATTTCCAATGTCAGTCCAAACAAACCAGCTACTAGATGTATTTGTGGTGCTTTGCAGTTAAGTGGCAATGGTTTGAAGCAAGCCTCGTGTCAGGAGACCAATGTTTTCTCTGGTAAAATACCTCAACAACCACCAAAGTCACTCACCCTCCAGCTAAGCAGCAAAGCTTGTATCAGAACTATGTGGCTGTTGCCCCTGAAAGAGAGACAACGTTTCTCTAGGGCAGCATGTTACAGGGTGCATTATTAATATTGTGTAGTAGTCCTCTAATAGCATAAACAAGTAACCTGAATTTTAATTGGGTAGGCTCTAGAAAGGATTAGAAATATAGGCTAAACCCCATCATAAATAGTTTAAAGCTACCAAAATGTAAAGCAAAGCCTCAGTTGTTTAATGATGTATTAGACCTTGCTCTTCTGTGTGGTGAAAGTGGCAGGTGTATCTGCTGTTCTGGAGATGGCTACCCATTTTTCTTCAGTTAATAATCAAGCTTTTACAATGATAGTCCAGTCACCTTCAAAGGAGATCATCAATTATGTGCTAATACAGGCATTTTCTAAAAAGTATATATCGTACGTTGTGTTTACATATTTGCCCTTTTAGTTATTTATCCAGGTTGTGAGAGTCGTAATTACTGTCAACAACATTAGTAATTTCACATAGCGTAGAACCAACTTCTTCATTGTGCTTATCCTGGTAGACTATTAAACCAGAACAGTTATTGTTTTGAGGGTTTATTCTGGAACAAGCAATTCAAATTCTTTCTCCTTATAAAAATGTTGAACAACAAAAAATGCCAGTTTTCAGGTTAGTCCTCTTAAGCTTGTATAGCCGGAAAACTGTCCCCTTTTATTTATAGGTACATTCTAGTTGTTTTTAAAAGGTTTACGTTTGTTTCTCTACTTTCACTTGCTTGTAACACCTCTTAAATACTTGTAAAAGTTATTTCTTTGCTAGCTCTGTCTTTTCAATGTGATACACTTAGACATTTTCCCTTGAGTTTACTGTGCTGCAAAAGGCAATAATGCCCTGTTACATTTATTTCCTAGCGCCATTATTGATGAATCATGAATCACTGATGTCAGCATACCTTAGGAATGGGGTTTGTTAGTTTTTACTTTCCTCCCTTTGCCAGCTGGCTAAGTGACTGCAGAGAGCTCAAGATTATTGGATTTGCTGTGTATAGATAAAGACATATAGATATGAATTTAATTTCCTGGTGTCAAAGTCATGGCTTTTAAAATAATTATCCTCTTACAATCTTTCCCACAAGATTTCAACCACTTTAAATTAGGTCATGTTTTGGACTTTCCAAAGGCATACTTCGGCCAGTCTAACAAAAAACTAATCCTCTTCATAATCTCATTGTCTTCAGTAAGAATATGTGCAGGAATGCACATAGTCAGGAGAATAAGTGATTGTGGGATCTGGCCTCTTTTATATATTGGAATTATAACTTACATAGCAATAAATTCCTTCTGTACAGTATCTTCCAGAAAGCCATAAATGAGTCACCTTGTCAAGCTTTACACCTCTGAGGTACAAAATACTATCCCATTCTTCTTACTTCTTCTTTTGTATTTATATTCCTTGCTTTATGTAGTATTAGATGAGAGAGAACAGCCTCTGAAAATATAACTATTTGCCTTGTAGGACTCCATTCCTGGGCAGATGTGTATTCTGAATGTAATGCATGAGGCTTTAGCTTCACATTATCATATACCTAATTGAAGTAGCACAGCTAGAGCTCTTGGCATAAAAATAAAAATATATCCAGATAAGACTGATTTATAGTCAAGTGAACTTCCTCTTGTGCAAAAATGCCATGGATTTTTTACAGATAAATAGCATATATTTGCCACTTTTGTAAATCTATTTCTTTATATAAAAAGAGTCAGCCATATAAATTAGATGTTGCTCATAATCTCAGCTTTCTTCCAAAAAAAAATTAAAGGAAACAAAGAAAATTTCAGATCCTTTAGAGAAGACTGTGGTGGAAGTAAAACTTCATAGAAGCCAATATTTTATTTTTAAAACAGGGAAAAATGAGTTGGCATCATTGATGCTTTCCTAAGCAGCTCTGCTGTTTCAATACTGGCTGCTTCTTGATTGCTGACTGCCAATTTGCTGCTTTGCTGGCACACTGCAGGAAATTAAAGTAAACAGTGTGATCACAGTGTTTACTTTAACTTTGTAAAATACGGAAGGAAAATGAAGCAGTGCTGTTTGTTCCAGGAGGGTAGGGAGGCAAGCAGGAAAAGTCTGAACACAATATCCCTCCCAGATATCCCCTCACAATATTCCCTGGTAAATGTCACTTGCAAATTATACTGCAAAATTAATCAGTCTTACTTGTAAAATAGTTACAGCTCTTCCAGAAATAGTGAGCAGGGACTTAGGCTATCAGACAAACTTTGTACTGAAGTAAGGCACTGACTCTTTCTGAAGTGCAGTGTAGGAGGATTTATCATTTTCCAGAGGCAAAAAATACATCAGTGCAAAGTGGTATTTTATATCAAAATACAGAATCCCTGTTAGAACACAAGGCAATTTGTGTAAACTCAGCTGAATCAAATGCAAAGCCTACTCAATATGTGAACATAAATATATTTTCTTGTTTTACTGAGGGTCATACGACCAACTCTCTGGCTTTTGCCAGCTGTAAAAAGGACCTTTCCTGTGAGACATCAGCTCCTTGCTTTAAAGTGATGTCACTGTGTCCCATCATCAACTTTTACTGCAGTCACTGAATTTGTTTTGATTCACTGGTGTCACCATTGCCGTTCTGCAGCATCCAACTGGTGTATAGTTTTGAGGGAAATTTTACTTTTCAAATTAACATGACCCTGTAAAACCACTGTGTATAATAATTTCATTCTATCCAGAAGTGTCCTTCAATAGAAAATGATCTAATCCAAATTGCTGATTCACCAGAGGAGAATTTTTTTTTTTTTTTTTTTCCTTACCAGCAGGCATACATCACTGGATGTCACTTCTGTGTTTACCAAATAGTCTGAAATCACTGATACGGAAGATCCAATCCACACACTTCCTAAATTCATTTCACTGCTATCAGTTACCACAAGCTATAAAAAGGCAAATTGCAGCTGCTCTAGCATAGCACAGCAGGAGAAAGATATGCCTTAGCCAAACACAAATAACAGGGCTCAACACAGTGGGTGACAGCTTGGAAAACTTGGGATGTGCTACGCAGGAGGCCAAAGCAGACCACTGATTCCGAGCCCTTTTGACATGCTTCTCATAGCCTCTGGGCTCATCTCTCACTCTTCCTTACCCTTTTTCCTTTCCCCCCCTCCTCCTGTGTCTCCTACTCTCTGCCGCTTTGCCTTGAAATTCTGCTGGATCTTTTACATGGTTTCAGGGTGGAGCATGGTAAAACCAGAGTGTGGGCTGTGTGAAAGGGCAGAAGTCATCTTTGAATACAGAATTCCTACTCCAAGTTTACGTGTCTGGCTTTTTGGTGATCCTAAGAAGGGTTAGCAGGCACCATCCTGTTTGTTGCATATGGAGGTATTATATTTAATTAAGCCCATGCTCTCGGGGTTCCTCTCCAGGGGACAGAAAGTTTTCTTCCCTTCCATGTCTTCATCGGTCATAATATAGCGGAATGTTTTTCACCTTTTCCTGAAGTGCAGAGATCGACCCCTGAGCTGTGCGGTGTTACCCAGCTGAGGTATCTTGATGCCACTCCAAGATCAAACCTGTAGACAGGTCATGGAATTGAAAAGCCTGGACAAATTAGCCAGGAGGATTTGATATTCTGGTGCATGACAGTCCCCTTGCCTGGGAAAGCGTGGGTGTTAAGGTACAGGTTAACATAGCAGGTTCCTGGCCATTTGAGGACCGACAGCTTTATGTACAGCTTTTGCTTTTTCATGTGCAAGATGTTGCACTTTTCTGTGAATTTGGGAAGGGTTTGATGTCTATGATGTGTGTAGACTACTGGGGACTAACCAGCTGTTGCATGGTTGCCTTCCAGTTGCAAAAGACAGAGATATGTTTATGTTCCTGAAAATAGCCATACCCTTGGCTAACATTGTTAGTCAAAACAGTTTTTGTAGAGTTGACTTTACTTTTTATAACTGAAATTGCTTACTGTAACTAGCTACTATTGGATGTATATTTTAGTTGAAGCCTTAAGAGTAGATGGGGAACTTGAAAGGGGAGAGTGTGTTATAACAGTGCCTGGTGATGTATGAGAACATTAGTCAGATGGAAAGCAGTGCAGGATGTTTGAAGTAACAATACGATCCTGCTGAATAAGACACAGTGGAGGCTGTCTTACTCCAATTGTCTTACCTCTGTAAATGGCTGAGTCCATAACATTTTGACGTTTTATGCATTCAAAGTGCCAAATCCAGTTTTCTCACTCATCTGAAAAAATCCCTCCCGGTTTCTCACTTGAATGAGACAGAGAGAAATCTTCAGAGGGTTAGCTCTCCTTCCTACTGCCAGAAAACACTGTTTGCCTGGGCCAGAGATACAGCCCACTATAACCATTTGCAGGATTGACCCTGCCTTTGATAAGCCTTGGACCAAGCCCGTGATAGACTCATTACATTCACAGATTTAAGCCCCCCCCCACCCCCAAAAAAAGCAGCTCTATCTTTTTTTCCATGGCTTTTGTTTACATTTTCTTGAAATGTTACTTTGAGCATGACTAAAATACAGTAATGCGTTTTTTGAATGGTCCAAGAAGAAACAAAACTTCCTCTTGTTACATCTTTAATTGTATCCAGTCTCTTTTTTAAGTTAGTCCTGTTTGCATCTAAAAAGACTTTTAAAAATGCGTGTAGATGATGTGGTAGAAAAGAATTATTTGTCTCTCTCAAAAATGTACCCAAACATTCAAGCTGATCAGCTGCATATGGATGGTTTCTTATATGTTTAATTCAAAATGTGTTTTAACCCTTGCCAAGTAATGCTAATTTCCTTTCTTGAGAAAATACTCTTTTCATCCTGCTTTATGGTACTAAGAATCAATCAACATGTTACATGTTTAGAGGATGTGGGAAAATTCGTTTAAGTAGCTTTAAACTTATTATTTCAGAGTCTGCTTATTTTGTGTTTACTAGAGATATGATTCACTTCCTGTATCTCTAGCATCTGAAGCGGTCCCAAAAGGTCCAACAGTAACAATGCATTCTTCTCACTTGCTGGTTTAAAGTAAAAGGGTGGAAGAGATTTCCAGAACAGTTATACTCATACATGTATATTAAATGTACACAATTGTGTACACAGGGACCTACGTAAAGTAGGTATGTGAATAAAAAGTAACCTTTTCCATGAAAAAAATGCAAAGCAACCTCAAAATTGTCAGTTTTACTCATTCTGTGGTTGTATAGTTGAAATTAGCTTTTGCTAAGGAAAGACCGGGATTTATTTGAAAGAAATTGCTTCCATAAATTCCATTTCCTTGAGACATCTTCTGTACCTAGGTTTGCACATGCTAGAGCCTGCCATCAGATTCTGCAGCTGCCCTTGGGGCTATGAAGTTAGTGTTACCCACATAACAAGGAAAGTATCATAAGGCATTACACACATAAGAGACCATGATGTCCTTTCTGCACCACTACATTGATTTACATGTAATATCCCACCAATGTGACACACTCATTTTACTTTTGTCTCTGTTCAATAAGTCATAGAGTTGAAGAGTAGACAAGTGTTCTCTTTAGGATTGTTTTTGCTTTTTTTTGTTTGTTTTCCTCCTCTAGAATAAACTGGCCAGGAGTGGTGAAGTTGTCTGTAACCTCATTTGAAATGTGTAATTTATCTAGGATGATATGCTAGTGCACAATTTTTCTGTGTATGACTGTGAAAAATTGCCAACTGAGCTCTTGGCAGACAGAATATCAAACCCCGCTCAGCCCTGTGTGTATGAAAGACTTTAAGAAGGTAATTGACACTTTGGGCCTCTATTTGCCAAAGAAAGAGATAATGACGTTCTCCAAGAAGATTAGAATCTAACCAAACATTGTGCTCTAAATATAGAGCACAAAGCCAGGTGATGTTTGTGAAAATGCTGCTGAGCTGCAGAAGGAGGAGGAGGGGGCTGAAGGACTGCAATTTTGCACTGTATATTTTTTAGGTACACAGATTTAATTTAGAGATTATGGCTTGAAAATGAAATTTACAGTATGTGTGTTTTTCGGCGATAAGAAATTGATTTTGTGACCTTGGTACACACTAATTGAAATATCTGGCACTGTGTTTTGCTGAGGTTAAAGGAAGCCATATACGCCTGGAACCGCATTCTTCTTTCACCTTGAACTGCGCAGTTAATCACAACCACAATCACTGGCAGGAAGGAAGCTGCTGTTTTGCTGTGGTACAAGGAAGCTGAATAATCTCTGTTCATTGTCTAATGGATAGGTGGTTGTGCGATTACTTCGGGCTAAGTTTAAGAGATTTGCGATAACTTCAAAATGGAGACTTCTGGTGGAATTAACGTTCAGTGAGCACCAGGGGCCGGAGCTTCACCTGCTGCCATGCAGCGGACAGAGCGGGCAGGCAGGTCTGCACGGCAGAGGCGCGGGGGATTCTCCTTTCATCTATCTGCCCACCGCCAGCGCGGCTGCTCATTTAGGGCTGAGACAGCTCTGTCCTGCGCTCTTTGCCGCTGTGCCAGGAGATGATACAGGGAACAGGCTCTCTGGTTGTGCTTTTCCGCATGCTGTTCCAGTGGCGGGGAGGAGAGAGCAGCACATGGGCTGCTCTGCCCTTGGACTGTGCATCCTCCCGCTCGAAAGGCCAGTTGTAGTGTTTAGGAACAGCAGCTATGCCCCAAGGGACTCTGCTGGTGTCTTTTTGATTTAATATGTCTGCTTTATTTAACCGGGTTTCTGTCTTAGCTTAGACTTGTACAACTGTGACAGTCTGAAGTTGTCTATAAACTAGTGTGGCAGGGTGTCCCATTATTTTGCTTATTACTTAATGTTGCACATTTGTTACGTTGGCACAGGATCATGTTTTTCAAAAAGGAAAATGAAAGCTCCTGAAAAGCCTTCACAATAAATGGTTATTTGCTCAAAAACAGCTGAGTCCAATCTTTGTTTATGTTAGTAGGCTTCATGTAATGGTGTGGCAATAAAGAAAAATAGCTCTTCAGGATATGCATTGGCTTTTATGTTTTATTTGTAATGAAAGCTATGCACATAGGCAGCAATCTACATAAGTTACAGTGAGGCAGAACATAAGCATAGATGGTGACTTGCATGTTTATATATTTAATATTTATTTGTGGCAAAGCGTCTGAATCTCAATTTTAAAGAATGTGAAATTAGGCTGAGGTATTGCAGTTTTCATTCCCAGAAACTTACCAAAGGCAGACTAAGAGAAAAGGTGAATTCGTCCTGCACCTACAGGACACCGCTGCTTCTCTCCCGCCCCATCTGCGCAGAGGAGCTGCAGGTCCATTCCCACGACTGTTGCCCTGTCTTCTCATGTTCAGTCCCACGTTGGGAGAGAAGCCAGTGACCCTCACTGCCCTCCTAATGTTGTAATGGCTTTTGGGTATCCCCAAAGTTCAAATGGGCTGAGGGCAGCACAGCCCTGGCTCACAGCTTGCATCAGGAGTGTCATGGGGGGCAGGGAGTTATTGCAGCAGTGATCTCTGCGTCACATGAAAGTCTTCATCACTGATCTCTGTAACATCAGGGGCCCTAAAAAAATGCCAGAGAAGATCTTCAGGATGTTGGCAAGAACTGAAAGAGAAGTTCAGCTAAGCTCTGCAGGCCTAAATAGGAGCTCTGAGCCTTGCATTAGTTCTTTGTGGTGATGGGAATGGAGTAGGTGGAAGTACAGTGGAGTCCTTGCCTTACTTCTTGTCTTGAATAAATCATTTTGGTGGGTAGCATTGATCCTGAGGAAGCTCTGCCTTTTCAAAATCAGCCTGTAAGAAGTTCAGAAGGGAGATCAGTGGAAGCTGGAGGCACTCAGCTGAACAGGTTCAGGCCCTTTGTACCTATCCAAAATATTTCATTATTTAGAGCTATGATAAAGCATGCATCAATTCATAAATATGACCCACTGTGCAATATAAAAATGTCAATATTTCTGTCCCATTGTGTAAGGGATATCTGGTGCATAAGAAAGAATTTCATCTGCTTAACTGCTACAGAGAAAATGGGAAAAGCAAATAGCTTTCAAAAGTATATTGACTTGAGAGATGGGGAGAAGTTTCTAAAACTTAACACAGCTTTTCATCTGGGCCAATCAAAATAGAAACTATGCGGGGGAGCAGTCGTAAATGATGCAGAGCTGCGATTTGGCTGCTTTTTTAGGGTTGTCATGAAAATCTTGGTATTTTGATTCCACAAAGCTTTCATCATACTCAGCTCCATGGTTAAAATCTAGGAAATTTTTAGTAAAGCTGTCTTTAGAAAATGAGGTCGCTTCAGGGGTGCATCATACAGCATCACTGCTCTCACAGGAGAAGCTAGATATTCAGTCCTAGGTGTGTCGGGACACAGTGGTGGGCTACAGAAGTGTTGAGCTCCATTTGTATCATTTTGCACAGGAGGGCTGAGGCTTAGAGGGATGTCAAAAGGAGAGCCTGGGATAATATTTACACAGCTGTGGGCTGCAAAGAAAAGAACTGTTAACTGAACTTTTTGTACATCCTCTTGAATAAACAGGTAGTATGCTAATACCGCCAAATGCTTCTTGTTGGAGGGGAGGGATGTGCTAAAAGGCCTCTGGGCTGTATTCTCTGTTCTCAGAGAAAGCTATTGCAGCTTTTATTAGCTGTAAAGTGCTCTTGAATTATTACTTAAGTTTTGGCCTTAGACTGATGAACAGTCAGAAAACTTTTAACCTGACAACGGCACATTGCCCTTAAGGAATGCCATGCAGACAGCAGCATTCAAGTTTGAGCTTGATACTCAAACTAGTAAGGGGTCTGTGCTGCAATAGCAGGTCTGGTTTTGAGTGCTGCAACAAAAATCCAAGTGCAGGGCTCTTGCTGCTTTCACTGGCAGCGTGGTAAAAATAGTCTCTTGATAACCTGTTGCCTCTGTTCTTGTTGCAGTAAGCAATGGCGAGAGCACAGGTGAGTATGGTAATGTATTTTATTATAGTTTCCTGCAGAAGGGGTGATGCTGGTGACTTTCCTCCAACAGGGAGGTGACTTGCGATTGACTCTTGCAAGCCACAACGGCTGTAGAACACAAAGCCACAGTTAGGGGTGGATTTTCCAAAGAAATCTATGTTAAGCACTTTTGAACTGTCTGGCTCTATCCTAGGTGCCTAAAGCAGGACTAAGTTGTTTCAAAAGAATAATACCAGTTGTGGGTGCTGAGCAATTGAAAATCTGTCCCTGAAGTGCTTTTTTTTTTTCCTATCATCTGTTGGCAGTTTGGGCTTTTGATTGATTTATTACTTTATTTTTAACTGCAAAGACCCTTTAATTAGGGAGGGGAACTATGTGAATGAGCTGGAGCTGCTGGTGGTAGCAGCTCCTTGCCGTCGGAGATTTGGTAATTAAATAAGTAGATAATATCCTCCTTATTGAGAAGATTTAGAAAATCATAAGGACTTTGCATTATTACAGTGTTTAACATCCGCAAATGGAGGAAAAAAAAACCCATAATGGCAATTTTCATTAGCTGCAATGCATGCGGAGGGCTCTTTTTCTTTCTTTGAACAGCCAAACACTAAACAATTCCTAAATCCCTCCTTGTTACTTATGTTTTCTTCTTGGTGGTTAAAAACCCCATAAAGCAGAAATTGAAGACTTGCTATTAAAATACTTGCTGACAGCTCCATTCAAAACATCCTTTCAAATAGTGCTATCACATCATGATTCATCTGCTATTCTGATGTAGTTGCTTTAACAACAAGCACCTTCCTTCTTGGTTAGGGCCCATCTCTTTTCATTGGAAAATTCTTCCTTTAGACGCTTTACTGAATCTCCGCTGTAAACAAGTCTTTCTGTGGTGTGGTACCGTTTGTGTTACAGAACACCTGTAACCCCCCAAAAAGCACAGTAACAGGCTCACTGGGGATGAAAAACGAGAGACGGTCCCAGCACGAGAAAGAAACCCTAGCCTTTTGACCTCCTCGCCTGGAGTGCGCGGGTGCGAGCGCCCTGCGCAGTTGGCGAAAGGAGTCGGGGTTTCTGGCTCAGTGCAATGACCCCACATCCCTCCGTACCCGCCGTGGGCTGCAGAGCTATAGGATGCAGCACCGCGCTTCTGTGCGCTGACTCTGCCGGGGCCAGGCCTTCGTCTGGTGTAGAGCAGCACAGCCCTGGCGATTACAGCAGAGTTATGCAGCTCCCACCAGCGGAAGACCAAACCCAGGAACGGCCTGGGGATTAAGTGGTCCCCAGTGAAGCAGGGTGAATTTCACTCTTGAAGCTTGAAGTTAGAATTATTTACAGTCACTTTAACAGGACAACAGCTGCTCTTTAGCTAGAGATGAGCCAACAGCACTGAAAGAATTTGGATCTGAATTGCAGATGGATGGATTTCAATTTGATTCAAGTAGCTGGACTGCACGATTCTGTACTGTAAGCTCTCAAAGTCAGAGCTTGAGAGAAAAATCATTAATTTGGAAGCTGATACTCTGAAAGATTTTTATGAAGCAATATATTTTCATAGCAGACACAGATCAATTTAAAAGTAGTAATCAAGGGCCATGTGCTACGTGTTCACGGACAGAAAATGTAGAGAATCCAGCCAGAGCCAGACACTTAACATTCAGAGCATTCAGACTAGCACTGAGGATATTGCCTCTATGGAAAATAGTATGGTTCAGAATTAAAGTATTGTGAATTTGTGAGATAATCACAATGCTGTGCAGATATAAAGATGCTGCCCAACTGCTGCCAGAAACAAGCTCAACATAACTTTTCAAGGCAAATTTGGGTTTAACTTCAGTACAAATTTTCGTGGAAGGAAAAGTCTCTGCAAATATTCCACGGAAAAGATGTGTTCAATTCTTGAGACAAAAGAGAAAATTATAATATAATAGAACCCATTGAAATGACTTTTTATCTTCTTTGAAAGGCATTCTCTAAATTCAAAGTAACTACACCAGTAGTCACCAAAGGAGATTCAGGCCTCGGAATTTTTCCCTTGCCAGTCCTAAGAATTTTATGAGATGTAACATTCCCTTAAAAAATAAAGCATCCACACACTATTGTTTTATGTCATGCAAGTAATAGCATTGTACAAAAATGAATTTTATATTTACTTGGATACTACTACAACTAAACTCCTCCTAGAAATTTTTAACCTTGCTCCCTTAGTAGTCTCTTTGGGGATACTTATATGAAAAAACGGTGGCCACTGGTAATGATAGGTGTTTCAAAAGGCTGAATCATTTCTTCTCTTACAGCAGTCATTGATGGACTCTGCTCTGTGCCATGCTGGTCTGAAATCAGATCCTCAAGCATTCAGGATTTGTACTTGGAGCCAGACGTGGTTCTCACTCCTTTGCTGAAGTTGTCCTCTGTCATAAATTGAAGCAACCTGAAGGCACCTCCATGTGCATTACTTACGCCCTCTCAGGTTGATTTTTCTCCAGTTTTCCACATCAATTTTTACCATCCAGGAAGGAAAGTAGGGAATAAAAAAGTCTTTAATGGGTGGCTTTATTTTAGCTGGTGTGTTAAGGTTTTCTGTGGGAGTGACAGTGAAGTGTGGTTATCCTGAGTACCTTTTGAACTCTGTTGTCTTCCACTAAATAAAAGACATAAGAAAAAAAAATAAAGGTTTTTTTGAAGAGTTGAAAGTTTTGCGTAAATAACCTGATGTGAAAAGTTATACTGTAAACTCACATATACTGAAGAATCCACACGGAAGGGTAATTTTACTTTGGATTGAGCCATGCAAATAATTTGACCTTGAGCTTGCATTTCCCTAGCCACCAAAGTCAAGCAAACTCAAAAAGAAAAATAATAGGAAGCCAGCTCTCAACAGTTACAGGTCTTGTGGAATGTTTTGTTTGCTGCAACTATTCAAAAGCATTTTTATGTGAGATGTTCCTATCTATTTTGCTTGGCTTCATTTTCAGTAATATAATGTTTTCTTAAGAAGCAAAATTTTATTTGAACTGAAGAGTCTGGTTAGACCTACAGTTTATTTTGATTTTTCTACTCCTTGGGCTATAAAGTAGTAGGGAAAGATTAGTTATAAATACACACATGTATATAGAGCATACTGTCTATGTACATTTAAAAGGCATTGAAACTATCTGAATTCCTTTAAAATATATAAAAGGTCCAAAATCTTAATTCACAAAATTTAGATTCATATCCAATTCATCATACAAATGTGGTCTATAAATGCATAAGAAATAAATAAAAATATGCTGTAGTTAAGCACTCTGCACATAGTTTCACTGAAATAGATTACGACAATGGAATACTTTCACAGGTTTTTCCATAGCACGCAGAGTGTAGTGCTTAAAAAAAAAATCTTCTTTCTTTCGTTCTGTAATGTGGTATCCATTAGGCAGCTGCTGCAGATAGCTAGAGAATTTATTTTTGCTTTTACACCTCTAAGCGGGTTCAACTGGGGGGGGTTGAGTTGTTCATGGAGAGTTAAATTCCTGAAAGAGCTTATTACCTCTGTGTCAGTTTTTACTACTTCTGTTCTCTTCATGTTAATAGTATAAGTAAACAACGTATACAAAGAAAATGGCGAGATTTTTACCACTGATTTCTCCTAAGAAAAGCAACATAATATAGTGATATGAAGACAGATGACTTTGTATTACATTGCTATATGCTACTCTATAGCATGCAACCAGACAAAATCTTAGAAAATCCCAAATGCTGAAATTTATTGAGACTAGAAAATGAGAGTGAAGCCTTTCCTGGGATCTTTTGGGGAAATGTGATAATTAATAATTATCTCCTAGCTGATATTGTTGTTATTTCTCCACTCCAGCCTTTGACAGACCAGATGTAAACTGCTTTTGGCTGGTCTGTCAGTGGGTTCCCATTATTATCAGTTGGGGCATAAAACCCTCCCTCGCATATTTCTATAGGTAAATCTGGTCTCCGACTCTTCCCATTCCCACCCCCTCTCCTTTCCCTCTATATAATATCTCTGTCCTGATTGGTGTTAACAACATCTAGTAATTTAGTATCATCTGTGAATTTAATTCTCAGGCTGTTCATCTCTTTTTCCAGAGCATTAATAAATATGTAAAATAAAACTGGGCTTAACACCAACTCCTGTGGCAACCCAACTGGATACCTCTTCACAGCTCAGTGCAGTGCTGTTTGTCATGACTCATTATCCTTTGTTTACATTCCTTCAGCCAGTTTTCAATCCACATGACAGCACTCTTATCCAAGACATTATAAATTATTTTTCTAATAACATTTTGTGAGCCACTGTATCAAATGCTATATTACAGCCCAGATATATTGCAGCCACTCTGTCCTTCTGTATGTTAACCCAGAAAATGGTGAAGAAGCAATTACCTTTGTCTGGCATGATCTGTTGTTTGAAAATACAAACTATTTATTGGGCATGGTTGCCGTGTTGTTCCAGATTATATTTACACTCATAATATTTATTCCATTATTTTAGAAGGGATCGAGAGCAATCATACTAGAAGATAACCGCAGGTTCTCTCTCCCTCTCTTCCCCTTTTTCTTGGAAGACTTTCAGCCAGCTATTGCTGAGATTCATACCTAGGGTTTTAAGGCAAAGGGTGCAGTTTATCCCAAACATACACCCTTCAGCAATGGGGCATCACGTGAGGAGTACCGCCAGAGGACGAGGAACGGCAGAGAGACGGGACTAGCTATAACCTAGGTGATACAGTCAGAGAGAAAGGACAGAAAGGCATGGCATGGCTGTTAGGAGCTGGAGGAGGACTGCCGTGATGGTCTGAACAGAAGAAAGGAGCAGGGGAAGTCAAAGAGAGTGTCAAAACTGGGAGTCGATTTCACGGGGGAATTCTGGAGCTGCCAGCTCTAGAGGAGGATCCCTAAGCTGTCATTCATTCAGTGATTTTGTCTGGTGCTGTTCAAACCAGGAGCCATGCCTTGCTCTCTTTCATGGTAATTCTTGTGCTGCTTTTTGCATCACATGCCACTTGGGGCTACGGAAAACAATTTAAAAAATAATCCAGTTGCTCTGTATGAATTCAGATGTGGGAATCAGGTTTGCGCACTGTGCAGTTTGTATCTGTACCCCATCTCTTCTCGTGCCATCTGGGCCATGTAGATTACTGGGGACAGGAGCTTTTGCTCTCATAACCCCATGTTTGGGTCTTGTCCCTTACTCAAAACAGAAATACACGGACAGACTTCGCACTGGCTTTACCAAGAGCTATTCTTGCCTGAGAACGGCAGGATCACACCAAGGATCAAATCCTCTTTGTGGAGGGATTACATTTCCTGCCAAATATGTGACATGCTCAGTTTCAAGCACATACAGAATAAATCTGTGACAAGACAGACATTTAACAGTGGCTTAGTATCCAGGACTGTCATGGGAGACAGCTCTCAGCATCTGATCTAGCAAGATCTTCTGGTCAATGTCTGCATGACCTTGGGATCCACCTCTCCAATATAATTTCTGGGGATGGTGTCTAATGAAGTTTTAGTACTAATTTATATATACTGCACAAGTGTGGATTTGTACAGTTAAATTCTATTGGGAGGTGACCCCTGAGAAACCACTTCTAAAGAAACTAGTTTTCCTTTCTGCCAGCTCTTGTCACTGCTCTGCAAGTCTTCACTGTCTTCTTTGTGTCGCTTACCCACGCTTATCCTTGGACTTTAAAACGCATTCATCAAAGAGATAACAGGTTTCATTTTGTATATCACTAAGGATTATCCTGTGAAAACAATGCTACTGGAAATATGTGATGGCTGACTTGTAAGGAATGTGTGGACGCTTTGTACATATTACAAAAATTTCAGTCCAGCTCCTGGAAAAAAAACAATATAAACTTGCTCAAGAGGTTCCTGTTTCTTGCGGTGCTGCGTGCCTGCTCTGCGAGCTCCCGAAAGTCAAACTTCCTGTGCTGGGGACAATCAGAGAGGCAGATGCTGTCACTTCCACCCTGGAAACTAACTGCCAATGCAGTTAATACCCTGCTCAGACTGCTCTCTTAGGAAAGTATGGGTAATAGTGTAATGAGATATTTCCTTATGCAACCATGCAAAAACACAAGAAAGAAAAAAAAGGAAAAAAAAAATATAAGGAAGTTTTAAAGCAGATATGACAGCCTTAAAGATTTCACACCACCTTCCTCCTCTGGAATTAAAGAATGTTTAAGGCAGACTAACTTGGGGTATGTCAGCATGACTATACGATCCCAGGATCCAACCCATACTTCAAGATTGCACCGATTGGAATAACGCTTTCATGAATAACATAATGCAGGATAAAGTGTTGTTTATGATTTCTTTTCTCAGCAGATCAGCTATGTACATCTTGTAACACAGGCTGGCTCTGTGGAATACCAAGCACGGTGAGAGACCTGTTAGAAAATGAATTACATTATCCAGCCAAAGCAATATCAGAAATGTCCCGGAGTCTACACTATCTTAATGTTGATTTAAAATCATATATTCATATTACCTTTTTATGTCTAGTAAAGCAATGTGATGGAGCCTTTCTTTTGCCAAAGTTGTATTATCCCATTTCTCTGAGTTAGGTAAACTGTAATGTGTCTGCTTTACAGATGGGTAAACTTAGCATAAAGAGAGAGCAGCCATTGTTTTCAGTCAAGAATGCCTAAATGTAAGCACTTTCATCTATATTGGCCATCCATAGTGGCAGTGGCTCTGAAAATGAGCCTTTTTCCATTCATTTATATGACAGATTATTTTACTTTAAACGATTCCTGGATAAAATACATTAGGCATCCCTAGGGCAGGAACTTGAAATCAAGACTCCCACATGAAGACACTACCTGCCCGGCTAGAGACATGCGCTCATGGGCTCGGGGTGATTGAATTGCTTTTGCCAACTGGAGCAGTTCAGTAGGAGGGATGGGGGGTGTTCTGCGCAGGTACTGCCTGCAGCTGGGTCATTAGGGTGCTTTTCAGGACCAGGGGAGAGCAGGTTTGTTTAGGACTGCCTTTAGACTCCTGCATGCTAAAATACTGCTTATGAAGAGGACACTACCACCACCTCCTTCTCTTGCTCCTTTTCTTCTTCCTGTGTTTGAATAAAAGTGACTGCAGCTGCACCAAGCATAGCACAGGTTCCCATAGGTGTGTTAGGCATATTATGTTTATAGGACCCCATCCCCCTGGCAAAGAGTTCCCAGTGGAATTGAGGCATCGCTAAAAAATAGAGACTGGGCTGAATATTGCTGCCAGGGTCAAGGCAGTCCTGAGCATATCAAGAAGCACACACAGGCATTTGTCAAAGTCCTGCTTTTGGTGCCAAAATCCTTTTGTCAAGTTGTGACTAAAGAAATAAGTAGCCACAGAACAAGGAATTAGAGTACCCCAGTCAGTAGCCAGTCTTTTCCAGCCGGCATTTTGATAAATGTTGTATAAATTATAGTATAGTATAAATTATAGGCATATAAATTACAACTTGTAGCATGGAATATTGGACCTGCTGGGGATTTTAGCCTGCATGTATGGCATAGCCAACATACTGTTTCCATCATTTTAATAACCTTTATAGAGCAGGTGGCTGATGCAGTTAATGCTGCTATCATTTTTCTTTCCTTGTGTGATTTGCTGTGATGACAGTTCCATCGTTTCATTTTGAGTATTTAAGGCTATTAGGAAGCATTTTTAGGCAATCATCTAGTGTAGGTATTTTTAAGCATGCCTAAAGCATATAGGGAGTCACCCCCTTTCACACTACATATTTCTAAATAAGTATATGACATGTTCTATGTTAATCTGTGGAAAAACTATGGACAAGATCACCAGCTGTGATAAACTGCCTAGCTTAATATAGTTAGATGGAGTTATGCCCTTATATTCCAGATGGGGATCAAGCCCAACATCCTGCAACTGCAAAGATTTCAAAGATGTGAAACATTTCTAAGTTAATTGAAATGTATATTTTGCATTTCAAAGATAAAATACAGAAACCAATATGTCATCAAACCATTTAATTTTCTTCCAAGTTTGAGAGTAAATTGACAAGAGATCAGCAATTGGCAGGAGAACAAATGAAACATATTGAAAGAGCCAATTTGCTGGTATCAAGGGAGGCAGATGTGTCAGTTTTACATCTGCTCAAGCAAAGTCCTTGTTGCTGTTTTTTCCCCTCCTTCTTTTAAAAAATATTTCATTATCTAAAGGTTTAATTATTAGATAATTGAATAATCCTTTATAAGTGACCAAGGAGTATTCTGTTCATTGAAGAGCCCCTTTCATCACCGTTCTGTGATTCTGGCAGTTGCAGTTCATTTGCGGAAGTTTCTGATTTTTTCCCAGAACTCGTCACACCTGACACGCACCAGATTTCAATTGCAGCTGAGTAGTTTCCTGGGCCCCAATACTCCAGATGCCAATTTACTACCTCTTTCTTGAGCTAGCTATTAAAAGGGAAGGAAGTGGGAAGAGCACTGAGATTTCTACTGACAGTCTGCTTCAGCATATAGGCAGACATCATGGCAATGAGCAGCAGAAGGAAAAAAAAGCAGGTGGGGGTAAGCACTTCTATATTTTTAACTGCAGGCAGCAGGGTGGGACCCTTACATAGTTACTTTGTGAAGCAGGTAGGTAGGCAGGCAGGCAGGCAGGCATGAGCTAAGTCTATCAATAGGTGTTAGTCAGAGCTGTAAGTCTGAAGTGTGGTAGCAGCTGTTATTTGAAGGAACATGTACAGATAACAAAATAAGTAATTCTCTGCCCTTGACTTTCCCAGTAACTATCTGCTAGTCTCCATTCTCTTTATTGTTAGTTTATCATCTATCAAATTCTTGTGAGGAGGATTTTAAAAATGTGTCAGCAAAATGAGGTAGTACAATTAAGTAATTCTTCATATTTTATTAATTTTTCAAGAGGTCTGATATGTGGTATACCCAGGGTGTGTACACAAAACTGGAAAATCAAAGAATTTCATGAGAAGTGTTAGGGCCACTGGATTTGCAGAAGCTTTGTTGCCAAGCTATATATCTGTGAATCAGATCTTCTGTATGCATGTACTCTGCAAACCAGGAAACTGGAAACATGAAAATATGTGGGTTTCTTTTATTTAAAATAGATGTTTTCTGTTGCTAGGAGTTTGATAGTTTTGTCTTGTATGAGCTTTGAGTATTGGAGTTGTTATTGTGACTTCAGGAGTTAAAGCTTTAATTAAAAAAATACTGAATATTGTAAAATTATTCATTTCATATACTGAAGGCATTTCTAAAGTACTGAGCACTGTAGCCTTGAGGTGCCCACTGATGCTTAAAAATAACAAATAATTCTGCTCAAAATAGACTATCATGACCCTCTTTTTTGGCCACAATTTTTATTTTAAATTCCATGCTAGAAAACTTTTTCCCCAGGAGAAGAAACTTTGCTTTAGGGAAGGTTTTGGTCTGCTTGAGAGAAAGTGTTGCTCAGTTACTGCAAGGAGGGCACCCGTTGACTGGGCTGGAGTACCTCCTCTCTGTGTCTCCAGACCACCTCCAGTGCTCAGCAATGGGAACAACAGCACAGGGCTTAGAAACAAATACGTGCAATATGTGACTTCTCTGCGATATCAAAAGGGTATTCAAGGTTAAATCTCCCAGCTACTTGAATCCATGACAGACCTTCCTTTTTAGTCTGGTTGTTAGTGGGGAAAAAAGGTACCTTTCTAACTATGCAACTTATTCTTGCACCATCCTTCACTCAAAGTAAAAACATTCTGGAGAGCAGTGCTCGAAAGGAAGTTTCAGTTTGTTTCATTTCTTAGGATTCATTATTTGGTTTACACTTACCCAAACAAGATGAAGGTGCCAAATGAGTTCATATTGTTGTTGAAGCACATGTGACCTTTAGGAGTTTGAGTCTGTTTTGTTTAAATCAAAACAGACAAGGTAGAAGAAAGGATTTTGTAGATGGGTAACTGAGACAAAGGCAGGTTAAGTGATTCCCCCGGCTTCCACCCACAGTCTATAGCAAAGTCAATAAATGAAAATGAAACCTATAAGTCTCTCAAGGTCACATCTTCAAGGGTGCATTGAGCTCACAACCTCCAGTTGTGGAGGTGGCTTCAGGAGTATGGATGGAGACGGAAAATCGGGAAAGGAGACTACTGTGTAAAGGAAGGAGCAGGATCTGCCTTCCAGGAGAAGGAAGAGCAACATAGACCTGGAAAATTGTGGCAAACCCACCTTTCATATCTGGGAATTACTTGGGGGTGAGGGGGGGTGTCATTATGTCAGGGCTGTTGGATTTGGCACCAGTGAAAATGCCTTTTGACTCTCTAGAGGCATATTGTATCCATAGAACTATGAAAGTCAAGAGAGATGCCTGTATTTGACAGAACAGTTTACTCTTGCCTACCTTGCCCTTTGTTATCAGGGGCAACTTCTTGCCGAGTAGCCACCAAAGATGAGACTTTGTGCTGGGCTGATGACTTCTAATTGTGCTGTTCCCATTATCATCCCAACAACATCCCTCAGCAGAAACTGGTGTGCTAGAGCACTGCTGACATAAAAGATGAGGACAGAATTTGTCATGCAGTCCACTGGAGAGTCCACAGCCCTTCCCCATGCTTAGTATAGATGGGAAGTCTTCAGTAGCAGCTGGCAAATGTTGAATTATTAAATTGTGTCTGCAGCACTTAATATAATTATTGCCCAAGTGATAGTACAGTGAGATAAGCCTGGTGTCGACAAGCAGACTTTTCCACCTTCGGAGTTTGGTTAACAGGCTTGCTGTTTTGAAATTCAGGAAAAGTCCACTCTGTCAGGAAGGATTTAAATAGAAAATTAAATGGGTTTGCATATTGCTCTGCATGACAGATTTCTTGTTAGCCTTCAAAGTCTGCATGATCTAAGCAAGCGTGTGGAAGTAAGATACATATTTGAGTGTTATAATAATTGTAGTTATTGTGGAGAAGTGTTAAATATAAGCAGTTACCCCAAATGCTATTTTAATTCACTAAATATTCTGTGGATTAATAACACTGTATGTGGAGGCAGGAGAACAGGGATGGCTGAAATCATTTTTGGGTGGCTTCTCAATTGGCTGTCCATTCGGAGGGAATTCACTCTCCAGTGATCTTTTCTTCCTCAAGGAAACAAATGTAGACAAGAGATGACTCCACAATTATGTCTTGACTAGAAATAACTGCGGCAGAAACTCCATTTGCTCTTCCCATCCTTTTTCCAATAAAGTGGAATTGGTACACCCTTTGCCTCTTTCTGTGAGATGTTTGTAGGCAGTGTTATTGTGAAGGAACATAAACTGCCACCACAGCTGTTCTTTAAACATGCAGTCGAAAAAGACAGCTCTGCTATGGTGACAGAAAACATCAAAGCAACAAAACACACTATCTGATGGGGGTAACAATATCTCAGCTAATAAAATGGCTGTCATCCCTGCACATTGTATAGATAAGGAAGCTGAGGATGTTTCGATGCTCTTTGTTGGTATGCCAAGTTGCAATTATCCTATGACAGAGCCCTTCTGGGCTATGATTGATGAAACATTTTGAGGGGGGACACTTCAATAAGTGAATTTGATTGGATTCAATGATGACATCGCTTGCACAATGGTTGGCAAAAATAAAAACATTTTAAGTAGAACTAGGAAAATGTGGCCTTATTTAATCTGCCTGGGATGTCCTTGCCACATTCATTTATTTGTATTGTATGTTGGATGTAAACAAGTCTAATTCTGAACTTCTTGTGTTGACCTTCTCTGGCATTGAGATCAAAGTACTGTCTGCAGTAAAGATGAGAAAACTTTAAAGACTTCAGTGGCTTGTCAGAGTAGGGTATGTTCAAACATAAAATAACACAACAGTGCAGCCTTTGGCTAAAACATGCACAAAATGAAGTTGTAAAGAAATTTGTTGCTCCTCAAAACCCCATCATTATCTTTCAGTTTAATGGCCTAAAAGTGGACCTCTGTAGAAAACAATTTTTCCTTCTTTCCTGGGCCTTAACTCACAGGGTGACTCTGCCACTTGCCTTTAACAGATATAACACGGATGTCACCAGTTAAGAGAAAAGGAATGCCCTTTCCTTACTCAAATTCCTGGGTGGATTTGAGGACTGGTAAAGCCCTCCTCTGAACAACAGTCATCCCTCTGTAAAATGTCAGCCTTTCTAAAGCTTGGCATTATCCTTTTTGCAACAGTGTGTGCTGCTGTCCCACCCCCAACATGTCCTTTTCCCTGGCTCCAGCTGTACCCTATCCCAGATCTTTCACTGGGTCTCTGGAGGAGATCCTCGAGGTTGACTTTACAGTGCCTGATCTGGAGCCAAGGCAGCTGGAATAAGAATTTAACCTCTAATCCAGTATTTTCATATTTAACAGCTTGACCATTTGAAAATAATTGTCTTTTAAATGCTGCTTTTCTCTGTGCATACTCTGTATTTAGATTGGAGATGTAAACCTACTCCACTTGACTGAATAAAAAAAAGAAATGTTTAATGCTTACTATAACACAAAGTTTGCAACAAATTCAAGCACAGGGAACCTTTCCCAACAAGCTATTCTGGGATCTTCAGTATCTTGACTGAGCTGGGACTTCTGGAGCAAAACCAAGGATATCCTACAGAACTGCCTGTGCTGGTACATCCAGAGACAGGCGCAGAGGACAAAAGGCAATGACTTCTTTTAATGAACAAAACATTTGATACATGATGTAGTAGTTTTCCTGAATTAAAAATAAAGTAACAGTCTTTACCGTTGCTTTTTGCTAAATCAGTTTCTTGTCCAACACTTTCAAAAATGAAACTTGCAGCACTTTTCCGCATATCTAATATATGGCCCAATTTTCAGGGATACTTAACATGCTGTAGAAATCTACCCAATGCTGCTGCAAGTTCAGTCTATTTGATAATCAAGAGGTTATCTTGATTATGTTTGCTTGAACTTAGATTTAGGCACTTACTTTGAGAGATTTATTTCGACAAATGAAGGGAAGCTACTTTTTTTTTTTTTTTTTTTTTTTTTGAGTGATTTGCTTGGGAAACAAGTTTTTAGCATTTCCAACTGAGGACTCAGCAGCTGAGTAATACTTAGAAAACTACTGGTGAAGGTTTCTGCAGTGCCTCCCTCTCTGACAGATCCCCAGCATGGCAGTCTGCGGAAATCTGTTGTTTTACATGCATTTATTCAGTACCTTATGACAATCTTCTGTGGCTTCTGCCTTCTTAGTATGCAAGTTATACCTCTCATTTTAATCAGTGGCAGCAGTGTTTTCTCTGTGTTTTCTAATTGGGACTTTGTCTCAAAGGGTCCACTGAGCTGACACTGTGCAGTACTGGATAAACCAGGTCAAGAAATAGCAAGCAGTGTGGCTGTGCAGCATGGTGCTATGTCCAGGCTAACAGAGACTGTGTTTGAAGGGCTAATTGGCCTGGCTAGAGAGCGGCACTAACATCGTATCGCTGCTTGCAGTACGACCTGCCTCTGAGCTCTGTGCAGCCCTCCGTTGTGGCGTACAGGTGTATCTCTGGTTGCTGAAAGATATACAGTGTTTATACAACATATCTACACCCTCCCGCCTGTCAGTACTCCCAGGCATAAAATGCATATAATAACACTTCACGTGGCAGGTTTTATTATGGTAGGCAAACTTGAAAGTAATTTCAGTTCTGACTTGTGCTACGTTTCAACATTATTCCCTGTTATAAGTATTACTTCTGTCCAAACTGTAGATATGTTTCTAACGGAACTTTTATGTTTTCGCGTAAGTGTGTTTCATATCTTTGGGATAATAAAGTCCTTAGCCTCTGTATCTAAGGATAAACATGCTCACTAGAAAATGACAAAGTTATGTAGACAACAGTGATTATGAATAAGCAGAGTATTTCAACCTAGTGTGTAACTACTATTGAAGATCACAGTCGTTGGTGCAGTCAGCAAATGCGAAGTCACTTTAGATTGAATTAGGATGCTATATACTACCCTCACATTCAAAATTCATTAAGGGACCTGAGTTGGGTTAACTCATTCTGCCATTTGACATGGAGCTAGTTTTCCAGATTGTATGCCTTAGAAAGGTCCAGAAAGAACTATCAAGACCATTTGGCTTGAGGAGACCATGGACTCCATCACTTGACAGCTGTAGGGTTCAGGAGGGAGAGATAAAAGAGGAAATCTGGCCTTTAGAGCAGTCTGTTTTTTGGAAGAGGTTGCTCCAGGAAGGAGGAGGGCTATATACTTTTCAAATGAGCAAATTCCACTAAAATGATATTTGGCTATTATATGGGAAAATTACTAAGATTACCCAAAAAACTGCAACCGTTTGACTGAGTCTGAGCAATACCATAGACCTAACTTCTCCTGAGTTTTATAACCTCTAATTCTACTTGCACCATTATATTTAGCTTTAATTCCCATCGGAAGAAAAAGGCAGGGCGGGGTAGTTAGGGGGTGCTACCCCGAAGTACCAGTAGGGGGTAGCGGTGCTACCCCGGAGGATCGGGTGTGGGATGC
>JANHGO010000020.1:35172970-35211276 GCA_024606505.1 Aquila spilogaster
TCATAAATGAACTTACAGATCACGAGCTCATGGTAAGGTGTTAATTAGAGTAACCTTTCAAACTCCAGCCTTCAGCTTGAAACCCTCTTCTTGATAGTAAGGCTTTGAAAATACTGAAATAAAAGATAATTTGAGATACCTAGGGGAGAATTTTAAAGGATGGAGACTGCCAAATAGTGTGAGATATAGAAGAGTAAATTTACATGTGCATCTTCCACATCCTTGTAGTTCCCTGAAACACACTGGAACATGCACATCCTTATGTGTACCCAGATATTTCCAGGGTCCTGCAATGCTATAAGAACGGGATTTGTGTTCTGAAATCCAGCATATCATGGTTTGAATTAAAACAACTGCAATGTATGTATTGTAACTTACAAAGTGTATCATGTATATACTATAAATTTACAGTTGTTTTATTCATTAAGTAAATTAAACAATGTAAACTAAGGCATAGGCACCAAGAAAATATGAAGTCATTATTGGAAAGTTCTTAACTGCTTTTTCTAAAGGTCAAATGCAGAATTACATTAATTTAGTTGTGAACCTTTGCACTTTCTCATCTAAACAATGGAATCCTATTTTAATTTCCTTTAGCTTTAAATACAGGCATTTCTGCAAAGGAAATTGCATATAAATTTCTGCACGTCTCCTTTCCTGCAACCTTATGAAAAAAGCTGTCATATGGTATAGTCAGCACTGACTGTGCCACATACATACAGCAGTGGTTTTTGGAAATAATATTTACTTAAAATAGTTTATCCAAACACCCGAAATACTAAGTGAAGACTTCAGTGTACAAGCTCAAGCAGTGCATAAATAGCTTCATTGTATTTCAGTCCTTTTAAAGAACAAGTCCTGTGCCCATGCATAAGCAAAATTTCTGCTAACTTTAACTTGCAGACAGGAATTTATGTAGGAACTGCCTTGGCATTACTATGCATTCACATATTGAGCTGTATATGATTGAGGTAAATGCATATTTCTTGCTCCTTTTTGAGCCATGCAGACTGTATTCCGTTCTGTTTTCATTGTTATACTAAAGTGCAGAACAGACCTTAAAACAATTCAAGCTAATCACCCAAAAGGGCAATGGTTGTCTGCAAGTGTGTGTGGGTGGTTGAGGGCTTTGGCATTGCATTCAAGCAGAGCTTAATGTGGAGCACAGATTTGAATCTGCTGAAGAGACTGAAGAGTCTTCTTGTCCTTATAGTTGCACTTAACACAGTATCAATGCTACTTAAAAATACTAAGGAATAAAGGATGATGAAATAAAAACAGCTCACCAACTACCTCCATTCAACCTCTTCTTGGTGTACAGAAGTCAAGTCAATTTGATCCCTCTGTTACAGCAATGTTTCCCATGAATTGTGTCACACTGTTGCATATTCTCTTCCTTATTCACAGGCTTTTCTTCTCTATTTTCCCTTTCTATCACCTTCCTGGCTTTCAAAGATAACCTTGATCTAAGTTAGTGCTGCTTCGCAACACATAGCAGAATCGGTAACAGGCTGGACTTGTTCTTAACCACTATTATAAAATATCTCATTCTTTTATGACCTTGATTTATGACACATCTGACGACATTTTAGAAATACACAGGTTCACATTTAAAAAGCAGCTGTGCCTCATGCAAGCAGAGCAATCTCTGGTATCTGGGTAAGATCAGCAGGGTTGATGTGCTGGCTGTGTAACCACAGAAGAGAGGCAGTGTGCAACAGCCTGTACCAGGTAGCACCCATACAACCAAGCCCTCTGAGACTCCATAATCCCTAACTAGATAGGATTTAACCAGTATGCTAGGACACATCGAATTGTCAATCTGTAAACCAAAATAGCTGGAAATATGGGATTGGTCAGGAGCCAGTACAGACGGCAATGAAGAGCTGCAGGACTGCAAGTCTCTGCTTGGCATTGGGTCAGAGTGGATACAGATGGCAAATGGAATGTCTGCAATGCTGTTCTCTCCTTACTCATCTCATGTCAGATTGTCTCTGCACAAGAAGGGGAGGGGTTTTCTAAACATATTCTTAGCTTATGAGGCTATGCCCCTATCTAGAGATATCCCTTCTCTCCCTGAAGTGTGAGCTTTGCCTGTAAAAATACAGGTTGGAGGGATTATTTGTATACAGGATAAAAACATGAATTTCTTGCATGCATTTGCACTAGTAAATCTTTGGCACTCAGCTGTTTGCAGAAAGTGAACAAGGAATAGTCACGAATGCTGTCAAAATGGAATTTGCTTTTAACTTCAAATGAATATTCATGAATAATTTCCTACGCTATTTGCTCACCACACATATTTAATGATATGGGAAATGGGATGAATAACAAGGTACTGAAATTTGCTGACAATAGACGATTATTTAAGTTAATATAAAGCAGGGAGCAAAGTAAGTAATTTCAGGAAGAACTAATAAAACCTGAGTGACTGAGTAACAAGATGCCAGATTAAGTTCAGTGCAGACAAGTACAAGATAATGAACACTGGAAGAAATCATTTGAAGTACTTGTACATATTGATGGGCATGAATTAGCTCTAGCCTATTTGAGAGAGATCCAGGTGTTAGAATGGACGCACTGCCCAGCAGCAGTGAGCAAGGAAAAAGGGCTGCAGTCTTCTTCTGGAGAAGGGTGAGTCTGAATCCAAAGGACCACCTCAGTTCTACGTCAGCCATAAGTATGGCTAATGTCAGAGAGAAATAGAGACCTCTAGGCCTCCATGCAGCTGAGGAAAGAAATAACTATATTTTTTAATTGAATTTACTTTCTCATATTGAGGACTGAATAAGACCCAGTTTAGCTAAAAGGCAACATTGAAAGGACACAGTATAAATAAAAAAGCCCAGAGAAAAGGCAAACACATATGAAATATGGCCTGAAGGATACAAGTTAAACAAACTGTTTACTTTCAGAGTCAAAAGAGCATCAGCAATGTATGAAATAATATGCAAATCTGTGGTGGGCATAATTTGAGTTTCTTCAAGACATGCCACAGTCCAGCAGCTAGGATTAGAGAACAAACAGAAAGGTTTAGCAGTGAATAATTAGGTTTAAATTAAGATGCTAAGCTTTTCATTAAAGCAACTGAGACAAATTGTCTCAGTGGTGGTGTCTAGCAGAGGGTCAAACCAGCATAGTACAGAAGTTTAATTTTACCTATTTCAACAGGACTCACCAGAGCTCAACCATCAGTGCATTAACACTGCAGGAACACAAAACTATTGAATGAAGTACGTGAAAATACAGCTCTGCATCACTGTCCTGGCAGCAGCAAAGACTGAAGTATTCTGCAGCTGCTGTCAACTCTCTGCTGTGCAGTACTGGAGTCAAGAGACCCTTTCTGGAGTCAATCCACACACACATCATGGTTTGCCAGGTGACCTCGACGCTAGAAAAGTAATCAGAACAATAATAGCAGGGATTCACGAGGACCTGTTCCTTCTGTTCTTTCTGCTCCATCAGAGCATTTTCTGTGCCTTCACTGAGTGGAGTGACTCGTGCTTTGCGGGCTAGTGCTAAGTTTCCTCCTAACTTTGCAGCTTGCCAGTGAACTATGGTCTTGAAGCCTTGAATGAAGGAGATGATATAACAAAGTAATACTACAGGATAAGTAGTGTCATTTCACAAGCATCACAGAGAACTTTCTTCCTACACAAAAATCAGTGATGGTACAATTGTTTTTAATGCATGTGTTGTTTTTTCTTCAACTTGTAGCTCTCTTGGCAGTTGATAAGATGAGCTTTCCACTCTAACTCCTAAATGATCATCCAGTATTTTCCTCTTCTGAGTATTATTTTGTCCCCCAGCTGCAGTCCTGAAGCATTTTTCCTTCTGTGAGTGTTCTCAGATAGGAAATGCAGAAATTCTTGAGGAGTCACTGGGAAAAGCAAGGAAGTGATGCAGCAGGGCTGGGGGGAGGGGGAGGAAGGCAGGAAAGAGGTCAGAGGAAGAGGGCTCTGGCCAGTGCAGGACACTGAGAATGGGCACACAGGGCTGAAAAGCAACAAAAAGTCAGGCTACAAAGACATTTGTAATTGTGAGGAGCTGAGAAGATGAAAAAGAGAATCTTCTATTCCAGAACTGTGCATACTTCATCTGACCTTGGCCATCTCAATCCCTGCTCCTCTGTAAGATACAGCTCCTCAGAACATGAAGATTCCTGGGAAGTGTAGGGGCAAATCCCAACATCCTTGCTTAGGATCTGCTCATTCCTCAGGAGACATTAAAGTCAATTCCAAGAACAACTGAAACTCATATTATAATTTAACCCTGTTTAGCAATCTGTTACCCAAGGGGTAAAAAGACACGGTGATTTTGTAGGACGTTGGTCTGTGTGGAATACTGACCTGTGTGCTGTGAGGGTACACACCTGGGCATGTCAAGACAGTGACAGTCAGTACTTCATGTCTAAGACTGTGCATTAGAATAACAAGAAGTCCCATAATTCTTATTTCATGTAATAAAACAAAGAAGAGGAAATTGTAGTCTTCTAGGAGCTAGTTTGGTTATCTCTCGGTTAACATACTAGCACCACATTGTGAGAGGCCTTCACTTCTAATGCTCTCATATAACGTGTGTAGATTAAAAGCAACTGCTAATCTGGCATTTCATTGGTATAATTATTTCTAGGGCTTACTCTATTACTCCTAAAGAGCTGTAACTGCCATTAGCACTACTGTAGAATGGCCAATCCCAGGAGAACATAACTAGACATGAAAACTGAGTTACTTTATCCCTTTTAGCTGTGAGGATCTTTATATCTGGTCTGTACATCTCTTCTGCATTATAGCAGATGGCAGAAACAGAGCCCCATTTCAGGGTTGTTAATCTGGCTATTAGAAACATTGCATTCACTTTAAATTCCTTCATTCCATGACTTCACCTAAGGTAAAACAAAGAGCAGCAAGAAACTGGCTCTGGAACACTGAAATGTGCAATTTCTTTCAGATGGACATAGCTACACAGATTTAGTAGGATGTGTGCATGCATATGTTTATGTGTGTTTGTGTGTTTATTGCTTCAGAATTGCCTAGAGTTACATCATCCCAAGAGATATATTCAGCCCTGTATGCTCAGATGGAATATGATGTTTGCACATAAAATGATAAGGTTTCATGAGGCATTCAGACAGGAAGGTCAGGTGAAACAGTTATAAAACAGATGGTAACACTGCTTTTGTGGTAAGACTCCTCTGAGGTAGGTTGTTCTGTGATAGGTTAGTCTGTGTTCCGAAAATCTTTTCTCTGGATTTTTTATTTGAAAATTAATTTTAACCAACCACAGAAATTCATTATTTTGAGATGATATTAAATACATTTTCAACTGTATGCATATTTTATTAACTAGGGAAATTGTTCTAGTGACTAGGATAAATGAAACATTTCTGAAGTAGCTTTAAGACCATCTAAATTCTTGCAGTGATTTTGTTTTGAACCAATAATTAATTTGCTATTTTATTTTTTTTAAACAAGTATCAGAGGGAAAGCTTTATCCAAGACATTTGTGCATCAATCTGTTCTACATCTCATTTTATTTTTGGCAGAATAGTTGGTAATTCAAGTGAACAGTCATTTGCCAAAAAAAAAAAAAGCAAAGAAAAAGAAAGATCAGTATCACTTTTTATTATTGGTATTAAACATTCATCAGCCCAGTTCAGTAAAGGACACGTATGTGCTTATGTGATAATGATATATGTGTGCGTGTGTATATGCAAGTGCTTGTGGCTGTTGTGCACATTCTGAGTGGATTATATAGAAGCACACTGCTGATGGGTTAGATACCAGAGTCAGAGGGTGTTGAATATAAGCAGAGCTGAAAAACAAGGAGGCTGAAGATATATGAACCTCACCTGGAGCTTTCAGGATCTCTCAATGTGATACATACCCTCACCATCCCCTCTGAAGATGATTCATAGTGGTCTGGACATGGGGTCAGCAGTCTTTGGCAGATACATTTGTAAGATGCCCATCAGATGGCATCTTTTGTCTCTTGCTAGGTATCTAGTGGCATACTTAACACATAATTTGAGAAAGAAATATATGTCCTGGTATACCACATGTTTATCCCCACTGTAATATAAAACTGTAAGTGCATTGAGACTTTTTGTATATATCCGCCTAGCAGTCCAAATTTGTTTGCACTAAAGGCATAAATCTGTCTTTAACACTGTAGATCATGCTTATGTCCATTTGAAGAAAATAATACTAGCTTTATTTGCTTTTTTTTCTTTTGTTGGTGCAATAGGCAGTTTCAGTAACAAAAGCCATTGCTTTATTGTTATCTTTTGAAAGCTACCTAAGGCTAAGTTCTGGGAAGTGTTAACTTTCCACCCTCATCAGCTATGGGTGTTAGTTTCATAGAACTGTCTGCACAATCAGCATCCCAACTACCTTTAAAATCACTGTGAATAAATACATTTCTTCAAGATGCAAAGTTTGGAAAATATCCAGTCATTTCTACAGGCAGATTGATGTCTTCCTGTCAACCCCCCAGTAAAAACCCAACTTGAGAATTCTACAGTCAGACTTATGATATTTTAATCATGGTGATCAGTAATCAAAAACATGTGGTTTGAAGTCAAGAATGTTAAACTGTGCATATTCACTTACTTATGCCCTCCAAACTCAGTCTTTCAAAGACAAATAGGCCCATTTATAAAATGAACTCTGCATTTAAGTACGGTATTGGGGCTCTGTTTCCACTGCGTAATAATGAAAAGGCATTTTTTGGAGTGTTTCCACAAAACATTTATTTTTAATGCTTCTTTGTTTGGAGTCAAACAGGGATAGATTCTTCATTAGTGTTATTCAGTATTCTTGTTCCCATTTCATTTAGTTTTGACATATTCTCCAGTCTTCCAGGAATATGTATGTTTGTGCATGTTCCTCCTCCCTGCCTGTAAAGACAGGCACCCATCAATACTTCAGTTTTATGGCATCTCAATATTTTTTTTCTCAGTATATTTTGAAAACTTTGACAGCACAAATTTGAAGGTGTCTGCTTTCTCATGTGTTCACCTGCTCATCTCTGCTTGTTTAACTCCTTATCCCTATATGCCAATAGATAATATCAGTAAATCCCCATGGTTTAATCTCCAAAATGTCTCAGAAATCTCCTTTTTCCTTTTCATTCTCCTCATAAAATCTTTGTCAAATCCATCCTTCTCCACATCCATGCCTACTGCGACCTTGCTGTCTTCAGCCTCTAACTGACACTCACATTAGCCAGTTTTTAAAGTAGTCTAATGCAAAAGTAATCCACTGCTCCCAGTATTGAGATCTCATTAAGATATTCCTAAATCCCCCTTCTTCACCGTCTCCCTATTGCCTTCCAAATCTGATCGAAGCTCCTTTTATCGCCCAGAGTTCCTCTTGACCTAACCTTCCTTGTTCTGTCCTTCTTGTACTGTTCTTCCTCATCTTCCTTCTTTGCGTGCTTCCTCCTCACCCACTGCCAGTTACAGTACAAACCATTTGCCAATTAGACCTGTGCATCTCCTTTCACTTTGTCCACTGCACCCAAGAGTAGAGTAGTTCAACAGTACTGTTTCAGATCAAACATATCCTAATGAAAGGTTTGTACCTTTGGCTATCAAAAAGTGAGGTACCCTGTGTTTTTCCAGCAAAAATAACAGAAGTTTTTTTGCCATCTTACAGTGAGGTATTGCTTTTGTCTGTCATCCACAATTTCTCCAGTGTGCTTAGGCCTTGAATCAGAAAATGAATTCAAGTTCTTCCTATAAACGTACCAACTCTGTGATTCAAGAAACTGCTTTCCAACCCATCTCTCTGAACACTGCTTGCAGAAAGCTGCTGTGTAGATGAAACTGAAACTTCCATCTCTGACTTTCCAAAAATACATTTTCAACTCTTAAGACCTGAACCTTAGGTTGTAACTTTTTGCTGTCTCTGCTTGCATGTTATTAAACCCTTCTTAGCTTGATTTGGGGAGTAAAGAAATACAGGATAAATAAATGTAGTTCCTGCATTACAGGCTTTCCAGACCCAGCGTTTATGAGTCAGCTGAAATTCAGCAGCAGGAGTGGCAAGTTAGCACAAGCCAAGGTCTTGACAGAGCACATGTCGGCACAAAGGACAGGACATGCAGATCAAAGCTCCACTCAGTTAATCTGACTTTCTGTTCCTCTGTTTCTCAGTGCATCAGATTACGGGAAAACAAAATAAACTCCTAGTCCCTTCCTCTCTTCCTCTTTAAGTCCTCCCCACTCCCAACAAATAAATCAAAAAAGAGAAAAACATTCCTCTTACACCTGGACCCTTTGTTCATTATTCTGTAGTTCATAGAAGATTAACATCCGGTTACTGTCTCCTTGCCAAGGTGTGACATGAGTGCTTTGTGCCAACCAGACATGTACGTGCTGTTTCTACATGCTTCACTCTTCCCTGGTCAGAGCAGAGGTTAACCCCGTTGACCCTACTGTGCAGCAATCATGAGGATGCTGGAAATCAATGGCAAGAAAACAGTTCATAACTGGGTTAGAAAAAATGTTGCCACACTCATAACTGTGAATAATTTCTATAAGAACACATGCATCCTCTTACCAAAATCAGTTCTCTACCAAAATCTCAACTTGAAAAATTACTAATTATACCTGAGGCATTTTGGCAATTCATTCCATGGCAGGGAGGTTAGAGCCATTGTATGATTCTGTGATACTATGATTTTAGTAACAATGACATTCTACAGCCCATATCCATTTTGTTTAGTTAGATTCTCTGGTCTTCCAGGAGCATGTCTGATTTCGCATCTCCCTTTGCTTTCCTCTATGAAGGCTGACATACATCAATGCTGAAGTTTTACAGTGTTTCAATACATGAGATGTCCTTCCTAAGAAGCTGAGAAATAACAGTATGCACATTGTCTGTGACTGGATTAAATATTGCTATGTCCATGGATAATACAAGCACATGCCAAAATCTCATTTATTAGGATGTTATGATGACGATACAATAGCACACAAATTTAGTACAGATGTGACAAATGCTTTACCACATTTGCTGTATCACAGAATCATAGAATCACAGAATGGCTTTGATTGGAGGGGACCTTAAAGATCAGCTAGTTCCAACCTCCTGCCATAGACAGAGTTGCCGACCACTAGATCAGGCTGCCCAGAAAATTATTAAATAAATTTATTGAATATGTTGTTTTACATAACACCCTGCTTCATTCCCATGAATCCTCAGAAATCGTCTCCTTTGGCTCCTGAGATTCCCGGCCGTACAATTGCCTTCCTGCCTCTTTCCTCCCAGCCTGTATGTCTTTGTTTTTCTCACAAAGCAGAGCTCGGTGGATTTCCTGTACCACCTCACAGGCCATTGCCCTTAAAGCAACACTGCCTGACTGCAGTAAGGATCTATCTCAAACACGAAGAAAGCAGTAGGAAAACTGCAGTTAGGCAGGGTTGCCTCCAAAAAAAAAATGGCTCTTGGGGCTTGTGTATTCTCAGCTCACCAGAAGAAGGTGGAAGGAAGCATGTAACTCATTACCACTGAGCTCTGGCCAGTTACTAATCTCTTCCACATCTTCCTCACCCTCCCTGATCTGCTCCACCATCCAGCAAGCCCCGTCTCACCCGTTCCATCCTCATCCTCCCCCTTCCCCGAGCACTCTCCAAATAGATCGTTTAACCCATCTTGCTCTAACCCACTCATCCCTGCACCTTCTCTGATAACTTCTGTGAGACCAGACTGCAGCTTCTCTTTCACTTTCTCATTTATTCCCTTTTCATTTATTCCCTACTGGCAAGAAGACCGGGTCCTCAGCTCCTCCCAGCCCTCCATGTCCTGCTTGTGAGTCTGAGGATCTTCTGGGAACGCAAAACTTGGGACAAAGGGCATTGTCAGAGCGGCGCCTACACCAGGACTTTGCTTTCCTAATAGGCATGTGCATATATTTTGTCATACATTTTAAGGCAGGAAGTTTTTTTCTGTGACACAGGGGCTCAGCACCAGGCGCCACACAGCAACAGCATCACCAATGAAACTGCTGCCATTCCTAGGTAGGTAAAATCTTCTTCCCAGGGGAGCGATGGCAAGTGGGAAGGGAGCGGGGTCTGGCAAGCAACCTATGGGGAGAGGGATGTGGGACTGGAGAGAAATGAGTGTGTTGAAAGTAATGGAAAGCAGCTGGTACAAGGACTGAGTACCCACAGCTGTGACTTGTGCTGCTGGTTACAGGATTCAGTAGTCCCACTGTTAGGGTTGCCCCCAAACCAAATCCCATAAATACCAGTCTTTATCTCATTGTGGGTTTTATTCTGTAAAAACAGATTTGTTGTGGGTTTTGGTGTTTCCTTTTTTTTTTTTTTTTTTTAATTCCTGCTGTCTTTCTGCTTGAGAGATTTGTAGATTTCACTTGTTAAGAAAACTAAAGTGACAACAGAATCCTACAGGTTTCTCTTTTAATCTCTATGAGATGGTTTCTTTTCTTAAAACAGAGAAGATGAAACTTGGCGATACATAAATTGATTTGGATAAGATGTAATTGTTAAAATGTGTAAGTTGTAGTCTTTGGAGTTTTTCATAACATTTTTGTTTGTTTGAGGCAAAAAAAAAACACCTCAGTGAGATTTTGTGAAGCAATGGAACCTATAACTGTAACACAAGGCTAGCAAATATCCAAAATAATATTTGAGTAGGGAAAAGCAGAACTGCAGGGGAAGACGCCATTGAAAAGGTGCTTTGTGTTCTGCAACTTTCGTTATGTCTAGCTAACCATCTACACAGTACAAATTGAGAAACTTACTTTCCCTTCTGAGTTAACTGCCTCTATTTCTAACCCATTATAGGGTGTGTATAATTATTCAGTGAGCTGTTAGTTTTCTCACAGGGAGAGGTTCCTTTTCTTCTTTGTGTTGGAAACTATATGCATTCATACAATGGGAAAGTAGTTGTATCATGTGGGATTTGTTCAGTGGATGGAAAAAAAGAACACAGTACTTTCATAACATGGAAATGGTATTTTAAGAGATTACTTTCAAATATTTTGGAGAAGATTTTAAACCCTAATGCCACAATGTTGTAAATACTGTGACATGTCAATTTAATCTCTCAGACCACGCATGTGTATTAACTGCATATGTATGGAAGTGCTTATAAAAATAAAAAATCTGATCTGGGGAATCCTCTGTGGTATTTTTCACTTGATATGTGTAGGGCTGTTTGGATTACACTCCATACATAATTCAGAGTGCAAATAAATGTCTGTGCTTTACTGGAAAGTACTAGAAAGCTCTGAAAGCCTTTCAAATGTTTTCCCCAGATCACTGAGTAATTTCTACCTTTCTTACCAGTATGATATTGGTTGAACATGTACACAGGTTCTCAATCTCTAGTGTCTGCTATTTCTAGCCTCCAAGTGGTTTTATCAAAGAATCTGCTGCAGCCGGTGGCCATCACCCCGTTGTGCAATGCAGCTGACTCTGTGATCATGTTGCATCTGCTGGGGTATCCCAACCTCATGGATTCTTTTCACCCAGAAAAGCTCATTCAGCTCAGTCTGAAGTTTTTAAATAATATGTTTTTCCTTTGTTCCAGTTCTGGTTTCCAGTCTGCTGGACTATGGCTACACTACAGCAAGCTGCAACATGACGTGCCACAAAGACGCACGGTGTGAAGTTCAGGGTGGGACACAAGGCTGCTATTGCTCCCAAGGATACACAGGAAATGGCATTACCTTCTGTTACGGTAAACAGATTTTACCTATATGCATTTCTGTTATCTGTTTCCTTGAAAAAATTACTCAAGAGCCAATTAACTCAGTGACTGAATTTTGTTACAACACCTTATGCTAATATACTCTCAATGCCAAACATTACAAACTTGGCAGTTTCTGAGAAATTCTACAGTCCAGCTTCATATAAAGCTTCTCTCAGTTGTATATAAACTGTTTTCTGGCTTTGGTCTTGGTGCATAGAGTCCTGTTCTACAGAGATGCTGAAACATCATCTCTGGTTTAGCTTCAGCAATTTCCTTTGTGACTTTAGACTTCTGAAGCTTGGGATTGGCACAACTACTACTATACTACTTTCACATCTCATCCGCACACACATAGCACTAGGCCACTCTTCTCAGCCCCTAATCGTGATTAAAAAAATATAGCTTGTGAGATACTCTGGAAAACTGAGGAGGTGTGTGTGCCGTAGGGAAATGGCACATGTGAAGCCAATATTCATTTTTTCACTACAGCTGCAAACCAAGGAAATATGCTAGAAACCCTACAGAGGGGTTGCTTCTGAATGCCTTTATGTTCCACCCAAAGAAAAGGCTATCCTCTTTGCCTTCAGTTTTGAGTCATCCTCTCCTATGTGTAGTTCTAATACTTATCTGCACTGTTAAATGTAGCTATGCCCAACTGCAGGCAGGCAGAAATTCATATGAATTGTGCTAGTTTTTAGTGTCCTGAGAAGTAGTTATGAATATTAACCAGCCATTTAGTCAGTTTTTGTGTTTCATGCATCTTGGGAAATTAAGCGATAACAAGCACTTGAGTTTCATATGAGCATAGACAAGCTGTCCACCTTTACTCTGGGTTCTTATGCTTCATTTGCCATGATATACTTGGAAGTGTATTTGTTTTAGGAAAATTTAGAATGCAAAGACTTTCTTATAAGAAAGCTGACTAACCTTTTATAAACTGGGAATGTTTAGAGAGAAATATTGCTGTTTAAAATAATAAACAATAAAGAATCACAAAATTATAGAATAATTTGAGAGAGACCTCTGGAGGTCATGTGGTCTGGCTCACACTCAGAGCAGGTCCTGCTTAGACAAGGCTTCTCAGGGCTTTGACCAAGTTTCAGTTATCTTCAAAAATGAAGATTACAGATTTTTCTGGGCACTTATTCTAGTGCCTGGCTACCACAGTTTTATTTTTATTTTCTGGTATCTAGTTGGAGGTTTTCTTGTTCTGTCTTGTAGTTGCCTCTCTTGTGCTCTTTCCACTTACTGCACTTCTAAGAATAGCTTATTTTCATCTTCTCTACAAACCCCATGACCCTTTCTTAGGTAGCTGTAGAAGGCAGTAAGATTTCCCCTTTATCTTCTCTTGTTCAGCCTGAACAATCCCAGTTCTCTCAGTCTCTTCTTCGCATCATCATGTGTTGTGCAGTCACTGAATATGTTACTTGAATGCAATGCAAACCTTGCCATAAATATAGGTCAGTCATTATTTGTGTATTGAGCTGGCCAAATTAAAATAAGAAGAAATGGCCTTCACCTCAATATTGTATTGTTTTCCATTGTATTTGGACTAATTTAATTTTACTACCATGAGTAAGCTGCTTGATTTGAATGTTAATTGCATATTTGCAAAGTGCCTACACTTGTGAATAACACAGAAAAATAAGAAAACCAAGTTAATTTTTTACAGTAGTACCTGGAACAACTCAAACGAACATTTCCTTACATAACTGTGATCTTGCATCCACTGCCTTGTCAGTAATTTTCTAGAAATTTCTGATTATGAATCATCAACTAAATTTAACATAAAGATAACTGTTGTCCTTCACTGCTCTTACTGATGTTATTGAATTTATACTCATGTGTATGCCTTTTATGGTGTTATTAAAGGATGGTGTCATATAAGGATGGATTTAGCTTACCTTACATGTTCTTTTTTCTCATATAGTATCTTTTTCTTAATTTCATTTTCTCTCTTATTTTCTTAGGGAAATCTACATCCAAAATCATAAAGACACTGGTCACTTAAAGAAAATTCAGTACAGTGAAACAGGCGTGTTGGTTAGTTAAAAAGCCTGTGAATCAACTAATTGTTTATTAATAATTGTACTAAATGCCTGGAAACTCAATCTTTAAAACAGAATTTCCAATATCAGTCCAAGCACACCAGATACTAGATTTATTTGTGGTGCTTTGCATTTCAGTGGCAATGCTTTGAAGCAAGCCTCAGGTCAGCAGATCAACTTTTTTTCTGGTAAAATACCTTAACAACAACCAAAGTCACTTGCCCTGCAGCTAAGTAGCAAAGCTTGTATCATTGGATCAGAACAGTATGGCTGTTGTCCCTGAAAGAAAGCCTGCATTTTCTAGGGCAGCATTTTACACAGTGCATTATTAATACTGTGCAGCAGTCCTCCATTAGCATAAACAAGTAACTTGAATTTTAATTGGGTAGCCTCTAGAAAGCATCAGAAATATAGGCTAAACCCTATCATAAACAGTTTAAAGCAATGAAAATGTAAAGCAAAGCCTCAGTTATTTAATGATGTATTAGATCTCACTGTTCTGTATGGAGAATGCTGCACGTGTATCTGCTGCTCTACAGATAGCTACCCATTTTTCTTCAGTTAATAATCTTAGGCTTTTATAATGATAGTCCAAAGGAAATCATCAATTATGGGCTAATATAGACGTTTCTAAAGAGTATCTATGGTTTTCTATGTTTAATTTTGCCCTTTTTCTTATTTACATTGGTTGCAAGAGTCATAATTACTTTCATAAACATTAATAATTCTACACAGTGTAGAACCATCTTCTTCACTGTAGGCAGCTACACCACAGCAGTGGTTGTTTAGAGGGTTTCTACTAAAACAAGTAACTTAAATTCTTTCTCCTTGTAAAAATGTTGAGCAAAAAAAATTGCTTGTTTTCAGCTTATATAGCTGAAAAACTGTCCCCTTTTATTTATAGAGACATTCTCAAAGTATTTAAAAGGTTTTCTTTACTTTTTCTCTATTTTTTTGCTTGCTCATAACACCCCTTAAATACTTGTAAAAGTTATTTCTTTACTAGCTCTGTCTTTTCAATGTGATACACTTAGACATTTTCCCTTGAGTTTACTGTGCTGCAAAAGGCAATAATGCCCTGTTACATTTATTTCCTAGCACCATTATTGATGAATCATGAATCACTGATGTCAGCATACCTCAGGAATGGGGTTTGTTAGTTTTTACTTTGCTCCCTTTGCCAGCTGGCTAAGTGACTGCAGAGAGCTCAAGATTATTGGATTTGTTGTGTATAGATAAAGACACATAGATATGAATTTAATTTCCTGGTGTCAAAGTCACGGCTTTTAAAATAATTATCCTCTTACAGTCTTTCCCACGAGATTTCAACCACTTTAAATTAGGTGATGTTTTGGACTTTCCAAACGCATCCTTTGGACAGTCTAACAAAAAGCTAATCCTCTTCATAATCTCATTGTCTTCTCTAAGAATATGTGCAGGAATGCACATAGTCAGGAGAATAACTGTAGGATCTGGCTTCTTTTATGTATTGGAATTATGACATACATAGCAATAAATTCCTTCTGTACAATATCTTCCAGAAAGCGATAAATGAGTCACCTTGTCAAGCTTTACACCTCTGAGGTAGAAAATACTATCCCATTCTTCTTTTGTATTTATATTTCTTGTTTTATGTAATACAAGATGAGAGAATGGCCTCTGAAACTGTTTCCCTTTTAGGGTTCAGTTTTTGGGCAGATGTGTATTCTGAATGTAATTCATGAGGTTTTAACTTCACATTATCATGCACCAAATTGAAGTTAAACAGCTAAAGCTCTTGGCAAAATATATATATATATATATATCCAAATAGTATTGATTTCTAGATACTTAACTTCCTCTTGTGCAAAAATGCCATGGGTTTTGTACTGATTTGCCGCTTTTGTGAAGTTATTTCTTCATGTGAGCAGTCAGCTGTATAAGTTAGGTGTTGCTCAAAATCCCAGCATTCCTCCAAAACAAAAACAACAAAAAAATTAAAAGGAAACAAACAAAATTTCAGATCGTACATAAAACTTCAAAGAAGCTCGTATTTTATTTTTAAAACAGAAGGAAGAATGAGTTGGCATCTTTGATGCTTTCCCAAGCAGCTCTGCTGTTTCGATACTGGCTGCTTCTTGATTGCTGACTGCCAATTTGCTGATTTGCTGGCACGCTGCAGGAAATTAAAGTAAACAGTGTGATCACAGTGTTTACTTTAACTTTGGAAAATATGGAAGGAAAATGAAGCAGTGTTGTTTGTTCCAAGAGGTTAGGCAGGCAAGCAGGAAAAGTCTGAACACAATATCCCTCCCAAATAACCCTGAACAATATTCTCTTGTAAATGCCACTTGCACACGAAGCTGCAAAAATTAATCAGTCTCACTTGTAAAATACTTACAGATCTTCCAGAAATAGCTAGCAGAGACTTAGGCTATCAGGGCAACTTTGCAGTGAAGCGGGACACTGACTCTCTTTCTGAAGTGCAATGCAGTAGGATTTATCATTTTCTAGAGGCAAAAAAATACATCAGTGCAAAGTGGTATTTTATATCAAAATACAGAATCCCTCTGAGAACGCAGAGCAATTTATGTAAACTCAGCTGAATCAAATTGAAAGCCTACTCCAAGTCTGAACACAAACATATTTTCTTGTTTTACTGAGGGTCATACTGCCAACTCTCTGTCTTTTGGCAGTTCTTAAAGAAGCTTTCTTGTGAGACAACTTCTTGCTCTAAGGTGACGTTGCTGTGTCCCACCATTGACTTTTATTGCAGTCACTGAGTTTGTTTTGATTCACCAGCGTCACTGCTGCCATTCTACAGCATTCAATAGGTGCATAGTTTTAATGGAATTTTACCTTTCAAATTAATATGATCGTGTAAAACCACTGTATGTAATCACTGCATTCTACTCAGAAGTAGCAAATGATCTAATCCAAATGCTGGTTTACAAGCGGAGATTTTTTTTGTTACCAGCAGGCATACATCACAGGATGTCACTTCTGTGTTTACCAAATAGTCTGAAATCACTGATACGGAAGATCCAACCCACACGCTTCCTAAATTCATTTCACTACTATCAGTTACCACAAGCTATAAAAAGGCAAATTACAGCTGCTCTAGCATAACACAGTGGGAGAGAGATATGCCTTAGCCAAACACAAACAACAGGGCTCAACACAGCGGGTGATAGCTTGGAAACCTTGGGATATGCTACACAGGAGCCAAAGCACACCCCTGATTCCCAGCCTGTTTGACATTCTCCCCACAATCTCTGGGAATGTCTCTAACCTTTTCTCTTCTTATTCTTTATCCTTTCTTCCCTCCTCCTGTGTCCCCCAGTTTCTGTTGTTTTACCTCCAAATTCTGCTGTATATTTTCCATAGTTTCAGGTTAGATTGTGGTAAAACCAGAATGCAGGCTGTGTGAAAAGGCAGAGGCCATCTTCAAGTTCAGAATTCCTACTCTTGTGTTTAGCTGTCTGACATTTTGGTGATCCCGGGAAGTGTTAGGAGGACCCTTCCTTTTGCTTGCTTATGTAGGTATTATATTTCTAAGTCCATGCCTTCAGAGTTCCTCTGCAGGAGGCAGTAAGATTTTTTCCTGTCCACATCTGCACTGGTTGTAACGTAGCTGCGTGCTTTTCACCTTTTTCTGAAGACTGGCTGTTGAGCTGTGTGGCATTACACAGCCTAAGCATCTCAGATATTCATCATTAAACCTGTAGGCAGGCAGTTCATGGAATTGGAAAGCCTGAGAAAATTAGCCTGGAGGATTAAATATTATCTACCCTGTGCATAACAGTCTACTTGCCTGGAACACATAATGCATAAGTTAATGTAGCAAGTTCCTGGCCATTGGAGTCCTACAGCTTTAGTTGTTCTCTTCTTGTAGAACTTTGATTTGTGCATGTTATCTGTCTTTCCATCTGCAAGATGTTATACATTTGTGTGCATTAGAGAAGAGTTTGATGTCTGTGATGTTCGTAGATAGCTGGAGACTAATAACAGTTGCGTGATTGCCTTTCAGTTGAAAAGGACTGAAATACATTTATGTTCCAGAAAATAGCCATACTCTTTAACATACTCAAATGTTAATCAAGCTGTATTTTTAGAGTTGAATTTACTTTTTATAAGTAACCAAAATTTCTTACTGTGACAAGACACTATTGAAAGTATCTTTTAGTTGAAGCTTTTAAGTATAGATCAGGAGTTTAAAAAGATACAGGCTATGCATAATACCATCAGCCAGACGAAAAGCAGCATAAGATACTGGAAGTAATAAAATGATCCTGCTGAATAATACACAAAGGAGGCTGTCCTACTTCAGTTTTCTTACCTCTATAAATGGCTGCCCATAAAAATTGGTCTTGAAACATTTTATGCATTCAAAGTGCCAAATCCAGCTAGTTCACATGCACAAAAAACATACCTCCCATTTTCTCACTTAATGAGATAGAGAGAAGTCTTCCAAGGGATAGCCCTGCCTTCCTACTGTCAGAAAATACAGTTTGCCTGGGAGCAAACTATAGATGTCTATAGAGCCCACTATAATCATTTGTAAGAAACTGAGCCTGACTTTAATAAGCCTTGGACCAAGTCTATGGTAGACAGAATCATAACATCCACAGATTTTAGCATACACAAAAAACCAAACAAAACCAAAAAAAAAACTTTCAATCTTTCTTCCTTGGTTTTTGTTTACATTTTCTTGAAATTGTACTGTAGGCATGATGAGAATACAGTAATGGATTTTTTGAATGGGCTAGGAAGAAACTGAACTTCCTTTTGTTACATCTTTAATCATATGCAGTCTTTCTTTTAAATTAGTCCCATTTGCATCTTAAGGGGTTTTAAAATATGTGTAGATTATGTGGCAGAAAAAGAGTTAGTTATCTCTCAAAAAATGTACCCAAACTTTCAAGCTGATTAGCTGCACGCACAGTTTCTTATTTGTTTAATTCAAAATGTGTTTTAACCCTTGCCAAATAACGCTAATTTCCTTTATTGAGAGAATACTCTTTTCATCCTGTTTTATGGCCCTAGGAATCAATTGATATGTTACATGTTTAGGGGATGTGGGAAAATTTCTTTAAAGAGCCTTTAATTTATTGTCTCAAAGTCTGCTTGCTATGTGCCTACCAGAGACACAACTGACTTCCTGTTTCTCTCACATCTGAAGTAGTCCCAAAAGGTCCAGCAGTAACAATGCATTCTTCTTATTTCCTGGTATAAAGTAAGGGGACAGAAGATATTTCCAGAATTTGTGTAGACACATATACAAATGTACACACAGGGATCTATTTCTATAAATGTGTGCAAATAAAAAGCGAGCAGTGCAGCCCACTACAGCTATCAGATTCGGCATCTGCATTTGGGGCTGTGAAATTAGCATGAATCTCCTAACAAAGTATTGTAAGGAACTACACACCTAAGAGAGGATGATGTCATCTCTGTGTAACCATGTTGATTTCCATACAATATCCCACCATTATGGCATACTCATTTGTCTCCGTTCAATAAATCAGAGTTTAATACTAGAAAAGTGTCCTCTATAGGACTGTTGCTTTTTTCCCCTCTTCCAGCATAAACTGGCCAAGAGTGGTGAAGTTGTTTGTAACCTCATTTGAAATGCGTAATTTGTCTAGGATGATATGCTGGTGCACAATTTTTCTGTGTATGACTGTGAAAAATTGCCAACTGTGCTGCTGGCAGACAGCATATCAAACCCTGCTCAACCCAGTATGTATAAAAGAGTTTAAGAAGGTAATTGACACTTTGGGCCACTATTTGCCAAAGAAAGAGATAATGACATTCTCCAAGAAGAGTAGAATCTAACCAAATATTGTGCTCTAAATACAGAGCACAAAGGCAGGTGATGTTTGTAAAAATGCTGCCTGGCTGCAAGAGGAAGAGGGGGCTGAAGGACTGCAATTTTGCAGTGTATATTTTTTAGGTACACAGATTTAATTTAGAGATTATGGCTTGAAAATGAAATTTACAGTATGTGTGTTTTTGGGTGATAAGAAATTGATTTTTTGACCTTGGTACACACTAATTGAAATATCTGGCACTGTGTTTTGCTAAGGTTAAAGGAAGCCATATATGCCTGGCACCGTATTCTTCTTTCACCTTGAACTGTGCACTTAATCACAACCATAATCACTGGCAGGAAGGAAGCTGCCGTTTAGCTGTTCTACAAGGAAGCTGAATAATCTCTGTTCATTGTCTAGTGGATAGGTTGTTGTGTGATTACTTCAGGCGAGGTTTAAGAGATTCATGATAACTTCAAAATGGAGACTTCTGGTGGCACTGCCATTTAGTGAGGGGCCAGAGCTTCACCCAGAGCAGAGCGCAGCACAGGAGGCAGCTCTGCATGGCTTATCTTCGGGGCTGCTCACTGGGCCTGCAACAGCTCTGTTCTGTGTCTTCTGCCCTCTGGTCATGCTCATCTTCACACTGAGTCAGTGGTGGAGAGGAGAGAGCAGCCCATGGACTGCTCTGTTATCGGACAGGTAGTCCTGGGTATTCTCTACTTTGAGAGGCCTTTTGTAGCGTTAATAGCTCTGCTTTATTTAGCGGAGTTTCTGTCTGAGTTTAGATTTGTACTACTGTGACAGTCTAGAGTTGTCTATAAAGCAGTGTGGCAGGGTGTCCCATTATTTTGCTTATTACTTAATGTTACACATTTGTTAGGTTGGCACAGGATCATGTTTTTCAAAAAGGGAAATGAAAGCTCCTGAAAAGCCTTGACAATAAATGGTTATTTGTTCAAAAACAGCCGAGTCCAATCTTTGTTTATGTTAGCAGGCTTCATGTAATGGTGCTGCAATAAAGAAAAATAGCTCTTCAGGATATGTATTGGCTTTTATGTTTTATTTGTAATGAAAGCTATGCACATAGGCAGCAATCTACATAAGTTACATTGAGGGAGAACATAAGCATAGATGGTGACTTGCATGTTTATGTATTTAATATTTATTTGTGGCAAAACATCTGAATCTCAATTTTAAAGAATGTGAAATCAGGCTGAAGTACTGCAGTTTTCATTCCCAGGAAGTTACCAAGGAAAACCAAGAGAAAAGGTGAGTTCACCACCCACTGGGAGCCTGCTGCTTCCCTCTTGCTCCATCTGTGCAGAAGAGCTGGAGGTCATAATCATTGCCTCATCTTCTATTTGATCCCAGGTTAGCAAAGAGTCCATGGGCTCTGGAGGTTATTATACTGTGATCCTTGCTGCTCTTCTAATATAATAATGGTTTTGGGTTATTCCCAGAGTTCGATGTGGTCCTGGGTCACAGCTTGTGTCAGGCCGGGAGTAAGTGCCGCAGCTATAGCCACATTGCGTGACGAATTTCATCACAGATCTCTGTAACTTCGGAGGTCCTAAAAAACTGCTGGAGAAATTCCCCAGTACAGTTCAGGTACGCTGAAGTGAGCTGACAGAAGTTCAGCTAAGCTCTGCAGGCCTAAATAGGAGCTCTGAGCTGCACAAACTTTGCATTAGTTCTTTGTGGCAATGGGAAAGGAATAGGTGGAAAGTCATGTTACAGTGGAGGCTTTGCCTTACTTTTTGTCTTGAATAAATCATTTTGGTGAGTAGCATTGATCCTGAGGAAGCTCTACCTTTTCAAAATCAGCTTGCAAGAAGTTCAGAAGGGAGATCAGTGGAAGCTGGAGGTACACAGGCGAACAGTTCAGGCCCTTTGTACCTATCCAAAATGTTTCATTATTCAGAGCTATGATGAAGCATGCATCAATTCATAAATATGACCCACTGTGCAATGTAAAAATGTCAATGTTTCTGTCCCATTGTGTAAGGGATATCTGATGCATACAGAAAGAATTTCATCTCCTTAACAACCACAGAGAAAATAGGAAAGGCAAATATCCTTCAAAAGTGTATTGACTTGAAAGCATAGATAGAGAGAAGTTTCTAAAGCCTAACATAGCTTTTCAGGTGGGCTAATCAAAATAGAAATGACACTGGATAGCAGTTGTGAATTATGCTCAACTGTGGTTTGGCTGCTTTTTAGGATTGTGACAAACCCTACAATGTACTCTATTGTGGTATGTTGGTTCCACCAAGATTTTGCCATACTCAGCTGTGTGGTTAAAATCGAGGAACTTCTAAGCAAAGCTGTCTTTAGACAGTGAGGTCACTTTAGGCTTGCATCACACAATACCACCATTCTCACAGGAGAAGCTAGATAGATATTCTGCCCTAGGTACAGTGGGGCACAGCAGTGGGCTACACAAGTGTTGGGCTTAGTTTGTATCATTTTGCCTATGAGATCTGAGACTTATTCAGAAGTCAAAGGGGAAGCTGGAATAATATTTACACAGCTGTGGACTGCAAAGAGATAAACCATTAACCAAACTTTTTGTACCTCCTCTTGAATAAACAGGTAGTATGCTAAATACTGCTAAATGCTTCTTGTCGGAGGGGAGGGACGTGCTAAAAGGCCTCTGGACTGTGTCCTCTGTTCCCAGAGAAAGGTTTTCTGAGGTTTTATTAGCTGTAAAGTACTCTTGAATTATTACTCCAGTTTTGGCCTTAGAATGATCTACATTTGAAAAACTTTTAACCTGATGATGGCACATTGCCCCCAAGAACACTATGCAGACAGCAGTGCTCACATTGGAGCTCGATATCCAAACTAGTGATGGGTCTGTGCTGCAATATGGATATATGGTTTTGAGTGCTGTAACAAAAATTCAAGGACAGGGTTTTGCTACTTCTGTTGGCAGTGTGGTAAAAATAGTGTCTTGATATACCTGCTGTCTCTATTCTCATTGCAGCAAGCAATGGCAGGAGCACAGATGAGCACAATAACAGATTTCATTGTAGTTTCCTGCAGAAGAGGTGATGCTGATGACTTTTCTGCAGTTGACTTCTACGAGCTACAGTGGCTGTAGGACACAAAGCCTCAGCTGGGGGTGGATTTTTCAAGGAAATGTTTGTTGAGAATTTTTGAGCTGTCTGGCTCTGTCTTAGGTGACTAAAGGAGGACTGAGTTGTTTCAAAAGAATAATCTCAGTAGTGGGTGCTGAGTAATTGAAAATCTGTCCGTGAAGTGCCTTTTTTTTCCCCTATCTTCTGTTGGCAGCTGGAGCTTTTGATTGGCTTACATTCTTTTTAACTGCAAAGATCCTTTAATTAGGGAGGGGAACTATGTGAACGAGCTGGGGCTGCTGGTGGTAGTAGCTCCTTGCCGTTGGAGATTCAGTAATTAAATAAGAAGATAATATCCTCCTTATTGAGGAGATTTAGAAAATCATAAGGAATTTGCATTATTATAGTGCTTAACATCAGCAAATGGAGGAAAAAAACCCATAATGACAATTTTCATTAGCTGCAATGCAAGTTGAGGGCTCTTTTTCTTTCTCTGAACAGCCAAACACTAAACAATTCCTAAATCCCTCCTTATTACTTATTTTTCTTTTTTGGTGGTTAAAAAAACCATAAAGCAGAAATTGAAGACTGGCTATTAAAATACTTGCTGACAGCTCCATTCAAAACATCCTTTCAAATACTGCTATCACATCATGATTCACCTGCTATTCTGATATAGTTGTTTCAACAAGTACTTTCCTTCATGGTTAGGGCCCATCTGCTTTCATTGGAAAATTCTTCCTTTAGACACTTCATTGAATTTTTGCTGTAAACACATCTTCCTCTGGTGTTGCACTGTTTGGACTTCAGAAAACTTGTAACCCCCCCCCCAAAGAAAGCACAGCAATAGCTCATTGGGGATAAAAAAGGAGATGGTCGTGGCAAAAAAAGAAACACCATTTTTACCTTCTCACTGGGAAGATCTGAATGCAAATGTCCCGTGCTATTAGCACAAGTCAGGGTTGCTGGCTCAGTGCAATGACCACACATCCCTCTGTAAATAGCACATTGCTATGCTGAGCTGGCACACAGCCCCAGTGCTGTAGGCAGTTCTGTGTACTGACTCTCCCAGTCAGGTCTTCTCCTGGCATACAGCAGCACAGCTCAGTCAATGACAGCAGAGTTAGTCAGTTCCCACCAGCTGAAGACTGAACCCAGGAACATCCCAGAGATTAAGTGGTACCCAGTGAAGCAGGGTGAGTTTCACTCTCTGAGCTTGAAGTTGGAATTATTTACAGTCACTTTAACAGGACAACAGCTGCTCTTTACCTAGAGATGTGCCAACAGCACTGAAAGAATTTGGATCTAAATTGCAGATGGATAGATTTCAATTTGTTTCAAGTAGCTGGACTGCATGACGCTGTACTGTAAACTCTCAAAGTCGGAGCTTGAGAGAAAAATCATTAATTTGGAAGCTGATACTCTGTAAGACTTTTATGAAGCAATATATTTTCATAGCAGACACAGATCAATTTAAAAGTAGTAATCAAGGGCCATGTACTACGTGTTCACAGACAGAAAATGTGGAGAACTCAGCCAGAGCCGGACACTTAACATTCAGAGCATTCAGACTAGCGCTGAGGATATTTCCTCTTTGGAAAATAGTATTGTACAGAATTAAAGTATTGTGAATTTGTGAGATAATCACAATGCTGTGCAGATATAAAGACGCCACCAGAACACCACTAGAGTCGAGCACAATGTAACTTCTCTAGGCAAATTTGGGTTTATCTTCTGTACAAATTTTGGTGGAAGGAAAAGACTGCAAATATTCACAGGAAAAAAAAAAGTTGAAATCTTGAGACAAAATAGAAACTTATAATTTGAGAATATAGCAGAATTTAGTAGTTTTCATAGCCATTCTCTAAAGTCAAAGTAACTACACCAATTTTCATCAAATAGGACTCAGGCTCAGAGGTTTTTCCCTTGCCACTCCTAAGAATTTTATGAGATGCAACATTCCCTTCAGCAGTAATGCATTCACACAGAACTGTTTTATGTCATGCAAATGATAGCATTGTACAAAACTAAAATTTATATTTACTTGGATGATGCTACAATTAAAATCCTCCTGGATATTTTTAGCCTTGCTCCTTTAGTAGTCTCTTTGGAAATACTTTTATGAAAGCACAGTGACCACTGGCAGTGACAGATTGTTTCAGAAGGCTGAATCATTTCGTCTTTTACAGCAGTCATTGACAGATGGTACCCTATGCCATGCTAAGTGCCTGAAATCAGATCTTCACGCATTCAGGATTCATGCTTGGATCCAGCTTTGGTTTTGATTCTCTGGCTGAAGTTGTCCTGTGTCATAACTTTGAGCAACCTGAAGGCATCTCTGTGTGGACTGCTAATACTGGGTTGCCCTTTCTCCAGTTTTCCATGTCAGTCTTTACCAGTCAGGGAGGAAGGTAGAGAATAACAAAATTCTTAGAGAGTGGCTTTATTTTAGCTGAGATTAAAAGGTTGTCTGTGGGAGTGACATTGATGTGAGATTCTCCTCAGTACCATTTGAACTTAGTTGTCTTTCACCAAATCAGACAGACAAACAAAATAATTTTAAGTTGAAAGTTTTCTGTAAATGTCCCCTTTTGAAAAGTTGCACTGTGAATTCACAGTGAATTCTCTTCATGAAAGAGTAATTTTACTTCAGATTGAGTCAAGAGAAAATGCGACCTTAAGCTTGCATGTCCCTAGCCACCAAAGTCAGTAATTTCAAGATGTATAATGGTAGGAAGCCAGGTCTTAACATTTTAAGGTAGTATTCAAAAGTATTCAGAAATATGCAAGTATTCAGAAACATTTTTATGTGAGATGTTCTTATCTATTTAATTTGGCTCAATTTTGAGTAATATATGTTACCTTAGGAGGAAAAAATTGTATTTGAACAGAAAAGGCTGGTTAGACGTTGTCTATTTAGATTTTTCTGTTTCCTTGGCTATAAGGTTTTAGTGAGAGATTCTTTATGAGAACATATGCATATAAAGACCATATTGTCTATGTGTGTTTAAAAGGTATTTCTTTAGTCTATATAAGAGATCCAAAACCTTAATTCACATAACTTAGATCCATATCCATTTTTTCACATAAATGAGTTCCATAAATGCCTAAGAAGGAAATAAAACCTCATGTGTAATTAAGTACTCTGCACATAGTCTCACTAAAATAGCTTAAAACAATGAACTACTTTCCTGGGATTTTCACATAGAAACATAGAGCATAGTGTATAGACACAGGGACAGAAATGTAGAGCATAGTACATAGAACATAGTGTTCGAAAAAAAATCTTCTTTTTTAATTCTGTAACATGGAATGTATTAAGTCAGGTGATGCGAGTAGCTAGAGAATTTATTTTTGCTTTAATGATTCCAAGCAGACTCAATATGGGAGGAAAAAGTTGCTTGCGGAGAGTGAAAATCCTTAAAAAGCTTATTACCTCTGTTACAGTTTAACTAGTTCTATTCACTTCATGTTAATAGCGTAAGTATACAAGGTATACAAAAAATGGCAGGACTTTTACTCCTGATTTCTCCTTGGTAAAGCAACATAATATACTGATGTGAAAACAGGTGACTTTGTGCTATGTGCACATTGCTATCTGCTGCTCTATAGCATGCAACCAGACAAAATCTAAAGAACTTCCAAATGTTGAAACTTATGAGGCTTGAAAAAGAGAGTGAAGCCTTTTCTGACTTCTTTAGGGAAAATGTTATAATCAGTAAGTATCTCCTAGCTGTATTTATTGTTACTTCTCCAGCCTTTGATAGACCAGATGTAAACTGCTTTTGGCTGGTTTGCCAGTGGGTGACCATTGTTATCAGCTGGGACATAAAACCCTCTCTCGCATATCTGTATAGGTAAATCTGGTCACTGACTCTTCTCATTCCTATCCTCTGTGCCTTCTCTTTTTATAATAGCTCTGTCCTGAGACATGTTAACAAAATCTAGTAATTTAGTATCATCTGTGAATTTAATTCTCAGGCTGTTCATCTCTTTTTCCAGAGCATTAATAAACATGTAAAATAAAACTGGGCTTAACACCAATTCCTGTGGCAACCCAACTGGATACCTCTTCACAGCTCAGTGCAGTGCTGTTTGTCATGACTCATTATCCTTTGTTTACATTCCTTCAGCCAGTTTTCAATCCACATGACAGCGCTTTTATCCAAGACATTATAAATTATTTTTCTAATAAGATTTTGTGAGCCACTGTATCAAATGTAACAGCCAAGAAATATTGCAGCCACTCTGTTCCTTCTGTATACTAACCCAGCAAACAGTGGATGAACAATTATATTTGTCTGGCATGGTTTGTTCTTTGAAAATATAAACTATTTATTGGTCATGGTTCCCCTGTTGTTCCAGATGATTTTTACACTTGTAATATTTATTCCATTATGTTAGAGGAGATTGATAGCAGTCATACATTCAGGATCACTCTCCCTCCCTTTCCTCTTTTCTTTAAAGCCTTTCAGAAGCAGCTGAGATTCACATCTAGGATTTTAAGGCAAAAGGGGCAACATATCTCAAATGTATGTCCTTCTGCAATGAGGAGTCACACGTGACAAGTATTGCCAGTGAGGGTGTGCTAGAGATGGAAGCAGCTATAAGCAAGGGAGGAGGGGATTGCCATGAAGATTTGAAGAGATGGAAGGAGCAAGGAAAGTGAGAGACATTCTCAAAATTGGGAGCTGGGGTGATGGGAATGATTCCCTAGCAAAGGATCCCTATTCTGTCATTCTGGCTCTGATTTTGTCTGTTGCTTGTCAAATCAAGGGCCATGCTTTTCCTAGTAATCCTTATAACACTGTTTTCATGCCACTCAGGGCTTTGGAAAACAATTAAAAAAAACAATTCTTCTATATGCATTTTGGATTAGACAACCTTTAAGGGCCCCTTCCAACTTAAAGAATTCTATGATTATATGAATTGATAGAGGCATTTTGTATGTGCACTGTGCAGTTTGTATCTGTAGTCCATCTCTTCTCATGCCATCAAGACCATGTGGAATACTGGGGACAGGAGCTTTTGCTCTCATAACCCCATTTTTGGGGCTTGAAATACACAGACAGACCTTGCACTGTCTTTACCGAGAGCCGTTCTTTCCTGGGAACAGCAAGATCACACCGGGGATCAAATCCTCTTTGTGTAAGGATTACATTTCCTGCCAAATATGTGACATGGTTCAGTTTCAAGCACATACAGAATAAATCTCTGACAAGACAGACATTTAACAGTGGCTTAGTATCCAGGACTGTCATGGGAGACAGCTCTCAGCATCAGATCTAGCAAGATCTTCTGATCAATGACTGCATCCCCCCATGTAAAAAAAGAAAAAAATGTAGGGATGGTGTCTAATAAAGTTTTAGTCAAAATGTATATGTACTGCGCTAGTGTGGATTAGTACAGCTAAATTACATGTGGAGATGATACCTGAGAAGCCACTTTTAAAAAAACAAGTTTTCCTTTCTTCCAGCTCTTGTCACTGTTCTCCAGCCCTTCCCTGGCTTTGTGTCACTTACCTACACTTATCCTTCGACTTTAAAATACATTCATCAAAGAGATACTAGGCTTTGTTTTATGTATCACTAAAGATTATCCCATGAAAACATAGCTATTAAAAATATGTGATGGCTGACCTGTACGATACATGTAGACATTTTGTACATATAACAAAATTTTCAGTCCAACTTCTGGAAGCAAACAACACACACTCACTCAGGAGACTCCTGTTTCTTGCAGTGCTGAATGCCATATGCTCTGAGAGCTCCAGAAAGCCAGACTTCCTGTGTTGGTACAATCAGAGAGGCAGATGCAATCACTTCCACCCTGGAAACTAAGTGCCATGTTAATGTTTAAAATAGTAACTAAATTAATATTCTTTCAGAATGCTCACTTAGGAAAGTGTGGATAATACTGTAAGGAAATTTCTCTTTGTACACCTTTGCAAAAACACAAGGAAAGAAAAACTGAAACAACACAAAAACACATAATCAGGAAGTTTCAAACCAGATATGACAGCCTTAATATTTTTATACCATCTTCCTGCTCTGGAATTAAAGAATGTTTATAGAGGACTAACTTGGGCTATATCAGCATGGCTATATGATCCCAGAATCCAGCCCACCCTTCAAGATTGCGCCGATTGGAATAACGCTCCCATGAATAAAATAATGCATGATAAAGTGTTGTTTATGATTTCTTTTCTCAGCAGATTAGCTATGTACATCTTGTAACACAGGCTGGCTCTGTGGAATATCAAGCATGGCAAGAGACCTGCTAGAAAATGAATTACATTATCCAGCCAAAGCAATATCAGAAATGTCTCCGTCTACACTATCTTAATATTGATTTAAAATCATATATTCATATTACCTTTTTATGTTTAGTAAAGCAATGTGATGGAGCCTCTCTTTTGCCAAAGTTATATTATCCCATTTCTCTGAGTTAGGTAAACTGTAATGTGTCTGCTTTACAGATGGGTAAACTTAGCATAAAGAGAGGGAAGCCATTGTTTTCAGTCAAGAATGCCTAACCATAAGCACTTTCATCTATATTTGCCATCCATAGTGGCAATGGCTCTGCAAATGAGCCTCATTCCATTCATTTCTATGACAGATTATTTTACTTTAAACAATTCTTGGATAAAATACTTTAGGCATCCTGAGGGCAGGAACCTGAAATCAAGACTCCCACACAAAGATGCATCCTGCCCAGATGGAGAAATGTGCTCGTGGGCTCAGGGTGATTCAATTGTCTGTTGCCCAGTCGAGTAGTTTCAGCAGGAGGGATGGGTTGTGTTTCTGCATGGAGATGGGCAATTGGGGTGTTTTTCAGAACCAGAGGTCCGGAGGTTAGTTTAGGACTGCCTTAAACTCAAGCACAATAAAATTGCTTGTGAAAGGACATCACTACTACCTCCTTCTCTTTCTCCTTTTCTTCTTATCTTTTAATAAAATAGCTGCAGCAGTGTTGAGCACAGAGCAGGTTCCCACCAGCACATTAGACATACTACCTCTATAGAACCCTGTCTCAGATTATCACTGTCAGGGCCAAGGCTGTTCTAAGCACTGGGAGCAAATAAAGGCTTTTTTCAAAGTCCTAGTTTTGGTGCCAAAATCCTTTTGTTGAACTGGGACTGAGGATGTAGTCATAGAGCAAGGCACTAAATGAGTATCCCCATCAGCAGCCAGTTCTTTCCAGCCTGCATTTTGATAAATGTTGTATAAATTATAGTATAGGATAAATTATAGGTATATAAATTACAACTTGTAGCATGGAATATTGGACCTGCTGTAGGTTTTAGCCTGCATGCTATGGAATAGCCAATGTACTGTTTCTACCATTTTAATAACCTTTACAGAGCAGGTGGCTGTTGCATTTAATGCTGCTATCATTTTTCTTTCCTTGTGGGATTTGCTGTGATGACAGTTCCATCATTTCATTTTGAGTATTTAAGGCTATTAGGAAACATTTTTAAGCAATTATTTAGTATAGGTATTTTCAAGCATGCTTAAAGCATACAGAAAGGCACTCCCTTTCACACTGCATATTTCTAAACAGGTATACAACGTGTTTTATGTTAATCTGTGGTAAAACTATGGAAAAGATCACCAGCTGTGATAAACTATCTAATTTAGCTAGATGGAGTCATGCCCTTATATCCCAGATGAGGATCAAGCCCAACATTTTACAATTGCAAAGATCTCAAAGATGTGAAACATTTGTAGGATTACTGCAATATATATTTTGCATTTCAAAGATAAAATACAGAAACCAATATGTCATCAAACCATTTAATTTTCTTCCAAGTTTGAAAGTAAATTGACAAGAGATCAGCAATTGGCAGGAGAACAAATGAAACATATTGAAAGAGCCAATTTGCTAGTATCGAGGGAGGCAGATGTGTCAGTTTTACATCTGCCAAAGCAGAGCCCTTGTTGCTGGTTTTTCCCCTCCTCCTTTTATAACATATTTCATTACCTAAAGGTTTAATTGTTAGAGAATTCAATAATCCTTTATAAATGACCAAGGAGTACTCTGTTCATTAAGAAGCCCCTTTCATCACTGTACCATGATTCTGGCAGTTGCAGGTTGTTTGTGAAAGTTTCTGCTTTTTTCCCTAAACTCGTCACACCTGACTCACACCAGATTTCAATTGCAGCTGAGTAGCTTCCTGGGTCCCAATACTCTAGATGCCAATTTACTGCATCCTTCTTGAACTGACTATTAAAAAGGGAAGGAAGCAGAAACAGGACTGGGTTTCCTACTGACAGCCTGCTTTGAGATATAGGTAGAATGAAAAACAGATTTTTTTTTTTTTTTTTTTTTTTAAATTTGGACAAAGGTAAGTGCTTCTATGTTTCACCACCAGCAAGGTGGATATCTACGTAGTTATTTTCTTCAGTGAAGCAGCTAGGCAGAAGTGAGCTCAGTCTGTTAGGTGTAAGTGCTATACATTGTTATATGGTGTTGCAGCAGCTGTAGTTTAAGGGAACAGATACAGATAATGAAATGTGTAATTCTGTGTCCTTAGCTTTCCTGGTTAGTATTTGCCAGGCTCTGTTCTTCATTAGTTTATTTTGCAATATTCTTATAAGGAGGATTTAAAACTGCATTAGAAAATGAGGTGATAGAACCCTTGATATTTTTATTAACTTTCAAGATGTCTGATACCTGATGTATCCAGGAGGTGTAAGCAAACTGGAGAACCAGAGAACTTGACATGAGAAATGATGGTACTTCTGGATAGGCAGAGGCTTTGTTGCCATGTGTTGTCTTTGTGAACTGATTTTCATGTATGCGTGTACTCTGTAGATCAGGAAACTGAAAACAAACAAATGAAGGTTTTTTTTAATTAATAAAAGAAATGAAGATGAAAATAGACTTTCTCTGTTGCTAGGAGCTTGGCAGATGTTATATGTTTTTCTTATTTTTATCCCTATCATTTGTAACATTTGAGTATTAATGAAGTTAATGTGACTTCAGGTGTTAAAGCTTTAAGGACAAAAATATAACAGTTATTGTAGAGATGTTCATGTCATTTTCAGATGACATTAACAAAGCACTGAGCACTTCAGCCTTGAGATGCCCGTTTATGCTTGGTAACAACAACTTGCTCAAAATAGACTATTGTAGCCTTCTATTGGTCACAGTTTTTATCTTCAATTCCATGCTAGACAGGGATTATTCTTTATTTTAAGGGAGGTTTTGGTCTTCCTGAGAGAGGTGCTTTACTCCATTACTGCAAAGTAACATCTATTGACTGTGTCGTGGTTCCTTCAGACCATCTCCCAGTACTCAGCAATGAGAACAGCAATGCAGGGCTTAGAAATGAGTGCATGCAGTGTGTAATTTCTCCAGGTTCTTAAAAGAGCGTTCAAAGTTAAATTTTCCAGTCACCTGAATCCTTTCTACCTCTGTTTCTAGCTCTGCCTTCCCATCTGTGCAATGTATTGTTATGTAATCCTTCACTCAAAAGGAAAAGAATCTGGAGAGCAGCGCTTGAAAGGAAGTTTCAGTTTCTTCTATTTGTTAGGATTCAATATTTGATTTACACTCTACCCAAAAAAGATCAAGGTGCCAAATGAGTTTGCATTGCTACAGAAGCCCTCGTGACCTTTAGGATTTTTGATTTATTTTGTTTAAATCAAAACACACAAGAAAGGATTCTGTAGATGGGGAACTGAGACAAAGGTAAGTTAAGCAATTGCTCAGGTTTCCAGTCTGTAGTGGAGCTAATAACTGAACATGAAACCTTCAGGTCTATGAAGGTTGTCTCTGCAATGGTGCATCTAGCTCACAAGCTCTGCTTGTGGATGTTGCTTCAGGAGTGTGGATGGAGATGCAAAGCCAGGAAAGGCAACCATTCTGTAAAGGAAGGATGAGAAGGATCAGCACAGAGATGGAAAAAAAAAAAATATGGCAGAAGCCACCTTTTTTTCCTTACCCTGTGTATTAGTGGTGTAGAGGGTGGGTGGGTGTGTTCATTATGCTCCTATCAAAATGCCTTGTGGTTTTCCAGAGGTATATGATATGTATAGAATTATAAAGGTCAACAACCAGAGGAGCTTGTACTTGCCAGCACATTCATACTTCCCTATTTTGCCCTTTGTTACTGGGGTACCCTCCTGCTGAGCAGCCACCAAAGATGAGATTTCCTGCTGGGCAGATGGTTCTTAATTGTGCTGTTACCACTATCATCCCTATATCAACTCTCAGCAGAAATTGGTGTGCTAGAACACTGCTGAGATAAAATGTATGGATGATATCTGTCATGTGATCCACTGCAGAGGCCATAGTTCTTCCTCATGCTTAGTACAGACGGGAAGCGAAGCATTCAGTAGCAGCTGACAAATGTTGAATTATTAAATTGTGTCCACAGCACTCAATTATTGTCCAAAAAGATAGAACAGTGAGATAAGTTTGGTGTCAACAAGCAGACTTACCCACCTTCAGAGTTTGACTAACAGACTTGCTGGTTTGGAATTCAAGAAAAGTCTACTCTGTCAGACAGGATTTAAATAGAAAATTAAATGGGTTTGTAGATTGCTCTGCATGACAGGGTTTTTGTTTGCCTTCAAGGTCTGTATGATCTAACCTAGGATGTGAAAGTAAGACACTTCTTTCTGAGTGCTGTAGTAGTTGTCGTAACTGTGGAGAAGTGTTAAATATAAGCAGTAACACTAAGTAGTTATTTTAATCTATTAAGCATTCTGAGGATTAATAATAGTGTGTGTGAAGCCTGAAGGACTGGGATGGCTGAAATCATTTTGGTGTGGTTTCTCGATTGGCTATCTGCTCAGGAAACTCACTTTCTGATCTCTTTATACTCAAGGAAGCAAATGTAGACAAGAGAGATGACTCCACAATTACATCTTGACTAGAAATAACTGCAGCAGAAAGTCTGTTTGCTTCTCTTATCTCTTACTGAGAAAGTGCAATTAGTACACTACTGTATCTGCTAGATGCTTGTAGGCAGTGTTATTGTGAAGGAACGCAAGCTGCCACTGCAGCTCTTTTTAAACGCTCAGTTGAAACAGACAGCTCTACTATGGTGACAGAAAACATAAAAGCAACAAAACACAGTATTTTATCTGATGGGGGTAACAATATCTCAGCTAATAAAATGGCTGTCATTCTTGCCCATTGTATAGATAAGGAAGCTGAGGACATTTGGATGCTCTTTGTTGGCATGCCAAGTTGCAATTATCCTACGACAGAGCCCTTCTGGGCTATGATTGATGAAACATTTTCAGGGGGAAAGTGCTTCAATAAGTGAATTTCACTGGATTCCATGATGACATTGCTTGCACAATGGTTGGCAAAAACAAAAACATTTTAAGCAGAACTCGGACCTAGAAAAACATGGCCTCGTTTAATCTGCTAGGGATGTCCTTGCCACATTCACTTATTTGTATTGTATGTTGGATGTAAACAGCTCTAATTCTGAAGTTCTCGTGTTGACCTTTTCTGGCACTGAGATCAAAAAACTTTCTGCAGTAAAGATGAGAAGACTTGAAAGACTTCAGTGGTGTGTCAGAGTAGGGTATGTTTAAACAAAAAATAACAGTGCAGCCTTTGGCTGAAACAGGCACTGAATGAAGTTCTAAAGAAAGTCATTGCTCCTCAAGAAAACTATCATTACCTTGCAGTTTGGCCTAAAAAGTGGGCCAGTGCTGAAAACACTTTTTTTTTTTTTTCCTTCTTCCCTGGGCTTTATCTACAGACTGATACTGCTACTTGCTTCTGTAGTAGGTAATACAGATGTCACCAGTCAAGAGGACAAGTGTGCTCTTTATTCAAATTCCTAGGTGAATGTGAGGTCTGGTGATGCCCATCTCAGAACAATAGCCTGTAAAACAGATTTTCCAAAGCATTACATTACCTTTTCTGTGATGCTGTGCTGCTGTCTTATCCCTGACATGCCCTTTTCCCTAGCTCCAGCTGTCCCTTATCCCATATCTTTCAGTGGGCCTCCAGAAGAGTTCCTGGAGGCTGACTTTACAGTGCCTGATTTGGAGCCAAGGCAGCTGCAGTAAGAATTTAAACTCTAATCCAGTATTTTGATATTTACCAGCTTGACCATGTGAAAATAAATAATTTAAACACTACTTTTTTTCTGTCCATAGTACGTATTTACTTTTGGAATGTAAACGCACTCCACTTGACTGAATAAATAGGAGAAATGTTTAATACTTACTACAACATGAAATGCACAACAAATACAGCACAAAAAAAATCTTTCCCAACAAACTACTCCAGGATTTCCAGTAACTTGGAGCAAAGTGAAGGATATCCTATAGAACTGCCTGTGCAGGTACATCCAGAGACAGGAGCAGAGGACAAAAGGCAATGACATTCTTAATGAACAAAACATTTGATACATGATATAATGGTTTCCCTGAATTAAAAATAAAGTAACAATTTTTACTATTTCTTTTTGCTGAACCAGTTTCTTAGCCAACTTTTCTGAGAAGAGAAGCTGGCAGCACTTCTCTGCACATTTAGAAAAAAACCCAGTTTTCACAGTGTAGTGGCCATGCTGCAGAGATCTACCCAATGCTACTGGAAGTTTAGTATATTTGATAATGAAGATGTTTATTGGTGTTTGAACTTTGATTTAGGCAATTACTTTACAAGTTTTATTTTAATAAATGCATAACTATTTTTTTTTTTTAGAGAGTGATTTGCAGGGGAAAAATTATTTAGCATTTTCAACTGTGAGCTTTGCGGATAAGTAACACTCACTACTACGCTAGTAGTGAGGCTTTCTGTGGTGTCCCCCTCTCTGACAGGTCCCCAGCACAGTAGTTTGTAGAGTTCTGTACGTTTTACACTACTTTATTTGGTATATTATGGCAACCTTCCTTTTCTGTGGCTTCTGTCTTCTTAGTATGTAGACTATATGTTTCACTTGAATCAGTGGCAACAGCGTTTTCTCATTGTTTTGTAATTGGGGCTTCCTCTCTCAGAGTCTGCTGAGATGACACAATGTGGTACAGGATAAACCAGGTCAAGCAGCAGCAGCAGCAGTGTGGCTGTCCAGCAGGATGCTTCATCCAGGCTGAGAAAGCTCTGCTTAAATAGAGAGCAGCACTAACACATCACTGCTGCTTGCAGTACAACCTACTTCTGAGCTCCACACAGCCATCCATTGTGGTGCATAGACATATCTCTCTGCTAAAAGATACACAGCTTTACATAATACATACTCGTGCTTTCACCTGTCAGTATTCCCAGTCATAAAATGCACATAATAACACTTTATGTGGCAGATTGTATTATAGTAGGCAAACTTTAAAGTGTTTTAAACTGTTTTTGCCGCATCTTAATGTTATTCCCTGCCTTGTGAGAAGTACTACTTCTTTCCAACTTAAAGACTTCTTTCTTTTATTTTTATTTTTTTTAATGGAAAGAACACTTTTTTTTTGCCCACCAAGTTTGTTTTACATGTTTGGACTAAGAAAGTCTTTAGCCTCTGTATATGAGAATAAACACCCTCAGGAGATGACAAGGTTGTATAGACAACATTGGTCATGAATATACAGAATGTTTCACACTAGTGCATAACAACTGTTGAAGAACAGAGCTGTTGATGTAGTCAGCAAGGGAGATGTCTTTTGAGATTGAGTTAGGATGCTGTATATTACTCTCATGGGATCTCAGCAGGGATCTCAGTTCATTAACTTGTGACATTTCAGTTGGGTCTAAAGTTTTCTGGATTGTATGCATGAAAAAGAAGGCTCCAGAAAGAGCTATCAAGACCACTTGGTATGAGGAGACCACAGGTTCTGTCACTGCGAAGCTGTAAGGTTCAGGAAAAAAAATGGCTGAAAAAAGAAATTCAGCCTTTACAACGTCTGATTTTGGAAGGTATTGCTTCAGAAAGAAGTGATATGCTTTTCAAATAAACAAATTTCACTAAGATGATATTTAGCTATTATGTAGGAAAATGATTGAGTACTCAAATCTGCAGCCTTTTAACAGTCTGAGCAGTACAATGGACCTGATTCTGTGGTGTTTTAAAACCTGTAATTCTACTTGCATCATTATATTTACCCCTAATTCACATCAGAAGATAAGAAATGAAAGTTGTATGTTTTTATAGTGACTTTTCTTATTGAACGTGAAATTCTGAGGTCAGTCTGTCAAAATGTGATTGCCAGTAGTTAAGACATTTTCACCATAGAGTTAAATGCTTAGAGCATTGACAGTACCTGGAAATAATTCAGTGGTTATTGTTGAAGTCATTAGTTGAGCTGAAGTAATGCTGGCATGTTTTCCCATTGGGTAGAATTCCTCAGCCTAATTGTCTCTCTCCTCCTTGCCAGACCATATTTGATATCTGTGGGTTTGGAGACTGGATGTTTTCCAGTAATTAATGGCTTTTCTCAGTTATAGATTAAAATGATTTCCTTTCATGAATTAGTCTATTATCCAGTAGTGAAGCTACTGATTTCCAGAGCATTTAAATGGGATAAGTTACAGCGATAATAAATTATATATATAAAAAAAAAAACAAGCGGTGCCACTATGTCACAGGAAAAGTAGGTGAACCATTTCAGATGATGCTTATTTCACATGTAATTTTTAACAAGAATGAAAAAGGAGGGGGGGGAAAAAAAAAGAAGGCCATTATCTGCTACTGGGGTTATTTTCTTTTAATTATAAGACTTTAGTATTAACTTAGAGCAATGTAGTCCATCCATCTCATAGACCAGCATTAGGTCACCTCACGTAACCCCCTGAATAGTACCAGCAATTAAATTTCTTCAAGCTACTCTTGTCATGAGTAATATAACTTGGGTTTGACAGAAGTACATCATGAACTCAGTGTCTCTGATGCCCAGTCTAGCCTCTTTAAAGTACTTTGTCCACTCAGAGCATAATTAGCTTGTGGTTTCAGAAATCAATGAATACTGTTTCACAATGGAAAAAGAATAACTTCTTTTGTAGTCACCATTTCATGGCCTTCTGTATTACTTGAGCTATTACTTCTTTCTTAGAGCATTTTTGTCACATCTTTTATTGTACTCTGCTTTTTAAATCCAAAATAGAACTCAATGCAGCTGTAAAAACAAGAAACATTTTAACTGTTTCCGATATGTTACAGCAAATTATTTTTCAAACAACAAAATTAAAATATTGTAGTTGAATGATACCCACATTTTGTAATTTATCATAATTTTCAAGCAGCAGATTCAAAAGCATGAAGAAGGACTTCCATTTAAAAACAATGAGCCCGGATTTTCTTTCCACATATGGATATGTTCTTGTTAACCAAATAAAGCCTTTCCACTAAAGCTCTTAAATCACATTATCTCATAATTTAGCAAAACTTTATTGGTAGAGTTCACATTCTCATTTATCTTCCAAAAATACTATTGAAGTGGTGAATGTAAACAGGAAGTGTTTATGTCCCCAAGGCTGGGAAGGTAGTCTGGCCATGTGAGTCAAGGGAACTTTATGTTTACACTGACTTCCAGCCTTATGTTTCACTTGTAGATGAGGTACTGTTGAAGAAGCAGAGATCAAGACCTCTGAGTGATGGCCCTTTTGTAACTGTCCATCAAAAACATCCATCACACAGAATCACAGAATTGTAGGGGTTGGAAGGGACCTCTAGAGATCATCTAGTCCAACCCCCCTGCCAAAGCA
>JANHGO010000020.1:35216086-35228718 GCA_024606505.1 Aquila spilogaster
TTGAGGGGTTAAGTGAGGCACTTCAAGTACTGTTCTCCCATGAGGGTTACACTAGGGAAGGGTAGTTTTAGTTTCCCTCAGGGGCTCCATAGCAGCTTTGGCAGCAGAGGCTGCTGTCGACAGAGATCAGCCGGATGCAATGAATCAATGTATTCCCCAGCCGCCCCAACTGCATTTCTTTCTTACCCGGGGCTGTCCACTTCTCAAGACTACTGTGTGCAGTACTGGTCCCCAGCTTCGTGCTGCCACTGCTGTTCTTGATGGACAGGTTTTCCCCAGCAGCCTCTGTCCTCAGCTTTAAAACATCCGGATTGGGGAGCAAAATTAATGGATTTTTAAGTTTTAATTGTTTCTTTTTATGTCATCAGGGAAACACATGGAATAGAACAGGTTGTGAATATATTGTAGTATGCAGGTATGGCTTGGTATGGAGCTCTTTGAGGTCCTTAGTAACATCAAGCATTCACTGAACTTGTGAAAAATGCTGCTATGCTTACTCAGGTGTGGCTATCAAACAAACTCAAACCCTGTCAGGAATCTTTTGACCTGAAACAGCCGGGTTTCTGCTGCCCCTGGAAACCTGTTGTCTCTCTGAACAGCTTGGTTAGGGTATCCATGTAGGAGCCTACAAAGCACCCTGGCCACAGCACTGACAGACTGCACTGCTCTGGGAACCAAGAGTAAGGCCTCTGCCAGAGAAGTAGAGGAATGAGAGCCCTGAGTGCTCAGTCCTTATCTGAGACTGCGGCAGAAAGCCTTGGGAAATGTAGGTTTACTGGCAGATATTGATCTGAGACTTCTGAGAATTTCAGCTCCTACCAAAAAAAGCCAGGAGAATTGATGTCAAGGGCTGTGCAGCTCCAGGGCTGCCTTTCCAATGCGATGGGATCCAAAGCTGCCCTGTTCTGCTGCTATGGGTCATTGTGGCACATAAGTAACCTTTAGCTGGCTGTCACCAGTAACCAAGTTTTGAGTCCAACATTGCTGTCTCTTCCAGTTAGGTTACATAATCACTTAATAAATGCCCTGATCCTGACTGCTGTCAACTTAACTCAATACCTGCCAGAGAGACCAGAATTTATTCTATGACATGTAGATTCACTTCTCTAAAAATCTCATTTTGCATGGATTGATGAGGGCCAAACATGCCCAGCTTACTCTGTTTAATTTAGGTATTTTCAGCCTTGCTTCTTAGTTAATTAAAGGGGGAAATAGTTTCCTGAAATCGTTTTTCTTAAAAGAGAAAAAACATTCTGTTGTAAGACTGTGAATCAATATCACAGGTTTCACCCCAAAACAAACTCCTTATATTACATGTCATCATATCATCATAACATCCATCATGGAAAGGTGCTCAGCACAATGGTAATCCCTTGAGGCTGTTGGTTTGACAAACTCACTGCCACGAGTTCCCCTTGTGACACTTTTTCATGTAAAATACATAAACAGCATTACAGAAATCCCATATCTAGAACTGATAAATCAAAGTGTTCTCTTGTGCTTGTCACAATAATAACAAATGGTGTCATTTTGTAACTGTAGTTGTCCCAGAGTTTTCCTATTGTAGATTATAATTTTATAACCACTCAGTTATATATTAAATGAAACAGTATGTATAAAAGGGTAAAACTTGCATTTTGGAAAGGATATGGAATATGATTTAAGTAATTTGCTCTATGCTTTATTCCTAAAAATCTTATCATAATCCTCTAGTTTCCAACAGCATCATGGTTGTAAAATCCACAAATCATTTTTCCTCTTTAAATTTCATACATTATTGAGCATTTAATCCTTTTAGAAATTTAAAAAATGCTAAACAGAAGTCATACACATTTTATTTATCAGTGAACAGTGTTATGTATGTGATGTAATTATGTTTTTTTTCAAACAATGAATCCAATTTGGCATCCTCTGTGCATGAGGACGACTTCCATCAATACCTGAACTTCTGAGTGGGATTACTTAATCCTAAATCAATTGTGTTCTCATAGTAATTACTCATACAGTTTTAATACAGAAATACCATCCTCAATTCAAAAGTTTGGAAGGAGTATATCACCCTTTCAGATATACATATCTCTATATACGTATTTTTAAGAACCCTCTATATTTCTGAGAGACCAGTAGAAAAATTCTTGCATGCAGCTATCGATTAGTTTAATTTAGCCAGATTACAGGTATGCAGAGTAAAATACACAGTTGCTTTTTCAAGGTGAAAGTGGAGAATCAATTTTATTTTACACCTGTGCCATGTAAGCATCCTACCAACACTCATGTGCACAGATGTGCACTTAGGCACAATAATTAACTTTCTCATTTGACCAGTCTTGTTTCTAGAAGTCTCTGGTTTTTTTTTTATTTTTTATCAGAAGAAGAAATAAGTAAATCCTTAAAGAAATGTGCATTCCTGGAGTACTGCCTGCAGTGTTCTATAGATATCTGTGCCGGCCATGAATGCATATGCCATAATTAAATTAGGTAGCAACAAAGCAGGTGCATTGTACTGTTACTGTCATTTAAGGTATACTCTCTCAATGGAAAAATGTTTGCTAGGAAATTTTCTGTCCATAAATCCTCTTTTTTTTTTTTCCTGACTTCACTTAAATCACAAATCCAATAGTACTGTAAATTCTGTAAAATTTGTAAACCATCTTCAGTCCCCTAAGCTTCACATTAACTGCTATCTGAAGAAAAAAACTAAGTGTTTTGTCTATATCAACAACTGAAATGTATTCATCAGTCTTAATGTTGTAAAATATTTTGTGTGAAGTCAGGCAGATTATTTAAATGCTTTCAGTAAAACTGAATATTAGATATGTTTTTCTTGACTTTTTCCCTTGCTTGCCTTTCTCATTAACCTGCTAGTTTTCCATGGTGAGAACTATCCTGGGCCTGCTTATGTCAGTGACTTTTATACCATTAATTTCAACAGAAGCAGGATATGATCCAGTATATTATTCCCTAGCGTGGTCTGCTCAATATTACATTAGGTCACAGGGATAGTGAAAACTCCTTATGAACTAAACTTTTTAAAATATTCATTTCTGTGATTTCTGTGTTTGCAATTTAAGATTCTACTATTCTGCTTAGATGTTCTCGACATTTCTCAAATTATGTGATAATAAACAAGACCATACGTCCTTGACAGTACATACAGCTGGTGTCTGGGAATCATGCCATAGTGAAGATGTGCTGGACTTCATTTTCTATAATTTAAGCATCTTATTTCTTTCTGAAAATAGAATAAAATTGTTGCCATTTCTGAATGTGGTAGAATTTTCAGTCACTTGATATGTCTCAGTGTTTCTTAATAGAAGACTACCTTAATGCATTTGTCTACATATCCCAAACAGATCTGTTCATAATATGATTTCTAATTTTTGTTCTTGTACAATGTGTCTATTTTATACGTAACTGGGGAAAAAGCCTTTAGCGTGAGAAGAAACTGTGATCCATGCTCATTAATGAGAGTGCCACAAGTACAAGAACATTGTGTTCCTCCTCCTTAAAAATCTTAATCCTGTCAACTCTGGCTTTGAGCCACTGAAGCAGGTAAACTTTTCCTTAACTTTTGCCCTGTGCAGACTCTGCCCTGTGTTGTTTTTTGTTTTTTTTTTTTCCAATACATAAAAAAATGTTTCTTCTGCATTCCCACTTCTTTCATCTATACAATAGGACAAGAGATAATGGTCATAAGTCATTCCAGGGGATGTTCAAGTTGGATATTAGAAAAAATACCTTCACAGAAAGAGTGGTCAGGCACTAGAACAGGCTGCCCAGGGAAGTGGTGGAGTTACCTGGAGGTGTTCAAGAAAAGGGGACGTTGCACTGAGTGACATGGTCCAGAGTTGTCACAGACATAGGTTGGTGGTTGGTCTAGATGATCTTAGTGGTCTTTTCGACCTTAATGATTCTATGGATCTGTTTAGGATAAAAAGACAACTTACAAAAGACTCGTGGAATCACTGCTTTGTAGAACATGCTAAGCAAATATCCTGCTATTTGGCGCTGATAACGTTGCGTATAGGGTGACTATGAACAGAAGCGTAGCTATGCTAGCTCTCAACATCAGTGAATAAAGACTGATCTGGTTCACACAGGCTTGCGATGCCAACTTATCCATCAAACTAGGTGACTGAAAACAAGCTAGTTTTCTAAGTTAGCCGTAGAATAGACTTGTTTACTCTTAGAAAAGTAAGAGAAGCCTATCGGGGAGGTTCTCCCAATAAGTCTTCCAAGTCAGTTTAGTCACCAATCTTACATATACCCTAAATATTGAGATAAACACCAATAATCCAGTAAAGTTAATTAAGCAGAGTTGTAAATATGTTATTGATGATAACTGCATGAGTCATTTTAAAGTTTTCTGCAAGTAATTTGTCACACTTGAAAAGCAGTAGTGCTGGGTGTGTAAATTTCAATTCTTATATTTGAGGTCCTAGGAAACAAATCCAAAAGGGGAGTTCTTGTATATATCCTGTACTTTTTATCTCCTCAGCTCTGTTGTTCCCGTAGTTTGAATGAAGTCCTGCAGTGATCACAGAATCACAGATCAGTGTCTCCACTTCTCATCTTCCACAACTCCTATCCCACAAGCTTTCCAAAGCCAATGCATATTATTTTCTAGAAGTATAATGCCTTCCCAAGGCCATTTGCTGAACTGGACTTCTCATATTCCCGTACTCAGCCTCTGAAGTTGGATTAGCACCGCTTTTTTCCTCCATCTTACTTTCACTTAAACTAATTTGGATTTACCTTGGCATTCTCTAAGATCAAAATCATATACCTTCTCTCCTGTATTTTCCTGAATGCCAAAGCTGTAAAATAAATATTGTTGACATGAGTTGGCAGAGCGCTTTTATACTTGGATTCCTCATTAAATTACATTCACTTTTAGTTATAATGAGCTTAATCCATTTAATACTGTTGACCCAAATTCCCCTGAGGAAAGCTGCCATTCTGAATTGATATTTGCATCTCTGAGTCAACTGAATAATATTCATAATTATGACAGACTTCAATTCTGAAAAACGTTCTGTGCCAGGGTTACTCTGGGGCTTGAAACTAAGTTACATTGCAGAAATCTATTCCTGTAATGCTTTACAGCTCTTGATGTACTTTAATCTTACCACTTCCCTAACTTACGTGACACTACACTTATCTGTATCCTATCACTGCAAACACCTTATGAGAACACTGGGCATTGGGAAGCAGAAGCAACTTTCTGAAATTCATCCTTGGGCATCTTTTCTGAAATCATATTTCTTCTCCCTGTCATGCTCCTTAATCGTTCCTCTTCTGCAATAAATTGTTATTTCTCTCCCTGTTAGAATTCTTTCCTGTCATTCATCATGTTATGAGTACCTTTCACTTGAGAACAGGAACAAAATCCCAGCAGGCTTCAGGAAGCCTTTAACTCTTTTACTTTCTCAGGACATACAAAATAGAGAACTCAGTGTCTTCTTGTTTGAGTTTTGTTTGTTTGTTTCAGAGTTTTGAGGTGCTTGGGGAGAAATGGGCTTTTTGGAAAGATGATATTATCATTATTGTGTGTATTATTCCCAGTCTGATAAGCAGATGTAAAGATCAAGCCAGGAGTCTTGCTCGTCAGTTTGTTAAGATCTTTGGGATAACTAAGAAAAAATGACAGCTCAGACATCTAGTGGTTGGCAACCCTGCTCACAGCAGAAGTGCTGGAGCCTGATGATCTTTAAGATCCCTTCCCACCTAAGCCATTCTATGATTCAGTCAGTAAGACAAACTTTGTAAGCTTGTTGTCTGGTACTGCTGAGAAATACCACAGGTAGTCTTTGATAAACCAAGAAAAAAAAGTTCAGTTTAGCTATATTGATCCTGTTTTAATGTTAATGAGTGTAGTGGGTTACTTCTTCCTTAGAGTGGTTTTCTATCTGTAGATTTGTGAAGATCATTATGGGTACCAAAAATGTTATCAAATCAACTATAGGAGAACATGCACTTGACTCAATTCTTTATTCCAACTGATTATGCAAGACATTTGTTTCAGTACCTCATTGGTTTTCTCATTTATTGGCTTGCTCAGAATGAGGGCAGAGGAGAGCTGCTGAACACCTGATTATATCCTTGGCAATGGGATACCTGTACAAACACCAAGAGCCAGCTCAGCATTCAAACCTTATATAAATAAAATACTGAAAGCCAAATTAAGCTTTTACTTGTCTGTTTTCTTCAATCTGCAAATGCAAATATATTTCTCCACAATTTGTGTCTTGACAGATGATAATGAATGTGAAAATGCTACTCAGCCTTGTGGAGAGCATGCCAATTGCACAAACACTGTGGGAAGTTATTTCTGCATGTGTGCACCTGGTTTCAAATCCAGCAATGGTCAAAAAACTTTTGTACCTAATGATGGAACCTCCTGTGTAGGTAAGTTATTAACGTCTTCCAGCTAGCTTTACATTGTCACTCTTCTCTTACTGCTTCCATTAATTATAGAAAACTAGCAAAATGCATTCAGATTTGTGAGTTTTGGAGTCTGAATGCGAAATTCCAACAATTTGGACTGGTACACAATTAATATTCCAGTTTTGGGACACATTTCTCGCTGATAATATTGCAGCTGCTAGTGTTTTCAGTTACATTTCAATCTTTATGCAGTTCTGTATTTTTAATTCACTTGTCATAGTTTTAGAAAACAGATATATAGTTAAGGAGACACAGAAAACCCTAATCCAGCCTTTTATACCACTGTTTGACTGATCTGTGAGCAAGTTGGTAGTATTCTTAAAACAAAGCAAAGTGACAAAGCATTCTGCATCCAGGTCACTCTTGACCAACACAATTCCCTATACATATGACCTACTGTGCTCCAAATATCTTTTGTTTGGGGTCTCTGGCTTGGATATTTTCAGTAATTTTTCAAGTCTGACCAAAAGCAATGAGAAAGATCAGTAGTTATTCCACCTCCCATACCATCCATCAGCTTCTATTTCTATAGCAGTTGAATGGATTGTATTCAAGATTACAGGGGAAGAAAAGTTCTCTGGAAAAATGTTTTTTTTCTGAACATCTATGCAATCCTTTAGGAGTTCCTTTGAATGGAAGAACTGTAACTATTTCTCTTTTTTCAAAGCCCTGGTAATTTTCTCTATATGTTGCAACAGTCCTCAGGGAATGGGAAAATGAGAAATAAATCTATTGCCCTTTACACCTTTATGCTGACTGTGTCTCATTCTAGATATGTCTCCTGTGAGCCTGTGAGTGCTGACAACCTCTCTTCTTCTTTCTGCTCTTAATAACAGCAGAATGGCTGCATATTAAGCCAGAAAGTGATCTAATCAACATTTCTGGCCCATTGCTCACATCCATCTAAAAGAGCTCTCCTTTACCCAGCCGCTATGAATCGTCTGTAAATTAGCTGGGATTGAGACTCTTAGCACATTGAGCTGTAAATATTCTCATGGTTTCTGGTCCATGCTTTGATTTTTACCAGTTATGACATTTTCTCAGCTTCAGAACTTTTGTCTTCAAAGTTTATTTCTCTGACCGTTTTTGTGTCACTTTATACCACTAGCTTGCTAATTTCTTTATCTTTTGCCCTCTTCTCTTTATTGGGCAGACCAATCTTTTTTATCCACTTTTAAGGGTTAGTTAACTGCTTTTCCATTTTTTTTTATTTTGGAAATCCATATGGGAGGAGCTAAGAGCTTCCAAAATTCACACTGAAATAAAAAAAATTATCTGTGGGCACCTTTTCTCATTAAATAAGTGTACCAATTACTTTACCAAGCAGGAAGTCCTAAAGACATCCTTTTGATCCACAATTAATTTTCCACTCTGTCAGTCAGGGAAGCTGTAATAAGATATTTTTTACCCAATGGACCTGCTGCTTTAGGTAGTAGATATGATTTGCAGCTGATGATAGTGTATCCATGTTGTTCTATACGCAGCTGAAGCGGACACCAGGTTGCAAGTTACTCAGTGCAAATCAAGAGGCAAAGCTACCAAATATTCATCCCACCCAAATGATTTCAGATTCTGTACAGTCTCAAGATTCCTTTCTAATATCTTTATCCTGATATAGAATGTATGTGGCAATAACCTTAAAAAAAAAAAAACAGCAGTTGAATTTTGGATAGTGCAACATAATGCAACCTATCTGTTTATAGACAAATACCATTAAACCTGTCTGAAGCTCCCAGTGGTAAAAGTTTGTACATCACTGAGTACCGGAGTCCATTTCAAAGTCTATGTGCATATACATACACGTGCATTCTTCTCCTGTTCAGATATTATATTAATCTTCCAACTACAAAGCAACTATAAATCTCAAGGTAGTGAATCAAAAGAGAACTGGGAAATGTCAGTTCACCAGAATGTTAGATTTTGCACTGTCAGCACTATTTCATTATGTTATCAGGTAGAATTGGTGAACAGATGACAATGAAATATGCAGACGAAAGAACTGGAGAGAAGGAAGGGAGGGAGAGAAAAAGACAGAGAAGGAGAAGGGAAACGGAGGGGAAAAAAAAGAGAAATGCAGATATGTGATATTTGTGAAGATGACATTTTTCCACTGTCCTGAATAAGAAATCTATTTGCTTTGTAAAAGCCATGCTTTTTTTCCTTACACTTCACATTTTATTGAACGTTAGTCTTCAGTTAAGAAGGTGAAATATAAACCTACTTTTTTTGTCCCAGACATTAAAGTAAAAACATGAAAATGGCCATCTTTAAAATGAAAGTGACATCTGTGCCACTCAGCCTTCTCCAGTAACACGCTCTTAGATTTCTTCAGCTTTTTGTCAGCTTCTTCAGAGGGTACTGGAAAGGCAGCCCTTCTCCATCACATCCTTTTCTGGGACGGGAGAGTTGTAAATCGGGGGGGGTATGGCATTATGCCACATTGCCATCCTTTGTTTCACCTGAGCAATTGTTAAGCTTTTTCATTTCTACTTTATGTATGCTGCTGCCTTCCACAGTACGAAGACATGGGGAGGGACGTTTAGTCCTTTGCAAATGGACTTTTCAGTCACTCGCAAGCTACTAATAAGCAGAAGGTATAATGTAGACATCAAGCTGTCTTGACTGACTGGTGAAGAATCAAAGCGGTGTAGGTACAATCCAGTAATTGGCAAGACTGAACATAATAACTGTTCTCAGTACTTTTAATTTAATTGGAATTTCCTTGCCTGCTGCAGTAAATGAGGAGTGACAAAGCACAGAAATAAAATAAAAGGTTATAAATCTTTTTTCACACTAGCCTAAGTGGTGTTGGTGATATCATTTTCTGATTGGAGCTATTATAAAAGCTTCAAAGTACAGTTCCAGGATTTGTTTTGAATATTTACTAAAAGGCCAGGGCTTTTTGCAGAGCTATGGCAAATGCTCTTCTGTTCAAAAAGCTGCTGTTCTTCAACCTTTGCTCAGGAATGTTGTCTGTGAAGACAGCACGCACAAGCCTTGGCAGCCCACTCCTGCTCTTATAGTAGATCAAGGAGGATGGTTTGAGGTCCTAGCCCAAAAGCTCAGGTGAAAATGAATTGCTGAAAGCACTGGCAAGCTGTTGTATGTGTGTGGTCCAACAATTGCATGCTCTTTAAAAAGGCGTAAGTACAAAATATAAAGAAACAAAAACCTACAGCTACAACAGAGTATTTCAAAGCAGGAACTTAAAAGCAACATTGCTGCAATTGTAAGAAATCATTGACTGTTCCTGAAAATCTTATTGATTTAAAAGGAATATGAAGCTGATTAGTACCTTGCAAGATCAGGCATACTGCCTTTTAATTTTGTCATCCAGAAGATTTTTTTCTCTGGGAAGCAGTAAATTAGTTAGGCATGATATGGACTCATTCCATATGGGCAACTGAACTGCAGAAAATCTATTTGCATATACTCAACGGGGTGTCTCTATCAGACTTTAAATAGCCATCCTGTCGCCAGAGATGTGCCTTCGTGCTTGAGTTTCTGCTGTTATTTTGGATAATCCTGCTTTCTCATTAAAATCTCCATTACACTTAATACGTGACATAATTACAAAAAGATGAGTAATTTGTATGAATGCCCAGTAATGACAAATAAATGATTTATCAAACTAGATTCATGGAGAGGAAATTATCGTAACAATTTTGAAATGCTTGGAACATTAAATCACATGGAAACCGGATAGCTAGCAATGGCAATCTGGACAGTATTCAAATATTTCTGTATTTGGAAGTCATTCTAAGTTTTAGCAAAGGTTGTTGTCATTTGCTGGTGTTTTGGAACTATGTTATTTATTGAGTTTCCCATTAAGACATACATGTCCTTCTTCATGTAACTGACAAGGCCAGACAAATCTCGGGATAAGGCTGATGTGTTTTCTTGTTATGCAAACTGTTATTGTCGCGTTTTTCACCATTGGCACTTCAATTCACTCAAAGTTTGTCTGCCTCACACTGAGTCATGGAGCAGGGAACTGAGTGGCACTTGTTTCAAAAAGGGATTTATAATTTACTGGTTTGAGAAGTTTTTTCAATGCCAGGAATGGGAATGTTAGCCTTTATCTTTAAATGACAGCATTTAATTATGCGGTAGCCTGTGTGTAACACTGTATCCTATTTTTTTCCCACTTTTCTTCACTTTTCATTGATGTAAAAGGTGGTTAGCCCTATGACTACAAGTACTGAGGCCTCAGGATAATGTGGATAATACAAAACTTAGCTCATTAAAGAGAAACATTTGCAGTTGGGGGCATTAGCGACCCAACACCCTAATGCAGATAATAGTAATTTAACCTCACTCTGTAAGTTTTGTGCTTTTTCCCACCCACTCAAACACAGCCTTCTCCGCAGCTCTCCCCAGAGGGCAGAGGTGGTTGTGCTGGGAGGGCAGTAGGATCCCAGCACCCTTATCCTGCGCAGCACAGGCTTTTGAGTGGCTCTACAAGGGGAGCTCCCGAATCACTGTTTCAAAATGCAGTCTTAGAGGGGCAAAGCAGGGCCACTGCTAAGTGAGCAAAGTAGGGACATGAAAGCAAGGTGTGGGACCTCAGAAAATCTCCTTGAATGCTAGGGAGAGCTTTACAATTACGAGCAGAAAACAGGGAGCGGGGGAATTGTATAAAACAACAAAAAGCATATGTATGTAGGAAATGCTGAGGTACTGCATTAGAAGTTCAAACACAATTTACAGTTGCCTCATATTAGAAAAAAATAAAATAAAATCATTCATCTGATTATTTATAGAGATTCTCTTGCCATTAGTAAGGAATGTCCAAAAAGCAGATTGCCCCCAGGTCTCCTTCAGACATCTTTTTGCAGTCCCTGGATACGTACACGGCATGCACTGTATTTTTCTATTCTCCCACAATTTCCGATTCTCTAGCAACCTTATTTCACAGACATTATTGCTCATTTTTGTTTTATTCCATTTTGAAAACTGTCAGCAATTTTATATCAAAAGAAAAGCACAAAAATTGCTCCTATATACTTATGGTGCATTTCCAGCCTCCTGTATCTGCTTTCTGTTTGCTTGTTCTTAAAAGCTGTCTAGCTGCACAAAGGCCTCCTATTGATTCAGGTAGCTATATCCTCCAATAATCAGCTCATCATTTCTTTTTTTCACCAGTTTCTTACCCAAATTCATCATCATCCCAGTTCTTAACTCAGTTTGTCTTCCTCTCCAGTTCATCCATCCCCCTTTCCACCTTTACCTTAAGTTCTCAGCCTCTTTGCTTCTCAGTATGCTCCCTTAAATCCACTCATGTGTCACTTCTTCATTTTTCAACACTTTTTGTCAAATATACCTGTCCCAAAAGTGCTCACATTTTTCTCCTTTCTAACACAGTATTCCACAGTCCATTACTTCATTCTACAGAATTGTATGCTGTTGTTCCTACTTTACTTTCTCCAGTGAGCCCATTGAGTTATTTGATCTCTACTGCCAGCCAGCCAACTAATGCAAAATAATCCCTACAGCAGCCAGAGGCAGCACACAGACCTCCTAAATTGATCAATTCATGGATTCTCTTACCAGAATTCATCAGGTTTGCTCTTGGACAGTGCCCTAACTGTTTACTGAATGTGTCTACGTAGCAGAAAATTATTTAGAAGGGCAAAAGCCATTTTAGGCACATGCGTTCTATCTTTGGATTAAAAAAAAGACCTGGTGAGCACTTTAAAGGCACAGAGCTTAAATCTTAGATTAAAGAGATGAATAGAGTGATCTTTTGTAGCATCTTTTTAAAGCCACGACTTAAAACAAAAGACTGATGTTTTCTTTCTCTTTTCTAACTGAATACTAAGGCTGAGAAAATCTATTTAGTCTAATCTCTGGAAAATGGATTTCAGATAATTTGCATCATGCCGAGTGTTTTGTTATGATAGAATTAACATTTAAGCTCATGGTTTTAAAATATGAACAATGCAGTATTATATAGTAATACATGTGTGGTATGAAAATGTGATCAATTATGATTTATCCTTCTAATCCTTAAGTATTATAATTGGCAGGTGTTTTGCTATTTAGTTTTCTTTTTAGTTTTTGCTTCTTTTTCTTCCATGAAATATTATTATGAAACTGCTTGCAGTATGCAGGGCTATTATCAACAAAGCAGCAAGGTGTTAGTCTGTAAATACTTAATAAAAAATTCAATTTCTCACGATATT
>JANHGO010000020.1:35228903-35239713 GCA_024606505.1 Aquila spilogaster
GTGTTATTATAGAGCTACATCTTCTGAGAAACCCACCAGTGCCTCTTTATCTTCAGTTAGATTAATCAGCAAGACATGAAAAAGAGGCAAGGCAGTGGCATCTACATTTCCTGAGAATAGTATCATTTCATAAATGTATTTTTGCTAAACAGTGTGATGAAATCCATTTGAAATGATGGTTACCTCCTCATATTTGTCAGATCTGTACTCCTCTCTGTAAATTTAAGCTGTCTCTTAACTTCACCAGTGGAAGTCCCAAGGAAAGGGGCCAAACTTTCTACCTGAGTAAAACAAAAGCTCAGAGTCCAATCCAGTGCTGTAACCTCGGCCAAGATAAAGTCTGAGTAGTTGAAGCTTGAGAATGGAGTGCTGCTTCCCATATGCACACATTCAGAATGCTGGTGGTTTGGGGAATTACTTAGACAAGAGCTCTTACAATGAGTATATATTGAATATTCAATAAACTGCAATATATAATTAGTTTCTTTTTAATTTCTACAGAAAATCCGAAGGCCAAGTGTGCATTATACAAAGACTGTATAACTGAACATATTAATAGAACTTTAGCTGGAGTAAGTAGCATTGGTTTATAGATTAATTTCCAAATCCTTTAATTGTTTCTGTTTGAAACTGTTATTTCAAATATAATAGTTCTTAAGGAGCTTTTAATAAATGCTTAAAGCACACAATTGAACTTAAGCATGTTTACAGAAGTCTTTTTAATAATTTCAAATTATTTGAACTGGGTTGTATGTTCAAATCATGATAATAACTTGCTGGGAATCTGTGTGTTCTGTTTCCAGCGAAGTGAGTCATGATGCATGAAAAATTCAGAAGTGTGGTAATCACTCAACTGTTTCTGTAATTTCTGAAGTTACACACTGCTGCATTTACTGATGTGCAACTATTTGCTCGTTCAGAGTGAAAGGCAGCAAGATAGCTTACAAAAGTAATGTCAACAAGTGACAAAGTAGAAATTGGAGCAATAACATCCTGGTATACTAGTATATTTGTTCCTCAAAGCATAGTATGCAGAGTGGTACAGAATTTATAGACTCAAAGTCTCTGGACTCAAGATTTTTTTTCACCAGAAGCAGAGATTCCTGAAGCAAATTAAAAAAATATTAATGAATTCACTATTCATTAGTCTGCAGCTATAGTATTGTCTAATTTAAAAGGATAAATGAAGCATAAGCATAAATAAATTAAAACCAATTGTATATGTTTGCTTTTTATATTAAGCAGTTTGCCAGTTACGAGATTCAGAAAGATAATAATTTAAAGGTTTTTATTAACCTAGTGTAAGATATACATTGTTTTAACATGCTTTCTATGTTAACCTGCAATGTAAAACATTATATTAAATATAATACATGCTTACCACATCTACGTGCAAAGACATGGTAAATGCCACAGCAGAATCTTAGAGTGAGATTTTTTTTTTTAAATATGTAGTCAAACTAAACTTAAATCAAAGTAATAAGTCAAAATACTTAAATTTTCTGTAAATACCAGCATGTCAGATTTTAGCCTAGTTTTTAGCCTGTGTTCTAGTTCTGTTCAGCTGCAGTCAAAGATGAAGCAGGCCCCATAAAAGCTGTTCAGCAGTAGAGACTACGGATCTTACAAAATCAGGTGTTGGGGTTTCTTTGATGGATAAAATCTCATTAGATTTCAGTATTGTGAAGTAAGAATTCTTCTCTTGTTCAGCCATGAGACTGAAACTTGCAATCTTAATTTTCATCTCGCCCTCTCTAGCCTATTACTTTTTAAACTGATTGTTTTATGTAGGTGCATTTAGCAGTTCATAAACTGAAGCAGTGAAGGTGAAACAGGCAGTACAGTTTCGCTAAACCACATGCTTTATAATCTGCATTTGAAAAAAACCAACCACAAAATGTACAAATACTGCCCATCTGCTCCCACCTCTTCAGCTAAAATTTCATAGAAAAGAATCAACAGAGTAACCATATGACTTTTTTTTTAAACATAGTTGCTTGTTAGGGTTATACCACACATATATAAGACCATTACTTTATAGGTCAACCTGTTGATTTAAATAGCACCTCTTCTTATGCACAAGCATCTTAAGAGCCAGTATGTTAATTCACAGAAATCAGTCATTTGCACTGGTTTTACTTTCACTTGCAGAAATGTGACTTTGCTTGTTTCATTAAGATGTGAGTTCTTGTATTTTTCAGATTAGTCATTTAAAAACACCCCTGGAGATGCTGCAAGAAATTAATAAAAATACTTTGGGACCGCTTTTACCTGTAGATGTGATTTCATATGTTGAAGCATTATCTTACTCATCGTTGCATACCATGCATTACTCTGTTTCTGACAATGAAGCACTTTGTAATACAACAATTAACGTGAGTGGATCAAGCCTTAAAGTTGTGGAGGTTTTTCTTATTTTACATATAGCGTATGACTCTTTCGCTTAAACATATTCTTTTATTTACAGGTTTTGATTAACACCGCAAACAATTTTTTACAAAAAGACAAAATTGCAGTCTGGGAAGCTCTTCCTGTAGATAACCAAAGACGGAGCCTGACTAAGCTGCTGCATACTGCAGAACAAGCGACACTTCTCATGTCACAGAACTTCAAAAAGACAACACAGCTAGATGTTAATGCAAGTGACATAGGTAAGATAAAGAAAATTAATCTAAGGTATACTTTAGATGTGGATTACACTGAGGAGCTTTTCAGCACAATTATGAAGATTAGAAATGGTGTTATGTGAAACACACAGGTGTTAATTTGTATGAGTTTCATAACTAACACCTGACTTTCAGTGTAGGTATCATAATTTTCAAAGATTGAAGATTTGAGCCCAGAGCCCAGAAAAAACTTGAGAGGCTGTGGGAAGTTGTCCTTTCAGATTCTCTTTCAATCTCTCATTATAGTCACACTGTCACAGTGAATCTGGATTCACCTTCCATGCACAAAATTATCCTATGCATCTTGTATGCATAAAAACCACTAGTGGAATGAAATTTGGATTTGCTCTATACAGATTTTTTTACTCTTTTTGGTTTGGTGAAGATATTGTAAATGAACTTGGAATAAGGATTGTACCTAGTGAGTCTGATCTTGAGTGGCTTTATTTTCGGAGAAATCTCTCATTTTAAGAGGAATTTCAGAGGAGGAGAATTGGTTAGTCTCAGCTGCACCATTTTGCTCTCCTACCTTCTCGCTGTGTGCTGGTGTCTTCACACCAACTCCTGCTGATTTTCCTGTGGTAATAATGGTTTTACCATTCCTTCAATGGGAGCAGAGTAAGGCTATACCAGCCACTTTTGAAAATCCTAATAAAGCATTGCTGATTCCTTTGGCAATGGCCACTCTTTCACTTTTATTTTTCTGAACGTACCCAAACTGTATGTGACCTGACTTCTTATTTTAGATTCAGTACAGTCCTTCAGTGCCTCTTACTGGTTTGCCATTTTATAAAATGACTTGACGAGAAAGTTTCCTCCTTTGGTCCCGAGGCAGGTGAAACCACCTGTTCTTCCCTCACCTTTCTGAACCTAAATCAGCAAGAGTGATGAAAAAATAGGGAGGGATTTGTTCCATGACATAAACTCTGTAGAAGCAGATTTATGTTAGTGCAGAGTACCTCTGGGTCTGCAGCAGATCCAGAGTGGAGCCAGGAGCTGGCCATGAAGCCCCTGTTCCCCCGGCCACCTTGGCTGAAAGCAGAGGCTCTCGTGGCCACAGAGCTGAAGCCATGCAGGTTGAGAAGAGAGGATTCGGGTGCAGCCTCCGGTGGCAGTGTAGACGTCAGTCAGACCAAGGTGACAAAAAAAGCTGATAAAGAGAATGGGGAGGAATTGCCATGTTGAAAGGTCGATGATTTTTTGGCTTGCTTTTGTTCTAAAATGGGAAACTGTATGAGCTCTTTTCCAGATGGACCCCAAACACTAAAATTTTTTGTTATTGTTTTTCAGCATAAGTCTGTTTTCCACGGGGCTCATATGTGTCCCACACATCTATTTTGGGACAAGACCTACAACATTACCCCTCTTTCTCCACTGCTTTTTATGGTGTAAACTCTTGAACTACAAGCTTTTCAAAACTCCAGCCACAGAAAAGTATTTCTTACATCCTGACAAACATTTTTCTGACAGCTGGTCTATTGAATAGCTCATATTATTTTTGTGTGCTGTGCTATAAGCAATGCAGATGGTCTAGCTTAGTGATATTCCTCCATCAGTCAAGTTTTAGATTTGTTTGTTGTTGTTTTGTTTTGTTTTTTAAAAAAGGCCTGATTGACTTTTTTTTGTTCCCATCCTGGGTGATTGAAACTCAGCACTATAATGAACCAAGTAAAGAGCTCAATGTCCTCTAATGTAGTTTTTGTCCTGAGGGGTGATGCTTGTTTGTTTGCTTTTTGACAAGACACATCATTATTTCATGGTGCAATGTGCATTTGGTAGCATGGATAGATAACTATAAAATATATACTCTTCAAAAATTGGCTTTTATCAAATGTTACTATTCAGTAGAGAATTTTATGCTTTGCTTTTTATAATTGTGATTTGTGGTCCCTTTCAGAAATGCATTTTTAATAAAGCAATAGCTCTTCCTAAAGTAACCTACATTGTTCTTTCCAGTGCCTAATTTAATGCAAGGTAAATAAAAGACCGTATTTTTCATGGAAACAGTAAAAAGTATGAGAGCAAAATGTAGGCATGAAAATAACAAAACATAGAGGTTTAAGCAAACACGCTATATTAATAGCATTTTTCTTGAAATATTTGGCACAGTGATATATTCTTAAAATTCGCGGTAATTATGCAATCCAATAGCACATTTATTAACCCAACTGTAAATTATGGTAGACCGTAATGGAGCTGTGATTTGTACAGTATTTTTCTTCTTTTGCAGCACTCAAGGTTTTTGCTTTTGATTCACACCACATGAAACACATTCACCCTCATGTATACACAGGGGGAGATTACATAAAGATCTCTCCAAAGAAGAGAGAGGAATCTCATCCTAATGGTAAGAAACAAAGGTTAGAGAGTAGGTGGGTTAATAAACACCTTGGATAGACTTGTTCCCGCTAGTAAATAACTATACGTGCAGTTTACCAAGACTGAGCTTCAGCCCTGCTAACTACAGAGAAGTCAAGGTATTTTTATCACCATCTCTCCTACCCCTTTATTGCCTCAGGACTGATATTTCTAACATCTCTAGTAGCACAGTGAGTATCCGGTGAGTTTTAACACTGGATATTGGTACCAGAGACCTGAGCCTTATCCTTTTTCTCAGCTATAGATCTGATGTGTGACTTTGAACTGGGCCCTTTAACTCTCTGTGTTGCTCCTCCTCCACAAATAGGTGCATCTTTTCTGTTTAGAGAGTAGCACACTGGGGCAAGAACATGGATTCTTCAGTACCAAAACCAGCAGGGCCCAGATCTTGGCTTGGACCTCAGAGTGCTACAGAAATGGCTTACAAGTACTATCATCACTAAAAATAAATAAATGTGTTTAAACAGCTCTGGAATTTAACCACCTAACCTAATAAACAGAAAAGATTTTTTAAATCTTAATCTTCCAGCTAATGTGAATCTCACCACCTATCAGTACCGAAAAATGTGGTTTATCTTGGTACCAGGAAGAAAAATCATGACATTTTTTCAGATCAGCATTGCATCCTAAAATACCTTTTGCTTTCTTTTTCCCTATGTGTCTTCCATCCTGGCTCCACTGTAATGGAAGTCAAAGCAAGACAGGTACTTCAGAGAGGCCCAGTATTTACCTCAGGCCTGAGCCATTTTAGTTTATGAGACCTGACACCACATGTGTAGCCAAATGCAGAACAGCAGCAAGCATACATTACTCTAGAAAAAATATATATGCATACATCTAATTAGAATTTCCAATGCGAACGCACATTTTTATTTCTAATGGCAGTTCTATTGTTTTAAATAAAGCTATATTTCATTGTCTCTAAAACATTTTTATAAGTATTCCACAAAGATTCCATCTGTTTTGCATATTTTATGCAATAGCAGTAATAATGTCTATTGTTTATTGTTTCCTTAATGTCTTCAATTTTGTTCTTCTATAAGAAACCCACAAACTACTAAACATGGTCTGTTTGATTGATAGGCACCGTTGCAGTTGTCTTTCTGCGGTATAGCAATATTGGTTCTTTGCTTTCATCGCCTAAAAACCGCTCCTCAAAAGATACTTCAGAGCAGAGACAGACAGTAAGCTCATCAGTTATAGCTGTTGCAATTAGCTCAAATCCACCTACACTCTATGAGCTTGAGAAAATAACATTTACCTTAAAGTATGCCAAGGTAAGGGTTTTTTTTATTATCAACTTCAAATAAAACAAAACAATAGATAATCATTTTATGTGATGCAACCATACCTGTAGTGTATGATATATTGAGACGTAATTCTGTTGTCTGCTGATATGAGTTTGTCATCTATTTCTCTAATAAGATTAATCTTAAATGTGACAGCCTAAGTGCAATATACTAAATATGATACAGCTGAAAATTTCTATGGCACCAAAGCAAGGGCAACAATGCCATATTTGCTGGGTTGTAGTATGAATAAAATGTAGATGCCTGAACCAGAGAACATTACAGGATCTTGACTATTCTGTATTTGGGGGGGGGGGGGGGGTGTCTGAAAGCTTATCAGATGGTTAAGCATGTAAATATGAAATATGAGCACATTTATTTAAAACTGGGAGGTTTACTTCCAGTCTATACAGATGTTGCTGACTTCACTTGTATGTGAAGAATCACCTTACATGGCACAAAGAATTATCAGAAACATAACAAGAAAGTGACTCTGTAGGGAGGTGGGCAGTAGGACAAGGTGTTAACCTTGGTTATGCAGCTTTTAAATTTGTTACTTGCCTTCTAATATTTGAGCTAGAAATCATCTTTATATAAATTTGCATATATTTATACAGCCTATAGTACAGTGGGGACCTTATTTTTGACTAGTGTTAGTAAGCACTAACTGTAATAAATAATACTAATGGTCTTATTCATTGCTGTCCTCACACCTGATACAGCAGGTGTGATATGACCCTGGCTTTATCCCAGATTACTTTGTAAAATGCACAGAATAAGTCGCAGTTTTTACCTGCTCATTTGGAAGGGACTATGAGCAGGACAAGCAATGTGGCTGTAACCTTGGGGTTTAGTCCATGTTCAGCAGGTGCGGGTGTATACATAACAATGTTTTCAGTAGGTAAAAATTCCAACACCTTTGCAAATGCCAGAAGGATTCAGTAATCTGATTAGCCTACATGTTTGGTGGGGTGTTAGCTGTGTGGATAAAATAATTCCATTCCCAGCTATGTTTTAATTGCTTGGAATAGGCCATGCAGAATGTGCTTTTTGTTTCCCAACCTTCCAATGGTAACAAGCAATTTTTAATGAATTGCACTGGCTAACGTAAGAAAGGTCTCTTGATGGGAAATATCCTGCCTTTTGCCGTCAGTAAAACATCTTGTTTCTGTTCCAGACTGCAGATAAAGATATTAAATGTGCGTTTTGGAACTACTCAGCAGGCACAATGAATGGCAACTGGGCTACAGAAGGCTGTGAGCTGACACATTCCAACTCCACTCATATCTCATGCAAATGTAATCATCTGACTCATTTTGCTGTTTTGATGTCCTCAGGTGGCTCTGTTGTAAGTGCTATTTTAATTTAGTGTTTTACCTGACACCTTCTCCTGTCTTCATTCCTTATGTTTTTATTTCAGTGCAACTTATGTACTTTTCCCACTTTAGGTTGTCTCTTGGTTTTGTTCAGCAAACACACAATTTATTGTGCACAGAGCAAACAAAATTCCTCCCATATGTGTTTGAATTTCCTTATGTCCTTTCTGCAGTATTACAGAGCAGTGATGCAGCAAAGTATCTTGTTCCAAATACACAGTCTGTTGTGCTTATTTTTGGTGCATTGCTTTTAATTTTAAATCCCACTTTAAGGCTGCTGTGGGATTTAACTGGCATACATTGGTGGTCAGTAACCATATGGCCCTGAATTTCTCTCTCACAAAACTTTGCCACCCATTTGTCTAACCTTGGCATCTAAAAATCTGCCTTAAATTCTCTCCTGAGAGTTTGCAACAGCATAATCAATTTAATGGTTATGACTATTAAATACGGACACTCATGACCAGCACAAAAGTGAGAATGACCACTCAATTTACGTCCTTCTTATCTTAAGGAGCCCCATAGATTTCCAGGGTCTATGTGGGGATCTGCAGGAGCTCAGGTCCTGCCTCAGGAGGCAGCCTCATAAGGTATCGGAACTGACAGCAAGCAGAATATTAGCATGAATATACTGTATTGAGACAGTTCTCTCACACTGTGAATTTCATGCTGGTAGAGGCTGTTTCCCGGTTGCTAAATAGCATCCTAAGTCTTCAGTTCAAATTTAAAACCTTTGCAGGTACTTATATAGTTATTTTGAAAAGGAAGGCTGGGAGGAGAATAATCTCTTGTCCTTTATTTAGAAAAAAAAATACTTAGATATAATTTGTGGTCAGATGAATACTATCCTTATGCTGATGCACAATCATGTATTTCAGAGATTCTTTGTGCAAATACCAAGCAGCAAATGTAACTGTATTCCTATACAGAGAACATGCACATCCAGTATTAAAATAGCCTGTGTTTCTTTGGAGAATGTTCATGTTACATATCTGGAATAGCGTTTGTTTGAAGTGATTGTTATTTCAGAGTCTTGTTTTGATCATGTTGCAAATTCAGTAAGACGGTTATTCAATTTTGCTTATCTAAGTCACTGCTGTGATAAGTCCTTTTATATTAGAAAATGTTCATATCATATTAATATATGTCCTACTGCCAGTGCATTTGTCATTTGCTAAAATGATCTGATTTTTAAAATCATATTAGGAGATACTGATGTTAATAAAAAGTTTTGTTAAGAAATATCAGAAAATGCAAAAGCAGGAATATATACAGTTCATTGCTAATTTCCCTTAGAATTATATCTGTCTCACAAAAAACCCAATACTTTTTAGATTATCCAAAGTGTACATTTGCAGTGAAATTCTACAAACAGTTTTGATTAATATTTTGTAGAAAAGAAGAAAAGAATTGTATTATAGAATGAGGTCTTTCTTGAGAAGGTACAAAGCTATTCTTTTAAATATTATATTATAATTTTCCCCCAGGGTGTTACAAACTATAACATTCTTACAAGAATCACTCAGCTAGGAATAATTATTTCGTTGATTTGCCTCTCCATGTGCATTTTTACATTCTGGTTCTTCAGTGAAATTCAAAGCACTAGAACGACAATTCACAAAAACCTCTGCTGCAGCCTTTTCCTGGCGGAACTTATTTTTCTGATTGGAATTAATATGAACAGTAATAAGGTGGGTAGTTTTCACTTGTGTCTCGATTTTGTGTTGTAAAGTAAATATATAGTATAAGATACGATCTTCCATCTACTTCCAGTATTTCCTAGTATCAATATGAACATTCTAGTGATGCTGACTTCCCAGTCTAGTACCAGGAAATATAAAATGACCATTTAAAGAAGTAGGGCCTTCATCTGAGCTGGTCTATATTGACTTTGCTCCATGGGTTTCATTTAAACTTTGTCACCTTAACCAAAACTGTGGTCTCAATGTCTTTAGCATTTTCACTTTTCACATCTGTTTGGATGTTGTACAAAGCCACATTGGTGGCTCTCTGGGTGACATTTTTCCCTAAAAGCCAGGCCAGAGCTTCAGTCCCAAGCTGGCATTTAAGATACTGTGCTGTTGGCTGGAGGACCCCTTTCCTTTCTACATGTAAGGTCTTGACCTGTCCCTGTTGCTTTTCATACAAGTTGAGCTGTTGATTTTTGCATCCCAGATTAGTTTTAGGAAATTAAATTATGCATAAACTATCAAAACACACCTACTATAAGTAGCTGAATAAGATATAAAATTACTTCAGAAAATACGAACTGCTATCCCTGAGGCAGCACTCCAGTACTGATTGAGAAATAACGTTTTACAAACACTTTGTAGTAACCAAAGTTATTTCGGAAATAATTCCTTGTGATGCCTAATTACACCATATCAAAATCATAAAAATGAACTTTGTCTAGATCAGAAAAGCATATAGGCTACTCAGCTGTAACCATGGGATCAACCTTGTCAACTTGTTTATACAGTTTTTCTGGGAATATGTGGACCAATTTTAAAAGTTGAATGTAGTCTCTTTATTTTACCAGCTGCTGCAGAAAACACTAATGAACAAATGTGCTCGTGGGTGCAGACCAAGTTCTTGTCAGTCAACATTACATCTGGGCTGCTGGACCACCACTTTAGAGTTACTACCTTGCTGTACATATGCTGTTATATTAACAGAGATGTATTAATAAAATTATGACTCTTGCTTTCTCTGATTGAATTTCTAGCTCTTCTGTTCAATTACTGCTGGATTACTCCATTATTTCCTTCTAGCTGCTTTTGCATGGATGTGCATCGAAGGTATTCACCTCTACCTTATAGTTGTGGGAGTCATCTACAACAAGGGTTTCTTGCACAAGAATTTCTATGTCTTTGGCTACGTCAGTCCAGCCGTGGTCGTTGGAATCTCCGCTGCACTGGGATACAAGTACTATGGCACCACAGAAGTGTAAGTCGCTGTTTCTGTGTCCAAATCGCTATACATAAGGATGCAATAGTCACAATAGCACATTTCAAGGCATTTTCTGCTGTTTACTTTTCAGATGTTGGCTCAGCACAAAGAATAACTTTATATGGAGTTTTATAGGACCAGCATGTCTAAT
>JANHGO010000020.1:35240288-35254940 GCA_024606505.1 Aquila spilogaster
CTATTTCAGCTGTGAAGAGGGCCTTTTTAATTCTTATTGGAAGTGGTTTCAAACCTGCAAATTTGGCAGGTATTATAAGTTCAATTCTGAATCAAGACATTTTTGGTGCCTCGGGAGCCTTTCTAAGTGCTATAAAGTTTAACAAACCATTCCAACTGTAATGCAGCATTATGAGGTATGACTGGGTTGACAGTGATCTGGCAATAGCTGGAGCTAACGGGAGGAGGAGGTACAATGGTGAGGCCTTGTGACATCTGTGGTCAAGTCACTTATAACCCTTTGGTGCTTTTTAAGCTATTTGGTGATAAATGTGAGGATTTGTAGAAAAGAAGCAGCGGTAGTGCCTAACACACACAAGATGATAGTAAACCAGTTTTAATTCAATACATTAGCCATTTCAAAGCTGATTAAAGTATCAAGTATAATTACAGTCAAATTCCACCCCAAATTGCTACTGCAGACTGGGGAGAGGCTGGGAGCAACCTGCCAGGTGCAACTGCAGGGTGATGCCTCCCCGTCTCACCCTCCAGGTGAGGACAGCAGACTTCAAGAGAGGCAAGGCACCATAACCTCCCTTGGCTCGTTGCTTCTGGGGTCAGATGGCCCTCACGGCTGACAGGTTACTACGGTAAAATAAAATCATGGGGAGAGACCAGCCCTTACTAGGACATTCTTACAATTCTTAGGTTTAAGTTGGCAATTTCCTATTTCCTCTTTGGACCTTATCTCCTTCTTCCAAGAAGGCAGCAGGGTGGGGATTTTTTTGTTGTTGCTGTCATTCCTGTTCCTCATCTGCCTTCAGGTGAAGATTTATGGGCAGTGATGTATCACTGCACTGTTAGCACAGGAAAACCGCATTCTCAAAATACACAAAATGCCCTAAATTTATGCTTCTGTAACCTTGTTTTCAGCTCCAGCTGAGCTGTGCCTGATGCGGGATCTTAGGTACACAGTGCAGAGGCAGAGCAGGTCTGCAGTGGCTTTGATATAAGTCTAGCTGGCCGCAGAGGCAAATCCTGCAAGCTGGCTCAGGCCCGTAGCCATTCTTTGAGCACTCCAGATCTTCCAGCAATCCCTGCAAATTAAAAGAAAAAGAGGAGGTGATAGAAGTTGATACAGGCCTTATGCACCAATGCAGTCCTCCTACGGATGAGGATAGCAGCCAGACAGTTTCTTTTTTTCTCCCACTCCTTTGCCTAAGTGAAGTCACACAAAGGAGCTGTAGCTGGACAGCAAGTAGCCCTGTGGTTGTTTTGCTATTTTTTGTGTGTTATCGAAGTATTTTGTGATGACTTGTTTTCACAGTATTTGCATACCTCTATTATTGCCTGTTCATAATCATGCACTACTAGACCTGGGAGGAAAGGCAACCCATTTTCAGCAAGCTGCTTCATCTGCTGTGTGATTTTTTTTGAACGCTTGGACAGCTTGTTTTCATGGGGTGATAGCAAATTGAAGCCTGAACTGCAGGAGGGGTGTTTTCAAAGAGTGCAGGAGCTAGGAAATTTGCTCGCACTCTGTCCAGGTTATTGTCTAAGGAAAATATGGAAAACCTTATGAAAATAGGCACTGACTCTAGAAAGTGAAGTTGGCGTTGGATGTCTGCGCTGTGGAAGGCATGGTGGTGGTGGTAATTCTGTTTCCATTGTCCAGTCTTCCTGTTGAGCATACTGCACGGGCACCACCATAACAAAGATTAAACCCTTTCCAAAGTAGTGCCACTCAGGAAGTCCTTTTAATTACAGGAGCTGATCTCTTTCCAAGATTTCCATTCTGCCCACAGCTAATTAAAGAAAAAAAAAAAAAAAAAAGAAAAAGAAAAAAATTACTAATTAATGACTCTGAAAAGGAAATATAATTTTTGTTCTGGGATAACCAGATAGGGCACCACAACCCTTATATAGAAAGCTGCAAAATCTGGCAGCTTCAGGCTTACCTTTAATCCTGGGCTTCGTCCACTAATAGCATTGAGTTTGCAGGCTTTCCAAGATAGCCTGGAGAGTTTGGATACCAAATCTCTTGAGATCTGCTCACTACAAATCTGATTCTTGCACAAAAACATTAAACTCATTATCAGCACAAATGCCCATGTACGCAAATGGTGCCTTCAGTTTCTGTGAATGGGGACCCAGAATATTTGTGGTTTGGATTAACCTGTAATATGCCTTTGAGACAGCATGTAAATGACAAACAACAGAACTGGTTCTGTACCATTGGATTTTCTGTCTCAGGGAATGTTGTTTCAAACACATCCTTGGACTTTAAATCTGCAGTAATAGTGAAGCATAGGGAGCTCAAGTGTTTATCAGGAGTACAAACTAAGTTCTCCTCTGATTGCCTAAGCAGAAAAACTACTTCTGAAGATGTTTGCTTATTAATACTAAGGTTCTATTAGAATTCCTAGGTGAAAAGCAATGGCCGTATTGATCCCATCTAAAAATTATTATTATTATTATTAGATTGGCGACTGTACATGAAAAGGAGTGGGTCAGAAGCTCTTTAGATGGAGTTAGCAAAGAAAGGGCATTTTAAACCTTTGTAAAGCAAGCTGCAAGCTGAAGATAATTTCTACAACTTATTTCTTCCTCCTAATACTTGTAATCTTTAGAACCACAACCATTTTAGCTAAAACTATGCAGTAGATTAGATCAAAGCATACAAGTATGGAGAAATTTTTTATAACAAGTATTTAAACTTTTTAATAGAAAAGTGAGTTTATCACAAGCTTTAAGGGACAAACATTCACACACACCACAACCCATGCCTGATTGAGGCAAATACAAATATAAGCTCCAGAGATAAAAGGTATGAAAAAAAAAAAAAAATCCCTAGAACATTTTCTTTTCTTTTGTAATACACTCTTACAATAATAATCTCCCTGTAATAAGAAGTGTGTAGAATGGAAATAACCGTTTGTCTGCAGGGTAATGTGGCTGCGGTTTTGATGAGTATGTAATGTCAACCAATAACAAACTTCTTCCCTTTGTGGAGGACTTCTACATGGCTTTCCCCACCTCTGGCTTCACAGCTCGCTCTGTGTTGAGTGGGAGCAGACCTATGTAAGGGCTTTATTCTGTATCACTGACGGTTTTGGAAACTTTATCTTTTAAACTCTGTGGACGCAGGATAAGTCCCTCCACTTGTACCTATTGTGAGGGACAGCTATATATTAGCTGTCCAACTGGCAGTAGAAATGACATCGTTTGGAAGGGCTGGGCAAAGACTATTAATGCTGTACTTATGAAAGTCTACAAGCCATTAAAAGGAAAAATTGGAAGAGAATCGCTGCTACTCCAAGTGCAGCTATAGGCAACCCTTCTAATATACCTCTCTCCCACAACCTTCTCCCATTGAATCTGTTCGGTTGAGCTTCATGCACCAAGTTCAGAGTCACCCATGATAACATGGTTTGCACCTTTGCAGTATGACAGAGTCATGCAGGCTTGACTGTTGTACCCACTGTCAGTGCCGCAATGAATTGGCATACCTCTGTGAGGAACCAGCACTCAGAAGTGTGACGTGTAACAGTAACAGGTGCAATTTGCTGTTTAACAGTATAAATCTCTCAGTATCATTTGCTGAGATCACCTCTGTAATAACAAAATACAGACTTGCTCTTTGAGGTTGGAACATTTCCAAAATTGAACATCATCCAAATAATCCTCTCTGTGGCTTTTATCCAAACATCCTAGCAGTGTTCAGTGAGAAGGTGGCTTCTGTACGCTCTTCCGTGGTTTACTCCTCTAATGTGTGTTTTCAGGGACCTTGAAGGTGTCTGGCTTGGCTTCAAGCTCCAGTTTCTTGAAACAATTGGTAATTGTAGTGTTTGCAACTACAAAAATGGCTTATAAATGGACCCTGCAATTTTCAGAGCATCCTTGTAAACTTGACTTGGAACATATAAGCCAAGAATAGTTCTTGGGAGAGGTGTCCTCAGAAAAGCCAAGTTCTTTTTATTAAGCATTCCTGTATGTAATAAATGTAATGAATAATCAACCGTAAAGCAAATATATTCTAAGAATTGCAGTGATTGATTAACCATACTGTTTTGAACTTCCCCTGTATAAATGAATGGGTAAATGAATAAAATATACAGATTGCAGTTGCAAAATACAAAAAAAAAGTGACATATGAGTGATGAAAGCAGGCTAACAGTAGAGTAATGCTTTTCATTAAGGAACTGCCTGCATATTCATTAGAGCTAGTCGATTACTTAAAAAATATATTCATCAGATAATTTATTTGATGAATTTTACCATTATTTGTCAAATAATTTATTCAACAAAAAAGGTAAAATTAATGGAATAGTGCATTCATCAGATCTTATTGGACAGCTCTAATACTTGCTCAGTTCTGTACATTTAGGTTGATTCAGGATTAGTAATACTGCTGCAATCAATGCAGAAGAATTTCCTGGCAAATCCATTACTCTGCTGTTTTCTCATATACTCACAAATTTCATGTACTTAATCTAGGCCATTCAAACTGAACATCTTTCTTGTAGAAAAGTAAATATTCAGAGTTTAAAATTTCACATTTTCCCAGACTTCAATATTGACCATGATCTGACAGTCCATTGCTCCCACTTAAAAAAAAAAAAAAGGAAAGAGGAAAAAAAAAAAGCATCCCCTCTGAGGTCAATCACACCACACTGGTGTAATCAAGCACACTGCCTCTTCAGGCTTCTTCACATTATTACTCGTTCAGTGAAGCAGCTCATGTTCATTACTCTTGATATTTCTTGATATTCTAAGGATTACTATCAAAAAAGTTGTCTGACTTCTGACCTCCATCACAACAAACCATACCACCGTCTCACATTTTTTTAGTGAATATTTGTGCTTTGGAAATTCTGGGGTTTTTTTTGTCCAAAGGGTTATTTGTGATAAATGCCTAGTTATACTTTTTATAGATGAGAAAAGTATACTCTGTACCGTTTACTGTACATTTTTCAGAAAATAGCTGTTTTAAACATTTTTTTATCTACTCTTGCTCCTCAGTCTGCCTTTTTAGTGGAAATAAATTTCCTACAGGGACTAGCAATGGCTTTATTATTCTTTATAAAAGAATATAGTCCCCTTTTCATTAGCCCCTCTGTTGCTTCAGTTAAAGGTGTGTCCATTGCATTTCTTATGCCATCGTGGATAAAGTGGAGATAATTAATTATATAGTGACATTAAAGACCGAGTATGCAACTTTGGTTGAACCAGATTAGTTCAAACCTCAGTGTTGTTCAGCAACAACAATACTTGCTGTGCTAAATAATCACTGAGTCGGAAAGTACTTGCCCTGTTCAGTGGACAGGCCCAGCTTCAATCTCCAAGCCACAGCTTCCATGCTGCCATACACAATGGGGGCAGTTTCTCAGGAAGACCAGGGCTTTCATGTGAAATTAAGGTTTTTCCTTCCTTCCCTCTGTCATTAAAGCCCCTGTTCTAAAGTCCCTGGAAAGACTTGGAAAAAGAGGCTGTGGCCATTAGTCTACAACATGAAAATTAGTTGCTTTTATGTTACATAGGAACAAATGCATCACAGAAGGCACTAAGGTCCTTGAAGGATGTTCCATATAAAAGTTGTTTGGTTTGGTTTTGTTTGTTTTTTTTTTAATCAACTTAGCTAGTAGTGTTAGAAGAAAAAGCATGTGAAGAAGTTCCCCCTCACATTCACTGAAGGACCTTAGACTTGAAAAGTCAAGCGTGTCTGCTGCCGTCAATAGTGAAGCAAGCAGAAAAGAGCAGGTGAGGGAGAACAGGTGGGTGCCAAAGGGGAGCAGAAGAGCACCCGCAGTTGCCAGCTGGCTGTGCACATTTCCTGAGATGTCCCACAGCTTGGTGCAGGTTAACGTCCCAAGTGTCCCAAGCATCCTTCTTTTCTAGTGAGATAAACTGTGCCCACTGTTTTAAAGGATCCATGTACATTAAGCCTCAGTGGATTTTTTTTTTTTTTTTTTTTTTTTTTTCCAGGAAAGCCACACTGTCTGAATTGTTCTTTTTTTTTTTTCTTTCCAGTTGCTTAATATTCTCTTCGTGATTCTTTACATTGCCTTGCTATAAGCACAATTACTATAAACACATATGCTTACCCTAATTTGTTCATTGAAAGGACACCGTAGGTTGGCTTTAGATGCTTAACATAGACTGATTATGTCTTTTGGACTTTCTTAGTAATTACGTAATGACTACATCAACGCTACATATTTTCTCACTCAAATCATATTTTCTTCCACTATTCTACTGCCCCTTTGATTCATCACTCGCAGGCATTCAGAGAAGCAAATTTAAATTCACAGTAGTAATTGCATGTGAATACTCTTTTCAGAAATCTTACTTGGTCATTGAAAGAGCTTTTTGTGGCTTTGGGTAAGATCGAAAACCACAGCATGGGATTTTGTGAACACATCCACAGCAAAATTGTGAATATTTCTAAAAAGCAAAGGGCCAAATTCTTCAGAGGATTTGGCAAGCTGTAGAAGGCATGGACAGCTTTCTGCCAACTACTGACATCTCCAAAATGGCAAATATAGCCTGCTGTCAGACTCAACATCTCAGTCGTGCTCCTGATGCTGCCTCCCTCCTGGTAGCTCATCCATTCTCTGAAGCTAGTTGTGCTAAAAGATAATATACAACTATTTCACTCCTCTTTGCCAGGTAAAAATACTCCTGTAGGGCTCCTGCATAAGGCTCCAGATGCAGCCTAATGCAGGTTTGCATTTATGCAAAGAAACCATGGGAGGGGTGTAACAGGTAGTCTGAAGTCTTTGATGCACCCAGAATCAGTTCATTAAACAGCCTGATTTATGTCATTACCAACTCCCAAGTAAATGCACCTTCTCAAAAGCTTCTTGGAAAAGGACAGGAGTAAATCTAGTAACTAATTACACTGCAAGCAGGATAGACCCCAGTCCTGCCACTCGATCTAGTTGGGCTAACGTTTATGGCTGAGGTCAGATACAGATCTATTGGTTCATCCCTCCTGCCCTTGGCTGCAGAACTGAGGTTAAAGAAAAATATTTAGGTCAGTATGTGTTTAGCTTTGCAATCCAATAAGAAACAGCATTGAATCCAGAAGTCTGAGAAGCTGTTTACGCTGATGAAAAATATAGAAACCCCATTTATTTATTTATATATTTATTTACAGCTTGCTATAAGTGTTCTAGAAATATAAAGGAAACATTTAATTGAGTCTAAATCTACAGCCTGAGGTATGTAAAAGAACAACTTTGAAGTATTCATATATAAAGAGCAACCCTATGTAAAAATTATGTATTTCCTGATACAGGGTTTGAAATAAACTCATTTAGCTATGTTTTAATTTTTAAAACAAGTGAAATTATTAAAATCTTAAAATCATAAAATTCTAATCCTGCATGATTGAAAATATTTCCCCAAAATATAGACTAAAGGGGTTTGTTAATGTTTTTGTTACATTTTCTATTCCCAGATAAGACTGCTGTTGTATACCTAAAGCATTCAAGAAGGTATATTCACTGGGGACATGATAATGAGATAAATCAGTCAGGAGCAAAACCCAGACTGTTTGACTGCCAGCTTGTGTCCAATTTTATGCAATTAATATAGCATACATTTTCATTTTGAAGCTTAAACTGTTGTATTGTTAATAGCTTAATTCCGTTCTCCCCTGACTGAAATAACGATGACCCACTGAATGTTGTCATTTTACCCAGCCATTAGCTATATAGCCAGAAAGACAGAAATGTATTGCTCTCTGTGGCAGAATTCAGACCATCACAAGCTCATTAATTCGAACACTCATAATGAGGGTCATTGTAAAGAATGATACAGATACAGCTGCTCTGAACTTCAGACATTTTTTGAAAGAGCCAAATTCAATATGATATATGTAAAAAATTCAAGTATATGCCTAGGAGAGCAGCAGGAGAAATTTTCTCATTCTTTTTTGTGAGATCTGACATCAGCATATAGATGGTTTCATCAATTATTGAGACAGAGACTAAGAAAGGAAAAGGGAATGATTTGGGGGTTTCGTTTTTGAAGTTTGAATGTAAAGTGCTCAGACTGAATCAGAACTAGTATGTCTGAATCTTTAGAATTAGCTGCCTCTTTCTTATACCTTCTTCTCTTTGTAACACTAGAGAGCCTTAAAAGGCTGGTATTTAAAGTGTTTTAATAAGTTTTGAAAGGCTGGAGTGTATCTTTTACACAAGGATACCATATATGAAATTACCAATTCCTTTTTCATTCTGTAAATACGTGTGTATTGGAAATAGCCTCAAAAACTCAGTCTTATATTAAACGATTACTCTACTGTTAAAAAAACAACTGTCTTCTTTAGATAGGCCTGGATGAGGAACTGGGGAGTGAGGGAGATCCAGGTCTCCCTGCTCCAGTGAATATTTAATTATTTATATGGCACGGAATAGATCCAGCAAGGCTGACAGAGCAATAGCAGCGAATAGCTGCTACAGGGGCTGGAGAAACTAAGGGTCATAGCCTAGTCTGAATATTAAGTACAAGAGAAAATTGTGCCCCTGTCTCCAACATCCTGGATAAATGCCCTGTCCACAGGGATTTTCATTGTTCAGGAGTGTCCTTTCGGGTCTTAATCAGAAAAGCTATCCTATTCAGGAAGCCTTTCCTGGTGAAAGTATAGTCTAAAACAGTAAATGTCTTTTAGTGCTAATGAACTGACATTTTTCAACACAAAAATGTCGGACAAAATTTTCTTGAATGCCTCTCATCCTGATCTGTTTCATTTTAGCAGATGTCCAGGTGCTAACTGAGCTGCCGCCATGAAAGATGGGCCATTTCCCCCTGAGCTTTCAAGTGCTCTTTTGCCTTCTGAAAAAGAGGGAGGAGGCGAGGAAGGAAAAAAAGATTTCATAGTTGCCAAATTTGACAGCTGTCAGCTACCTTGATGGGGCAAAATGATGATATATCACTTCACTCAGTATCTTACAATTTAATTGTAATTAATTATGAAAGAAACTACAACTCTTCAACATGAGTGCAAATATTTTTATTTGCAGGCAGATGTTTTGCATGCTTTATTAAATTGTATGTATTTCATACCATTCAGTGCTCAACTAAAAATAGCTATCATTCTGTACCTACACAGAGAGGGTTTCATGCAGTGTGAGGCACTAACATCATATTTACTTGAGGATAGAACATTATGTTACTCTTCCAGTATGTAAAATATGTACATTTAACAGTGGAATTAAGGACCTATTTTAAATATAGCAGTTGCTAAGCAATATGCTATTAGCAGAACTCCAACAGCTTGGAACGTGTAGCATCTTAGGACCTACGTGCTCATTTTTATATTATTACTTAGTTTGCAAAATATGGTTAGTAATCAACAGAGAAGTTTGTAATTTGCTTAGACAATAGATGAGATTGTTTCTCAGTGCTCTTCTGGATCTTCATCTTAGGAAAAAGAACTGAGTAAATATTATTATGTCTTGATATGCATACAACTCTATTATTTTCTTCTACAAACTGCAGATGGGTGAAATTCTGTTGGGGGGGTCGCAGAGCTGCTAGGAGTAGAAGACAAAGCAGCAGTATCTTGCTCTACCCATGCCCACTGTTGGGCAGGTTTCCTTCATTACAGAAGCCTATGCTAGTTAGCCATGGTAGTATTGAGGCAGAGGGAGGGATGCAAATCTGCAAACAGATTTACCAAGCCATCCTAGCTCTAGGTGGAGGTAGGTTAACACCACACACAGTTTTTCCCATCCTATCCTAAAATACATGTGATTGATTGAACAGAGCTCCCCAGGCCAATTCCTTTGGCAAAGCCTCCTTATTGTTGACAAGATGATTAGGAAAGCACCAGGAAAATTCTCTGAATTTGCAATCGCTTTTTCTCTCCTGTGAATTTCTTTACAAGAGGAAATTATCCAGGCAGCTGCTGCAGCTGTGGGTCAGATCTGATCCTAGGACTTGTACCACTCCAGACAGCTCTGAACTCTTCCTTGTGTGCCTGCTGTATCTTGCCCACCAGCGTCACAGTTGTGAACATGGGAACTGTACCATGAAGATCCCCAAAACACAGCTGCAGGAAAAATTTCACTATCCTGCTCTATTCCACAGTGTGCGTCCATGATACATGCAAGTGCTAATCTGCAGAGTGAAACCCACAGCAGCGTTCACTGTTGCCTGTGAATCCCTTGAGACTGCCACTCTCTATGATGTGTAGAGGTAAAGCCTTGACAACGCTGGAGGCAATGGGAGTTTTACCATTTAACAGCAGTTCTGCCATCGGTTTAATGGGGCCAGAAGTCACTCCAAAGTCCTAAATCCTTGTGACCCTTCACACAGGTCATCTCCCCAAGAGGGATTCACCAAACACTTACCATCCTCCCTTTAAACTAAGCCATGGATGTACAATAAAACCTAGCTCATCCAGATTTGTGGCTCCTTGGAGACTATCCTGGGTTATACAGATACATCAATGTGTTGCCCATATCTACAGAATCCTGATTTCATGGGATCCTAATAATTGCCCTTATTTAATATCTATTTCACATAAATGTATTTTAAGTTTCCTACCATTTTTTTGTAAATATACCACAACGTTTGTAGAATTTAAGAAAGCTAAAAATACTTTTACAAATACCTTTAAGGAGAAATGATTCCCTGGAGATGCTATGAGCAGGGGCTGTTCCTATATCAGCCCTTGTCTTTGATTAACCACTTAAAAAAAAAAAAAAAAGGAATAGTTTAATTATTAAAATTAGTCTTGTAGTGTACCTGAGCTTGCTGAGTGAAACCTGATTCCCATGGAATCTCGGGGAGGGGAAGGGCTGAGGATGCTCAGCATCTCACAGAATTGGGCTTGCAGGAAGAAAGTCAGAGGTTTCCTTTGTGAAATAGTAAGGACTGAGTGCACTGTTTGCCCAACAGCAGTTTGGGGTCATTTGTTAAATAAAAAAAAAAAAATATCAGTTCTGGTCTTGGAATCAATGCAATTCCCCTTTAGCCTATTAGACTTGCCGAGAATCCCCTCTCAGGACACGCAGCAGTTTCTCTGACCACTCAGCCATGTAATAACACTGAAAACAAAGGCACAAGAACTCGCCGTGTCACACTGTAACGTCGTTATTCACTTGATAGAACTGTGGCCATGCCACAACATTTCATGCTTTGGGTTTGCCCAAAGCTGCAGAGCAGCTCTCCTCATTATACAGGTCCCTTGTCCCCAAAGCTGGCACGTGGCAGCAGCAGTCCCCAGGCCGGCCCTTCCCAGGCCCGTGCAAAGCCTGTCCCGAGCTCGGTTTCACAGCTGCCTGCACATCTTGCTCTCTCTGGAGACAGCGTGCCTTATGTTTGCCATTTCATTCTCATTCACCTTGCCTGTCACCTTAAGGCAGCCTTAATTATAACGTCATTGAAGGTTTATTCAACAAGATCTGAAGATTATGCTTTAATTACAAAAATGAAAACACACGATTACAACCAAAGTAAGTATAAAACACAATGTTTGGCTATAAGTAGCAGCTGAAGCAGATGTTTCAGTGTCTCTCATGCAGAAGTTCCTCAGTTTGTCCCAGCTGGAAGATTTGGGGATCCAGGATTCCTTCTGCCTTTCTATATTTTGGATGACTTTTACAGCCTACTACCTCTGTTTCTGCTCATTTGAAGCTCAGTTTTGGATACAAATTCAAATGTCCTAAGTGGTTGTATCTTTGGCCAGGCATTTTGGGTGATTTGACTTCCCATCCCATTTGTTGAAATACCTACGGCTCTTTGGGGATATCAGTTATATAAAGGCCATTTCCCCTTTAGTCCTACTCAGTCCAACTTCTCAGTATTCCTACTCAGTCAAACCGTCCAACGTGAACTTTTTACTTTACATCTCCCAGAAATAGCTGAGGCTACTGGTATGTTCATAGCAAAGAATATGCATAGCATCAGGTCGAAGCAGAATATGTTAAGTTTAGGATACCTGTTGGATTACCAGTTTTCTCCAAAAGCCACACTTGAACCGTTATTAACATTGGCTAGTTTTTTCTCCTGGATTTACCCTTGAGTTCATGTTATTGTTTTCCCTCAAGTTTTGCTGCATATCTGTGTCTGTCACAGGACAGTTACAACTATTTCTTTGTTACCTATTTTGTCCCCCAAAGGACAAAATGCAGTTCCAGAGGACTCTAACTTAGGCTGAAAAGAAAAAAACATAAAAATGCAATGTTGCCTAAAAGCTACTGTTTTGAAACACTGGACATTGTGTAAAGGCAGCCTATGTACTTTGCTATAGATATTTTTTAATAATTGAGTGCTTCAAAATGGGGCAAAAACCGACTTAAGACTTTCATAAATCTTGGAAATGACTGGGTATTTCAGAAGTTAAGCTCACCCTCATTACCCTGTAACACTACCTCCTGTGAGGCTACCTGAGACGTATTGTACAATAATTGTGTTCTGGCAGCTGACTCCGAGAAGCCAGTGTTAACCTCTCCCATTCCCCCGATATGTACAGATTATTCCCATTAGAATGGATTGATGAATGAAAAGATCATAGTTAATGGGTATTACTTTAATGCAGAGGGCCAAATCCTATTATCCTGTGCAACAGACAGTGTAAATAGTATTTGTGTAAAGAAGCCCTGCTGGGACAAAGAGAAATGGAGTCCGGTGCCGCGAGGCCCCACATCTGCCTGTTGCCCGCCCCATCCGTGCTCAGCAAAACCTCTCCAGTTCTGCAGCTGGTTTACGTGGCCGAAGGACAAGGGGGGTTGGCCCGCAGAGCTTCTTGCAGAGCCTATTAATGGCAAAAGGCAGGCTCTCATTGACTTTAGTGATCCTGGTGATGGGCTGGCAGAGAGGAAGGTTGGTCGCATGGTTTGAGCTGCAATCTGGATAGCAGTTTCTGAAGAAGTAGCGGTGCGTATTCTCCGTGCTAGTGGTACTTTGATCACATTTCACCCGACCTTTTTCAGATTAATAAGTATATTACGTGGGTTATGCAGATTACAGTGTGTGCACTAAGTTATTTGATATATTATTCACCAACAAATATAAGATAAAAAGTAAGTCTGCATATAATTACCTACAACTGCTGACTGACTTATAATTAACTTTGAAAAATTGCTGGTTTAGGAGGTATTATAGATTACAATTTTAAATATAAGGAGCTTCAGAATAGCTCTCACGATCAGCGCAAATACAAGGTATTCAGTGAAGGATTAATTCCCTAAACTGCTAATCAGCTCTATCTCCTGTCTTATCAAATTGTAAATACATTATGCTGTATTAAAGTATGAGCATGCAGCTAATTAAAGCAGAGCCTGCATTTAATATCAGATACTCCCCCCTTGACACAACAAAAATGTTCTGAGGACATACATAACAAGCGTTAACAAATGAAAGTGATTCTTTTAAAGTGATGCTGTGCTCCTACAGCAGCCTTTTGTTTTCATTTTGGAGGATTTTTTTTTTTTTTAAGAAAAAGAAGGAGGGAGGAAAACCACACAGCCTTTCTGGAGAAACAAGTTGGGGAAGACATTAATTCTATTCATTCTACAGCTGGAAGCCCACAGGAACCCACCAAGGGATTGCAACCAAGGATCTACAAAGAGTATCTGGATGACATCCAGCTAAAATTTGGTTCATTTACTAACATTTTTAATAAATTCTGATGTTAAATGCTGCAAAGCAGAATAAGAATTTTTTTTAAAAGTGAGAAAGCAAACTCATCCACATTGTTAAAGGAATGCAGTATAAATTTAAATGAAAGATCAGTGAAGCCTAGCCGAGCAAACAGAGGTTCAGAACCATAATTGTGCATCATTTGCAAAACTGCTTCTTTTAGTTGCTTTTTTCTGTTTCAAACTCAAATAAAGTGATGCCATTATAAAGAAGGCAAGAAAAAAACATACTGAAATTATTCACCAATGAAACAAACATAAAATATAAGAGAGAATGCGCAGCAAGGAGCCTTTCAACCAAAGTTAGTTTTTTAAAAATTCTTTATGTAAACCTCAAAGTTTTTTTGTGCCACTTGAAAGTTTTCACACCCCAAAGACCTCAGAACATATCATGTTATTAATGTTATTCAGCAACAAAAGACATACATTTTGTCAAGATCTACACGATACAGTACAATAGGAAATCCAGGGCGGGGGAGGGGCTTTTTTGGTTTTCTCCGTCTCCCTTTTCTCTTCTTTTCTCTTCTTTTCTCTTTTTTTCTTTTCTTTTCTTTTCTTTTCTTTTGTTTTCTTTTTTCTTTTCTTCTTCTCTTCTTTTCTTAAACATCTCTACTTAGAGAAATAAAATCTCAGCAGAAAATCGAAGGCATTTACCAATAAAATCAATAAACATTTGCAGACTGTTGGTGGTGATATTGTTGAGATAAGGTAGAGTTACAGCCCTGTTTGATCAATGTTTATTACAGAGCTCATATTTTTTTAATAGAAGTGGATCAGAAAAGGGTGGGGTTTTTCCCCTCCCGGCACCGGGTTCTGTAGGTTTCAAATACACAGAAACTTTATCTGATTTGTTTCATTTAAATGTGTAACGGTTACTGAAACTCAAAAGCATCCTGGTTTGAACTAAAAGTTCCTTTCTTCACTCCCCTCAGGTTAATTTGTTGGCTTTCGGAGTGATTATTTATAAAGTATTTCGACACACTGCAATGTTAAAGCCAGAAGTTAGTTGTTATGAAAAT
>JANHGO010000020.1:35255608-35278100 GCA_024606505.1 Aquila spilogaster
GTTTCAATGCATTGCACTAGATTTATAGTTAGGATTTAGCAATTGTTTGATTGATTACTTTCTCTTATTCCTCACCCCTCATAGCTTCATGTGGTGAGCTGGTTTTAATGAAGTTGAAAATTATTCATTTTCAGAGGAACATTGCTAAAAATGTCTATTGTTCAAAGGAAGTCCTGCAATGACTGGGCTGAGAATGAATAAGAAAGTAATCAGTGGTTTCATTTTCCAAGACAACATGCTGCAATTTGCTTGAGTCTGTGAGCAGGGCTCTGCAGTTTGTTGGAAAAAAAAAAAAATTATAGCCAATCAGTTCCTATAATTTTAAAGCATCAATACAGTAACCCAGGAAATATTTGAGAGTGCATGTGTTGTAAAAACAAAAATACATTTTTAAAAAGAGAAAGAATGAAAGCAGGAAAGTCTAGGTTTACAACTGGCACCATCTTCTGCAGTGAACCTGAGAGGCAGCCTAGGAACCCTTTGATGTCATGCACATGTACTGACCTAAGAGCATACTGTACATTTTTCTGGGTTATTTTTTGAGGAGGATAAGGGGGAGGAGGAAAAGCGAGGGAATGCTTCATAACAGACATATGTTTTTCCTTGGGGAATTACACTAACAGTAGATTTAAATCAAATCATATGGTGCTGCAGTACACCAGAGAAAACATATCTGAAGATTAAAGAAGCCAGTGTTTTAAGGCCCTCCAGTTTTACTCTTTTGCTCTTCTGCAGTGATTGTGTGAGCTTATTCGTGACACGGTGCTACAGCACACCCTAAAGAGCAACCCATGCATTTGCACTTTTAAGGCCTTCGCAGCAAAAATAAATTGCCTAGGCAGCATTCCCTATGCCAAGCAGCGAAGAGAGGGAAACGCCACATGTTTGCATTTGTCTTCATTTCCCCAGGTCCTGTGCCCGAGGTGCTCTTGCTCTCCTGTTCCTCCTTGGGGCTACTTGGATCTTTGGGGTCCTCCATGTCGTCCAGGGCTCTGTGGTTACGGCCTATCTGTTTACAATCTTCAATGCATTTCAGGGGATGTTCATCTTCATCTTTCTTTGTGTGCTGTCCAGAAAGGTGAGTGGCCCCATCCTCATGGGGAGCAACAGGGGTACTCAGGTGTGCCCAGGGCAATGCTCAGCCTTGAAGCAAAGTCACAGCATGGACAGTTTGTCAAAGTAGGAAGAAACCCTTGTGCTTTTCATGGGGGTAGGAAGGAAAGAGGGGAAATGCTGCTGTTGCCTTCTGGGGAAACAGAACATCTCCTGTATTCTTACCTTTGCACATATTTTCTTCCTGTTTAAAAAACAAAAGATGTACAGAAGATGAAAAAAATGAACTTTTAAAACTCATCAGTAACCAAATGAAGTAATGCAATGCATGCAGTAAAGCTCACTTCATTCTATGCAGTTAGTAACAGGATTCACACTCCCCACACAGTTTCAAGATTATGCTTTTTCAGTGTCCTGTCCTACAGTCACAAGCAACCTGACCTTAAAATATCTAATGAAATGATCAGTACACAATTAGTTAAAACACATAACGATATATGTATAAATTTATCTATTTCATGTTTGAATTCCATGTTTTTCTTTCAGATTCAAGAAGAGTATTATAGGTTGTTCAAAAATGTTCCTTGTTGTTTCGGCTGCTTAAGATAAATAGAAGGAAAACCTGGATGAGCATCTTGTTGGAAAAGGGGAGCAACCTAGATCATGTCATTATGGATATTACAGGAAAATGTGGTATTGTAAAAGTATGAAATGACCCAGTGAGCGGGCATATCTCTTAACTGATTTTCTGACTGTTTTTGTACATACGTGTGCATTCATGCAAAGCATTTAGATTATGCTGTATAAAAACAGTATATAAAACAAACTGGATTATTGCAGAACATGTATTAATGAAGACTAAGGAAATAAGCAAATTTCTAAAGAAGCTCAGGACTTTTCAGTACTTAGGTATTTTTTCTGATGTGGGAAATATCTTCAGCTCTTGGAAGAGAAATATCAAGAACCAGCTAGCACAGCAGAATTCATGAATCGCATGCTAGTGGAAACATACTCGCTGTCTTTTTGTAGTAATGAGCTTCTTACATTCAGTTGTGTATGACCATCTGCAGGGAATGGGTTCCATTAAAAAGTCAACAGATAAAGATCTGCTTCAGCACAGACTTTTGAAAACATTTCTTTTAATTTAAAGTAGATTAAAAAAGGAATTTGTTTCATATTATTCTCTTATCACTCTGAAATATATATTTGTATATTAATCAATTCTTTATTTTTATAACTTAAAGAATAGTTTAGATCTAAAGAACTGAGGTCAGATCTGATGCAAGAATGGTATCAGAATGGGACAGCCATTTCGTAAGTGAAAGATTATTTTGTGAATACTTCGAAAAAGATCTGGTTCTTGTTTTATTTAATTGGCAAAAAGACTGAGATCTGCTAAACTGGCACTATGATTTGGGAGGCATTGGGAAGGAAATACTTTATCAAGTTTGCCACTTGGTAGAGACATGTGGAATCCAGACCATGGAGGATCAAGCGAAAAGTAGAGTGGTAGAATTCACTTATGCAGAAGAGTACAGATTTAAATTCAAGGTCATGTGCCTCCATAAAATTGTAATTACAGCAGTTTTCTCTATTTGTAGCATTTTTGAGTCAAGCATTTGTCTTCCTCCAAGGCTCCTGAGTTTAGAAGATTTATCCTGTGTTTATCCTTAAGAGCAGACACAGATCTACTGAAATCAGAGAGAACTTGTTGGGGTGCAAGCTTTGCTGCATCAGGGCATAGATATATTACACCAGAATTTCCAGCTATGCCATCATACTCATTTTAAAAGTATGCTTTAATTTCCTCCTTTTAGCACCTAGATAATGTGAAGTGCTGAGCCTCATTCCATGTTGCCTTCTAAGGAAGTGTCTAGGATCTCAGAAGCCCTTTATTTTTACCAGTCAGACACTGTAAATATGTAGTTGTTAATAAATCCCACTGTTGTTTTGTCTGTTAAAATAAAGTACTACTCTGAATTTTATTTATATTAAAGGAGTTCTTTCTTTTTTAGTAATGGTCAGATTTGTTTGGATTTTATCTTTTCTCCATATACACAAGGCTTTCATCTTATGTACAGCAATGATGTGCTTCATTATGTATATTCCATGCCTCTGTCAAAATTTTGGAAACCACAAGAGTAATCTCTTTTTTACTGGGAAAAAAAAAAAAAGTATTTCAGATGGTCCTTTGAATGTAAAATATGTGAATAAACTGAAATGCTTAGCTTTCACATTTTAACATATTTCCCTTCATTTAAATAAATACAGTGGAAAAGTTCTCATGGTTATATATTATTTGCCCTGAATTATTTGCTGTATTTCCTTTTCTGCTCTGTATGTTCCTCCAGGTTTGCAAAAATGCAAATATTACTCAGCAGAGTATTTTTAGAAGGATATGTACTAATGCATCATTTTTTAATCTCTTGCAGAAATCTAACCTATAGTAAGGCTGGCTGGACAAAGCAGTATCTCTAACATAATGAATTCAGCATGCTTAGTGGGATTGAAAAAAGTTTCCTTGGAAAGAAAATATGTCAAGAAGTGTTTAGGTTACAATAGTCTTTTTAATGAAAGAACATCTTTTATAGGAAAACTGTGCTCTCCGGAATCTGGGTCAGATTGTCATTGAAACCATATTTTCCGTACACACAAAGATGAGTTTTATGTTTTAATACAGTACATAAGAGCAGATAAACTTTGTTTAGATTCGTCACCATTGAGCCTGAAGGGTATTGTAATTGTCCTCCCTAAAGCATGCAGATATACTGATGAGAAATAAAAAGGTTTATTTGTCAGTCCTTACTAACACAAACCCCAGTCCAGCAGAAAGGGAGAAGAGATAATGGACATAAACTGGAAAAAAAAAGAAAGATTTCAACAAGACAAGAAAAATCTTTTTCAGCATGAGGCTAATTGAGGATCAGAAAAGGTTGTCCAGAGAAGTTGTGCAGTTGTTAAAATCTTTGGAGTTTGTAGGACTGGATAAAGCCACTAGTAACCTGATCTCATACCTGACCCTGCTTTGAGCAGGAGATGGGATGAGATGACCTTCTGAGGTCCCTTCCAGCCTGAATTATTTTATGAGTTTAGGATATTAAGTATCAAACTGGAAAAATAACAGCTGGACATCAGTTACAGGCAAGGTAAGAAGCCTGTGCTCAAGTCATCCATCAGCTGAACAAACTGCTTTCCCAAAAATAAATGTGACCTATTTGCCAGATCAATTGGTAAGTAGTTGGCTGGTTTGAAAAATGAAAACTGTGTTCAGCATCTTTCCAGACTGCATTCTTTTGAAGGAAATATGACATCTCTAGGTGGGGGCAGCAGGAAAAAAAGACTCAAAACAGTGATTGACAAGACAGATAAAAGTGAAATGTTAAGGTTTCACTCTGAAAGCAAGTGCTTGCTGAAGAGAGAAATTGTTTCCATTAAGTCAGTCAAAGAGAAATTTGTGTTCAATGTTGCATTTCAAGGTGTGCTTCAGAATATAATAAATAAGGTCTGGATTAAAAATGACTAGTTTATTCTGAAATAATTATTTCTTCAAACAATAGGACGTGTATTTCAAAGAAATAGCAACGTTTAAGAGTTCATTATCATCACAGCCTTTGGCAGTTTCAGTCTGGCACAGCTGTGCTGATGGCCAGCTGATCTTTACCTGCTGGGATGAAGTAGGTAGGCACTGACTGCCCAAAGTGGCTTCAGACTTTCCTCTGCTCATCAGTTTTCACAGTCCTCAGAACATGGTGGTGCCTTGAAGTCAGGAATTTGCATACTTATGCATCTTTTCAAAGACATTAAAAGGAATGTCGCGCATGGTGGCAGAAGGAGCAAATATTTGCAGGGCTGGTTCCACCAGCTGTGTCACTCTTCTCACCAGTAATGCCACCTTTTACATTTTTGTCATGATGTTCCTTTACAGCCCAGCTCAGAACACACTCTTGGCAGGTGCCTGTTAGTCACAGAATTCCTACCTTCTTTGAGAACTTCACAGATAAGATTAAAAAGCTGAAACTTAACCCATGAAGAAAGTTAAAACTTTCTTTCCTTTGGTAAAAGAGTTAACAGGAGGAGGGGAAAGGGCCTCGAGACAACATCCTTCTGTGTTACTCGTTTCTCTCTGTTCTCACACATTCAGGACACAAGGCATTACTGTGCTGTGAAATTACAAAAGTGAAGATGTTACCTCACTGATGTCATCCCCCAAAGCTATTTTTATATAAAATTAAGCCTTTAAGATTGATGCAGACTTGGAAACAGCTGGCCATCAGTACAGCGATACTCCATTTAACCACAACCAAAACATCAAGTGCAAATGTGCGAAAGCGTTTTCACAAGTTGCCTGGCTCCCTGCCAGCCCAGTCCTCGTAGCCGATGCTGTGGGCAGCCCAACCATACAGACTGCAGTGGAGTGAAAGACCATGCTGCCTTTTTCAGACTCTGAATCTCCATGACAACCCATTGAACAAAACCATACGGAGAACCAAGAGCCCTCGAGCATCCAGACTTTGCCAGGAGTCAGATACACGGCCACACATGGTACCCAGAGGTCCTGGAACTGCTGCTTCAAAACAAGTCTCGAGACGTGACTAACTGAGAGCACCATAATTCTGTCAGCTTTACTGTTACACAGTGCAATTGACAGCAGCAATTTTACTAGGTAAAAAAAAAAGGGGGGGGGGGAAGAAATAAACAAAAAGTAGCAGTAAAATCAACTGCTGAGAATGTACTAATATTTTGCAATCTGAAACCAAATGAAAAGGTAAAAAAAAAAAAAGCACAGAAATTATCATGACACTTAAGTATGATTAATGGCATATTTGTGATAATAAGACCTTATCTTGTTTTTGTGGAGGCCTTAGTATTACATCTTCACAATGTAGGTCTGTCCTCTTCCAGGAAATCCATTTCCAGAGCTGTCCCTTTAAATTTGGCAGAAGCTGTGCTTGTATAGAAGTTGTTTTACAGCTCTCTGTTTTTTCTCATCTTGCTGGTAAGTACTCAAATTTTATTGTGTTTACTCGTTTGGATCCCAAGGAAATAGCATATTTTCATCAGGTTTCATAACATAGGGGAGTTTTTCTGTTTTCTGAAGCATTGCTGGATGTTCTAATTAAAACCAGCTCTAAGATTAGCCATCAGTCTTCACTGCAGTACAACAGGCACATCCCTCCCATGTAAGCCTTTGTATTTATCATAGCTATTTGTATAAATGCTGTAGTCAGCTGTGAATCCATGTAAACCTAGCACCATTTAAATTAATTTCGGAAGAGTTTTGCAAGACACTGCTGAATAATTTAGTCAAATCTGAGATGATTACAACCAGTTCTTTATAATAACTAAGTAAGTTAGAACTCTCATGCAAAAGGTTTTTCTTGTTGCTTATTTTAAGAGGCAATTCTGTTTATATTGTAAAATTTTGTGGGAAATAGTTGGTCGCTAATATCCACAAATCAGTTATATTTTAGTCAGGGTAGGGGGATGTATTCCTCCTGTGTTAGGCCCATTATTATTGAGACTAATGGATTGAGTTAGAGGCAGCAATCTTCAAAATCCCTTTCCTCTCTCTTTGAACATTTTTGCAATAAGCAGACTTCTGGCACCACCTTGGCTTCTGATGGGTTTCAGAAATAATTGTTGATGATACAGTAAATTTGTTTTCTATCCCTTGTGCTTAAATCCCAGGCTAACAAACACTCATGCATTTGCTTGGTTTTATGCACGACTAAGTCTTTGGAGTTAATGAGACTGCTCATGTGCATAAAGCTAAGCATATGTGCAAGTGTTGCATGATCAGGGTCTTAGGATGCCAATTTGCAGTAATAACAGATTTGCATAAATTCATGATCTCAAGCACTGGGCTCCCTGCTCATTATCAATAGTGAAATTCATTTAGCTGTTTCTCATTCAGTAATGTTGTGGGTTTTGTTTATTTTTGCTTCTTTTTTTTTTTTTTAAGGTGAACTTAAAGATGGCTTTCTTGCCACTCATGAGTTATTGCTGATTTCATCCTTACTTTCTGTAACATATACATGAGGTGTCCTCCCTGTTCCCATATGTACAAATGCCCACCTTCCCCATGTTATCATCAGCTCATTTATGCTAGTGATGAAAGATCAGGTCACACTTCTTAAGCTGAAAATATGTTCCTTGCTGGATAAGAGAGTTGCAGAAATGCCATGCACAAATGCCCAGCTAGGGCTCATCAAACTCCTATGCACAAGTCATGGCTTCTGTCATCAAGGGGTTAGGCCCTGAACTAAATTAATAGCAGCTGTAACCCATTTGGAATAGATGCCAGCCAAGGGAGAGGCAGCTTGAGCTCCTCTTCAGCAGGTGGCTTGCATGAAAGCAGAGAAAAGCAAAGTATATCCTCACCGAAACTATAGTGTATGCCCTAGTGAGGGATAATCCTCCTTCTTACTATCATCTCTGGCTCATCTTTGTTATGATCTGTACTTAATACCTATAATATAACTCCTGAAGACTTCAGAGTTCAACTCCTTATTCTCAGAATTAGTGGTGCATACGAACCTTCTCTGAATGGATGGGGCAGGTATCAGTGAGGATGTACATACCCTTCACAGACCTCCTCCTCCATGGTGTATCCATGCAGTTGTTTTCCCCCCTAAGTCTAACCTCAGAGGCTGGAGTGAGTGCAGCATTTGACTTTGCAGTGGGGAATAGATCTTAGTGCTGCAAATGGTGATGCTTGATGGGTGGTAAAACAAAGGCTTGACTGTCTGCTAATTCAAATATGTAAAGTTTTCAAAGGTTGGGAGGGGAGAATAAGTTCATGAACAAAATGGATGGCAGAAGTGATCATCCAGAGAACTACACACTCCCCTGTCTGAACAACTGAACTTGATAAAAAGTGAACAGTGAGGGGGGGAAGAGGAGTCAGTGTCATTTTAAAAAGGAGAAAAGGAAGAAAAAAAAACAACCCAGATTTATGGATTATTGGGAAAATGAGAGAAGCATCAAATGATAACGGTTTCCAAGGATGTCTCCCCTGAAGCTAAACAAAATTGAAAAGGCATCAACTGAATCTTAAAGCAACTCTCAATGATGTTCTACATGCTACCTTTTTAATGAATGATTTGTATGCAACACTTCTAGGCTACAAATATTACGGGTTAGTGAATCAGACAGCACTATCCTGCAGAAACAGCAGGAAAAAGTTTACAATAAGAGAGCAAAAGGGAAAGGTCCTGTGGTTCTGCTCAGCTTCCATGAAACCATGTAAGCCTACGAGATTTATATACACTATCACATGGTTTGAAAGATCTTAGTTTTTTTTTCTCTTTGAAAGGTATGACTTTCTTCCACAAAAATATATATGTATGTGTATATGTGCATGAAATACATAGACTGTAAGCCACAAATGAACAGCTTCCTTCTGGAAGCTTTTTTCAGCCTTAGGGTACATCCATCTCAGATGCATTCTTCTTTGCATATGTTATCTGTGCTGCAAAGGATGATCAGGAATATACTTTGTGCTTATGTATAGTCTACAATAGTAGCATAAAGCATGTACTACTTTTTTTTGTGTGTGTGTGATCTGTCCTTTCATGTGGTCAGTGTCAGTCCAGCTACTTGAGGGAGTACTTAAAAGAGTTAGATTCTCTCAACTATGTACCGCCTTCAGTCCTATCGGAAATGCTTATGTGTTGCATGGTTATTTCATGGCTATTTTAAGCCTCCTCCCCCAGATCAAAGTTCAAGCAGTACTGATGGAGAATGTTGCAACTGACAGTTTTGCTGTGTCTCTTCTGTGTACAAGAGGTGCCGGTGAAGGGCTTTATGTAATGACAGTGAAGCAATAGTATCTTCTTCAGGGCTTGTATAGTGCCAATACATGCTGACCTTGGAGGCCTTATCTGTCAGGTTCTGCAGATGAATATTAGTGGCTGCTTGCCAAAGCAAACATCCTCTCCAAGAAATGTCTGTGCTTGGGTCTTCCCTTTCTATAGCAGGAAGAAGGGAAGGCAGTTTTTCATGTAAGTGTTCAGGCTGTGGTTCCCAAACATAGTGCATGGAGGTAGCAGGAAAATCTGCCTGCTGTTGTTAAGAAAGCAGTGATTGAGCCAGATTCAGGTTACTTCAGGTGTTTGCTGAGGGGGAAAGAAAAAATTGGCTGATAGCAGTATAGAATTAGTGGGTGGCTCCAGCTGTGCATAGGAGCACACATCTCTTGAGGCAGGAGCCTGGTGCTGTGCTGGGGGGAAGACAGGCAGGACTTGGTCCTGGTGGAGAGCCCTGCCCAGTGGGCTGCCAGCGCGCCCACTGGGCTGAGAGAACCTGGGTGCTGCTGCTGCAGAACAGCACAAAGCAACCAGGAACTCCCAGAGAAGGCTGCACAGGAAGGCTGAGATAAAGTGGAGAGGGGAAAGAAAAGTGATGTTGTTGGTAATGAAGTCTCTTGTTCAGCATTACATGAAAGCATATTGTCTGTGATCTGTACCACTGATGCCTTTAAGAGTACTTCTGCGGATTCCTGAGATTTCACAACGCTTTACTTTAGTGAACCTAAATTTCAAATTGTAACTCCCACATCTGTCACTAATGAGGGCAGCAAAACTTTAGAGATTTCTGAAAGACATCTGGAGCCACAGAGAGCAAATTCTCTGGAGGCCAGCCCAGGAGGAAGGTATTAACCCCCTCAGTGCTGACAGAAAACCAGGAATGCCAACTGCTCTTACTGAATAAAAGTTTGTGCACACCTGAAAGTCTTACTGCAATTATTGTCAGCATAACACGGCTTCTCCACAGGCCCAGGACCCTTCAAAGTATAATCACAAAGGCAGCACACAAAGACGTTGCATTGTCCCTAAGCAGGCTGGAGCAAGCTGCGGCTATTAAGTACAGGGGTGGAAGTGGCAGCCCAGGGTCCCATTGTGTGCTCTATCGGAACGGAGCGATGTCTGCTCCTCAGACAACTCTGCTCCCTGCATCTGCCTGTTGCAGTGCCCTGGCTTGGCTCCTGCGAAGTAGGCACTTGTGACAGACACGCCCGCTCCTCTACCACTTCTTTGCTTAAATGGGTTCAAAAGTTCTCCGTTTCCTGACAGCTTTTTTTCCTTCTTTTGTTTTATACCAATCAGTTAATTTGCTAACATCACCCTCCCTATCTTCTGATCTTAGGCAAGCTGCCTGGGTTTACTGGTGTCTTTATCGTGCATTCCAGCCATCATTGAGGAATGCAGGTCGGGAGGGAAAGGAGGAGGGACGGCTCTTCAGAAAATGGGAGGGGAACGAGGTCAGGGCAGTGGGGCAGGCAGCGAGGGTGGAAGTGCACTGAAGGGAGGTGCTTTAAAAACAAATTCGTGCTGTACTGATCCAACTGCTGCTCAGCTTTAATCTGCTCTGCATTGCTAGAAATCTTTTTGTCTTCCTTTCTCTCTTTTTTTAGTTCTTGTTTTGCCTGTTATAAAATCTTCAGGACACAATCCTATTGTTCGTACGTGCTTTACAAAGTGGTCTGGGTATTCCACATGACATGCTTTCATTAACTTCCTATCAAGGAGTCTGTTTTGGATGGAAACATTAGAACTGCTTAGAAGTGGGGACATTTTTCACAAACGATGATGGTTGTTATTTTGAGATCACTTCGCTTTTTAGGCAGAATTTCTGTCCTAACCAACTACAGAGCTTTTCAAGCTCTCTTCCATAAGATTTACAGTTACTCCAGATTTACAGGATTGTGAATGAATACAGAATGCAACCTTTGTCTTCATTACAAAAGGGACAGATATTTAGAAGAAAAATACCCATTGAGCAGATTTATTAAAATAAAATATTGTTGTTTTGCTTTGGTATTTTGAGCTTGTTTATATGACTGGAATAATCAGAGATGCTCATGTTTGTTTTTTCCACTGCTCTGGATTTCCTACGTGAGCAGGATAGTCCTGCTTTATCTCTTATAATGTTCTTCCAGATCATGGTTGATCACAGAGGCATGACCATGAGGAAACTTGCCTTTACTTTTGCCAGCCTCATACCAATCGATAGAGAGAAATCCATTTTCTTTCTATCAAGCACTGAAGAAGAAGAAAGGGGCTGTCTTGTGTGCATGTGTCAGAGTATACAAAAGTTTAAAGTAAACTCTTTCAACTAACTCTTTTTCTTGGCAGAACTTTCTCTGCCTTCTACTGGCTGAAGGGCATTGTAGCTCATGCAGTAGAAGGGGAAAAGATCTGCTGGCAAAGACTGTTTATTTCAAGCTTCTATTTGTTTTGCCTCCACTCTAGGAAAGAATGCAATATTTCTATGAAACTCTGATTATTGTTTGTTGTGTTTTTTTTTTTTTTCCCTTTGACTGACTTGAGTACTGGCAAAGCTCTCAATTGACAAACAGGAAACTGAAGGGCTTCCAGTCCTTGTAGGATGGAGACAGCAAGGACTGTGGCTCTGAGCTGATCCTCTGTGAGGGAGTGACTTTCACCTTCCAGTAACCCTCATGCTTAGGTGCAGATTTTCAAACTGCAGCCATGTAGGCTCAAGCACAGGCATTGAAATCAATGCCCTGACGTTCAGGAGTTAGTAACACACTTCGGCCGCTAATTTTAGAATAGAATAAGGTATATAAATGCTGGACTGTGGATTTAGCCAGCTGATCGCTGCTCTTGGAAATGCTTTAACTAAGCAGTTCCTACTTTGAAGAGTGGTATTTAAGGTGCAGTTTCGGTACCACTGTCACCACATGACAGAGCAGGTGCATGTCAGGACCAGCACCAGCTGAGTGCAGGCACCAGGAAGCAGGCCACTGCAGGCTGCAGCTATCGCTGCCTGATGCTGTGCCACACTGCAGGCTGCTGCTTCTAACTGCCTGCCCTAAAGCAGCTGGAAGCTGAGCTTCCAGTTATTTCCTTTGTTACCTACTGTGGACTCTTGAGTGTGCACGTGTGTGCTTTTGCCCTGACTGGATGAAAATGAAGCTGAAGACTTGGAAAGGGTCATTTGGATAAAATGTTGGGTGTAGAGTGGGGCTTTTCAGGGTGATGTGGTATCTGGCATTCTGTACTGATTTTCCGTATATAAGAACAAGGTTAAAAAGGGAGGATCATCTGTCCTCTTGGCACAGAGGTGACAGCAGGAAGGCAGTTGCCGTTATATGTGCTAGATCTAGCTAGATTTACATCCAATTGCTTGATAACAGAGCAAGAGCTGTTCTTCCCTCTTGCTTGTTTTTTGCTACTGGTTATGTTTTTGCTTGCATTTATATTGTCCTGCCACTAGGGATGAGCAAAAAGAGCAAGAGAATAGAAATGATGAAAGATGAAAAGCTGAGACTGCTCCCATCTACTGTCTTGGCTGCGCATCTCTAGAGCCAGAGTCAGGTTCTCTGGTGTTCTCAATTGCAAAGTGCCAGGGATGGGACAAGCAGCTGCTTTCTTCTATCTTTCCCTCTCTAGCTATTTTAGGAGAGTAAACCTGATACAATGGCATTTTTGAGGCAGTTTGACTTAGCGGCCATAGGTGCTTGCTGGCCTTCCCCTTTGAACTACATTGCAGAGGCCTCAAGCATCAGTCAGGCACTACATCACTGCAGACCCAACGTAAAGGCTCTGTTCTGTGCGGAGGCTTTAGCAGAGAGAGATCCAAGGCACCTACATGGCCTTGGATCAGGTGGGGAGATAGCTGGAAAAAATGCTGAGGAGATTTGGGGGTCCTGATTTTGGTGTTTGGCATTTAAAGTGCTTCTGGATATGCCCCAGGCTTCTGTAAGATCTGACCCTAAATATTGTTTGGAAAGTAGTAGATTTATTTTGGCACTGTGAGCTCCATTTCCCGAGATGTTCAGGAACATAGATCTTCAGAGACAGAAGGGATTAAAAACTTCACCTCCTGTGTAAAGAAAAACTAAGAACCTTATCCAAAAATGTCTGCATTGAGCTCCTAGCTGGTGATGAGATATAGCAGGTCTCTTAAAATTCCAGGATCTCAAGAATTCTTGCCCATTCAACCCCTTTTCCTTTCTCAAGTCTGCTGCAGCTCTCGAATAAAAAGCTCCCAAAAATATATATGTAAATGTGGGGCATTTTACAACATGCTTGTGAAGCAGGCAAATGGGTTAGGCCTTTGAGGAAGCATGAATAGGTTAGGATTATAATTCATTGTAATGTCATGGCAAGCTGCAATTTCAAAGGCGCAAGTCCTCCATTTTGTGGCCAATAAAAAATTTAAAGGGACAAAAACCCAATTTGCTTTATAATCAATAAAATGTACGACTTCTTTATCTTATTAGAAGAGGTTGTCGGTTGCAGTCAACCATTGTCAACAGGCTGTTTGATCTATCAGTGAAACAAACCGTTATGAGGAACACAGCACTGCTGCTGTGGTTTTGCGGTGTTTATAATGAGGACTGGAAATACTTCCATTACAGGACTCAAAAGTGAATTTGTGGAGTCACACCCAGGCTCGGGTAGGAGACTGAGATTTAAAATAATTAACTACACTATTCCAAGTACCTCAATAGATTAAGGACTCATTCAGAATAAGGTGGTTCACTGTTCCTGTGAATGCGTTTAACCTTGGCTGTTGTTATGTGCTGGCCTGCTTCAGCCTAACCTTGGAACTGCACAGGATTAGGGGGCACACACGGCTGCTCCCGAAGGGGCTAGCCAAGGGGAACCAAGACTTGGGCGCTGCTATGAAGAGAGACAGGAAGGAGGAGAATACGTGACAGTGTGTGAGGGGGTGAGGGGCTGCTTGGCAACTGCTTCCCACTGTGACTGTAGCAGTCCCTTCACTCAGTGGTGCTGGTCCCCCGCACATGTCTTTTGTGCCTTCATGTTTTTTAAAGTGTTGGGCCATCTAGCAGTGTGCTGAAGGTGACTTAGGACAGGCTGAAGCTACAGATGTGGCTCCTTTGGGTGCATTTCCCATCAGGAGCCCCCCAGCCCCAGGGCATTCCCCCTGCAGCACCGTGACCCACGGAGTCAGGGCGAGGCTCAGCTTAGTTCCAACCCGAGGGGCAATGTGGGTCTCACAGAGGAGGGGTGCCCTGGGGTTCAAACCGATTTGAGGTTGAGGTGGGAAAATCAGGATAAAAGCTTCTGTGAAAGGCATCGTCTGAATTCAAAGGTGATGCTAATGGCAGGCATACCCTTAGGTCATATAACTCCTGAAATAAACTACAAAGTAGCCCAGTAAGTCAAGGAGAACAGATTTGCAGCTCCTCCTCCAACACAGACTGTGTTTTTGGCACTTAGCTCACAAGAAAAAAATCTCATCCACATGGCAAAATACGGGGGGCTGGGAAAAACAGCACCTCCCTTGAGACCTCACTTGCTGGTGGGGGGGGCTGCTCTGCAGAGCACGTAACAGTTCCTTAGGAAAGCACTGCGGGGAGGTGGCTGCGGGCAGCCAGCCTTGCCCTGGCTCCCCCGAGCACTGACTTCGGGATCCCCTTTGCAGCCTTTGGAGCTACTTCAGAAGCTGCTTGAAGCTGGATGGGGCCCAGAATTGTCAACAATCTGAGTAGCCTCCCGCGGTCCTGCTGTGAACTGATTATCACTTCTAACAAAATAATTTGCTGGAACAAATAACACTTCAGGCTCTGTTGTTTCAGGTGAAACTTAGTCCTAGTAAGTATAAATTTATAATACCAGCCACAGCATTATGAGTTTCCCAACAGTCAGGCTTAATTCAGATGCATATTTCAGACCCTTACAGGAACACTCTCATCTTTGTACATTGGGATTTGGAGATTTACACACATAATTCCCATTAACACTAATAGGAGTTACAGTATGCACATATATTCCCTTCTTGATGCAGAGATTCCCCCGTGAGGATAATAAAGACGTTTTAAATTCTGGTTCTGTGACGCTTTGCTGTGATATTACATATGCTCAGACATCAGCCCCTGTTCTTTGCACGAGGGATGTCCCTCGCAGCCCCCTCTGTCACTGCTATGCACCCACCTCGGCTGAGGCATGAGTTAGGGATGGACGGCGCGAACGGGCTCACAACGGGTGCTAATGATGATTTAAGCATGGAAAGCACCCGTTTGCCGCTGTCCCAGGGATGAGAAAGGTGTTTGCAAGCAGACGCTCCATCCTTTGCTTGCCAGCTCCGTGCCCCGCAGCCTGCCGGGGCCAGCGGCAGAGCCCGAGTGCCACCTGCCGGGCACAAGGCTCCGGCGGAGGGCAGCAGCTGGGCGCAGCTGGGCAGAGCTGGGCACAGCTGGGCAGTGGGTCCTGCACGAGGACCCAAGCCTGGGGGGCATGTGGAGGAGAGAGCAGCGTGAGGTTTGCAGCAGTATAAATAAATGGTGGTGGTGATGTAGTATGAGGGAACGTAACACATGGTGGGAGAAGGAAACATATATTTCCCTCTCAGTCTGCACAGAATTCATTTTAATATCTGGGGGGAAAAAAAAAAGAAAAAGAAAAGAAAAAAAAAAAAAGAATGAGAGTAAGGTCTCTTTGGATGGTTAGCTGAAGAAGGGAAATAAGATGAGAACTGACTGTGTTTTGTTTTCTGACATTTATTTTGCAGCCATTAAGTGTACTGCAGAAAAACTTCGGTAAAGTACTCACTTAAACAGGATTTAACCTGATGTTTAAATGAGCTGCCCAATCAAGGCCTGCAGGGTACCGGAATACCCTCTCTGGAAGTGTAGTCATTATACTCTGTTGCATTTGCAATGTTTTGCAAATGCCTGCTTGTCTAACAAGATATACTCACATAAAATGCACTTGTAACGTAACAGCAGTGGGAAAAAAAATGCCATAAATATTGTACCATGTCTAACCAAAACTTATTCATTGCATTCAGTTCCCTTTCTAGTGAATGTGAAGTTGACCCTGCTGAAATTAATGGCTTGATGCATGTACAAACCATGTGATAGAAAAGTCAGATTATGTAGCATTTGAAGGAATCGTTGCTTTTGAGAGGGATTTGAGGGATTGTTTGTTGGTTTGTTTTTCGTTGGTAGCTTTGGTGATAGGTGATATACTGGTAGCTGTGGTAGCTCCTCTGACTGCCCCACTGTGTTAGAGTCACAGTCGGCTGGTCCCCGATGTAGGGGAGCCGAGGGCAGAGTCTCAGAGAGCCCTGTGTTGCGCCTAAAGTTGAGCTGCTGAGGTACCCCTTGTATATCTCTGCCTGCTGAAATGGTCCTAGCCATGCTTCTTCCATAACCTCAGAACTGCAGTTCTGTTGTATGTATGAATTGCCAGTAAGAGTTTACTATCACGGTGAATGTGAAAGCCGTGACCCCAACCCCTTTCTCCCAGAGTTGTGTTTTAGCCTAAACTAGACTGTGAAGCCACAACTGTCTTGTCATTTTCAGCACCTTCCAAGATCTATCTTCAAACAGTTACCAAGTGGTACATGGAAGAGGTGTGTACCCACATATGCTCACACATCAGAGGTTCATCCCCTCTTCATGCAGTGAGTTTCACTGCTTCATGTAATCTAAGAATTTGGCCTTCTATGTATTTCTGTATCTGCAAACAAAAAATCTGTGTTAATAAATCTCTTCTATGTGCTGTGAAGTGCTTGAGTATCTCCCAACTCACTGCAGTTATGTGTATTTTAGATCATAGGGCTGATGGCTTATACTTGGAGACTCTGCAGAGAGTGTTGCATGCTATGCTAGTGACACAGCTTTGGCTACAAGCCCTGATCCAAAGCCAGTTGCAATCAGTCAAAGGGCATGTCTACACAGCATAAAGAAAGTGTAATTGTAGCTCGTCCTAGAATTACCCTTGGTAGTTTAATTCAGCTAGCATGAGAAATAATAACAGAAGCAAATATATAGTAAGGCACTACCAGAATCCAAGGCTCTCTAATGTGGATTGGTGATGCTTCCTGGAACCCATCTCCATACACAAGCAGAACCTGCCCAGGTCACATCTGTGGCCAGCACTGTGCTACAAGTGTGCCATGCTACCTCTGTTCCTTCTTGGCAGCCCCAGTCAGGGGAGCGGCAGGACCTCTGGCCACCACTCTGCTCCCAGGGCACCATGGCCACAGCTCCTGCTTCAGCCACCATGAATGACACAAGGCCACGAGTGTCAGAGCTAATGTCCCAGCTGCCCCTTGTCCCAGGTCAGGATAAGGCTGTCAGCATACAAACTAAAAAAAGCTGACTGCTGGAAAGCAGGAATTGCAGCATGGTGCCAGCTGCCATGAGAGGGGAGAAAAGCCTGATCTTCGTAGCTGGAGGGAAGGAAAAGCTTGGGAACATGAAAGAAGTTTCAGAAAAAAAGGAGGTAGGAGGTACTTAAGAATAAAATGTGTATTATCCATACTATGTACATAAATACCTATTTTACATGAAAGTGTGTATACATATCTGTATACATGTGTGCTTAAAAACACATTTAGGTATAATTAAATATGATAATACATATATGTACATTCATATGCATAAAGGTGTATTTACTGCGTATTAACATGTTTGTAGAAATTTAGTACACTTATATACTTAGCGTGTTTTTGTAAGCTCCCCTCCCTGTTTCTAGGCTCTGGATAATTATTTCAAAGCATGGGTCTTGCTTCAACAGCACTGGCTCCCTCCTTGCAATAGTGAAAAGCAGAAAGATAAAACTGGCAAACTTCTCCCATTCCAGTGTCCGAACATTTTGTCCTGGAGAGAAATTACTTACTACCATTGCTCTAAGTTACTGTTCAGGGTGTATTTATGTTCTTATAGCTGTGGCAATGGTCTTTTTTATATCATTATGCAAAATCAAGGATATCTTTAAAAAGATACAGAAAATACAGTCTATTTCTGCCATACCTAACGTAGAAAGGAAAGAGCTATGCCACAAATGCTGTTTATGAATGCCATTGGGTCACCCTGAAATTCGAGGGGAAAAAAAAGAAAGAAAACAAAGAAGAGGAATAAAAGAAAGGAGAAAGAAGCTTTACATTGCTGACCTTTCTTGAAGGCAGACTTTGAGCAGATCACTTTGACCTGTCTCCTGTCTACCTGTCAAACTGATTATTTGTTCTTTGTCAGTGCCTAGAACAGTTGCAGGGTAAGGGTTTATTTACTCTTTTGCATCATATTGAAATCATTTACTTTTGTAATTGTAGAAAGTAGGAAAAGGAGAGTTAGAGAAGTAAATAGGAGTGAAAATGAGGGGAACTGGAAAGACGAAGGACTTTAAGACAGGACACCAACCAGTTGTAATGCTTGAGATCATGTAACAAATTCTTATTGAACACCAAAGCCTGCCACATAACTTCAACTGATGGAAAGTAAATTTCTGTTTGAATCAAATCTATTTCCCACTGAAACAGTAATAACTGTGAGCAGATATGTTTACCGTTTACCCACACTTCTGTCAGAATCAAAGGCTTGAAGGAGGGAAGTGGTTACTAACAACTGTAGGACATGTATCTGTTCAGTAAATATCTGAACATCTCATTTAACATGCCGTAGTCTCTTCTCTTAGTCCTTTCGTGTGTTCAGTCCTATGTAAACTATTGCAAAGCAAAACATAATACTCAGACTGAAATTTAAAGTGAATAAGAGCTCTCTTGCAAAATCTCCTCTCCATTTCCCAGAGCTGTTTTCAGGGTGCTGTTTTTCTTCTGAGTCTTCCATTATTGTTTTTCATCATGTTGCATTGTTTTTAGAAGAAAGGTGTTTCGAGAACACTAACAAAGCATTTAGGAACAATAACTCTGCTGCCTTACGTAGGCACTACTGTTGTTTTCCACAAAGCCACATGTCCTTTCTTTGGCAGTAAATAATAGAGAATACCTAAGAATGAGCTTAAGAAAAAAACAGCATATTTATTTTCTCATTGCTGCCACCAGAGGCATTGGGTGCTTTTTGATTGAGGTGTGGTAGCTCTGTACAAACCTGAATGGACATCTGTTTAAGAGACTTTCCAATTGCTTTTTGTCATTATGGAAACATTCAATGGCCATCTGCCTTGTGAGAAGGAGCCCTAAAGCTTAATAACACGTTCGATAAAGCGTCTCCTTTGTTTTGAAACTGCTACTTGCACTTCCATTTGATTTCCTTGTTTTCTTAATAGAAGACGTAGTGAAAAACTGTTTCTATCTGATGTTTCTGTAACTAAAAAGTAATCAGATTGGATTATCTTTTTTTTTCAGTAGGAAAAACAGATTTCCCCCATTATATACTTAGAGGTGTTTTGTCCAGATAACTTCTTTTCACAAGTACCCAAGTAAATGTGTGTTCAGCTGTGATATATACTTCTATTTGAACACCTGTCTTTAATTCTCCTTTAATTTCATCAGAATTGCACGTTAACTAGAAGTCCTGCATCAAAGCACAATATTAATTTACGCCAAATTAATCTCAAAAATTTTTTTAGTGCTCATTCTGTTTTGATTTTTTTTTCTTTTTGCTTTAGGAACACTCAGAAGAAGGGAGGGTTATGCAGTTCATGCACATGAGATGCTGTTTGTCAGCAGCCCCTTCCTTCAAGCTCCTGATGTTCCAATTTCTGGTTAGGCCCTTTGAAACGAATGACAAAAGTCTGCGCAAATATTTCATTTACCTTATTTACAGAGCAGGTATATGGGAACACTAAAGCTCCGTGCCCTTATTGGTTGGATTTTAGTGAAATCAGAGTGAAAATTCATGTACCAGATGATTTTCAGGCAGCTGCTAGCACAGAACATTTCACTGATGGATGCCACAAAGCAGGAGGTCACGCCGCAGCATATGCACTCGGTTGTGCTGTGGAGTGACTTCATTTGTATGCAGCAAGGACGGCGAAGCATGGGGCTGCCTCTGGAGGGAACAGTCAATCCTGCAAACATTTATGACACTGCAGGCTAGTCTGAGGAAGTTTACCTTGCCCTTGTCCATGTAAAATGTTTTGTCAATCAAGGTTATCTGGTCAGAGCTTTCTTGGAGTCTCAGCACTGCCAGTTTATGGAGTAAAGGGGTAGAGAGGCATCAGAGGGACTTTTGCAGTGTCTTGTGGAATATTTTTTCAGAAAAGCCACTGAACCTGGACTTGGGATTTCTGACCTCAGTTTCAAGGGATTGCTTTGGACAAATGAGAAACCTTTAGCCTTTCTGTATCTTTGCCACAGCCTTAAAGCAGGATGCAGATCTCTCTCCATCATGTGGAGCAAGGTCATCTTTCTAATGCTGTTTAGTGTACACGGGACCCTGATCTCAGCTGGGATCTATGGACATTATTTTGTAACAGGATAAATAATGAACAAGCAATCAAAATCTTGCTTACTTTTTGTCTGAATAAACGACATGAGCATAGGAAAAGAGAGCTAAATTAGTGACTGCGCTACAGTGTTGGTAGAGGTGAAATTGTTTTTCTGTATCCTATGCTTTGTTTCTGCTCTATTTCGTGAAAGACACAATCATTACTTGTTCTCTTTTTTCCTCAGCTTTTGCCTAAGTCCCCGTGAATCAAGCTTTTTGTTTTCAAGTTCTTTTTTATTTTTTAATGTCTCAGAGAATGTCTCAGATCGAAGTTAAAAAAAAAATCATATTAAAAAAGATGAAATATTTTTATTTAACCCCAAGCAATTTTTGTTTCAATTGTGGATGATTTTGAGAAGTTAATATAAGAAAAAAATTAAAAAAAGAAAAGAAAAAAGGAGAGAGAGAGATCAGATTGAGGTGGGCATCGAGTTACTTGGGGATTTTTAAGAAATGTCAGTGGTGAATCAGAAAAATCAGTTATTTCTACAGATCTTTTCTTAGCTCTGTATTCATATAACCCATACGTCTATCATTCCTTTCTCTGCCTCTTTTGTTTCTGTCCTGTTCTTGCACCTTCTCCTCTTCTCCCAAGATCACTTGTAAGCAGAGTCATCTCAGGTTTAGATTTTCCGCTGTGCTGCTTGTTATCTTACTATCCGCAAACAAATAAGCATCTTTTATATTTCTCCTATCCCAAAGAGGTCAGGTGCTTCAGAACTAGAGCCACAGCAGCTTCTCTTAAATGTAGTTTCAATGACAGGGGAGGGCTACTTATTTAATTCTTCATTTCCTGCTTTCTTGAGAAATTAAAGTAACACTTCATTGAGTTTTACTGGGTATTGGTCACCCCCAACATGTTATTTTTAATGAAAGGCATTACATTTTGTTGTTGTTGTCTTTATAAACCAGTAGAGGGTTTTTGTTTTGCTTTTGAGTTTGGTGTGCAGAGTGATGCCATCAGCCATGCCAAGTGTCCTGATGAGAATGAACTAGAAAAAGTGTCTGATGACAAGGAAGTACAGCAGTCTGAAAAATCCTAAATAGGTAGTGTGAGTCTATTTGTGTGTCTCTTTTTAAGACCTCCAGTAAATCATAGTTTTAATACAAAACTGCTACTAATGAGTGGAAAATCAACCCCACATTTTAGAAGTCATCTCTTGTGTGGTGACATTAGCAACAGTTTTCTGTGTATGTAAAGGTGCTCAGGTCCATAAAGTCAAAGTGTTAATTCTGTGTGAAGTACAGTCAGATTCCAGCTCAGGTACAGAATGTGAGTGCATGGATGTGGGCTGTGGCTTACAGAGTCAGCAAATTTCACTGGAAGGAATCCGCACCGTGAAAGGCACATGTACACATATGCATGTGTGGAGACTGAGAAAAAAAAAAAAAATCTGGTAAAGGGGGAAAATGTGCCTGAGAACAGGTGACCCTCAAGGAAGGAAGTGGCATGCCAGGGATGGTTTTACCTCCAACTCAAAGCCAGCTATCACAATGCACTGGGATTAGTTTATCTCTGCAGGAGCTCTCACTTGGCAAGGTAGGCTGAAGACCATACAGATTCCATTTCCTACATCTCTGTTTTGTAGGCTCTCGGCTACACTAAGTCTGGGCATTTGGATATCTGCCTGTGTGCTTATTTCTCATTTGGGAATAGAAGCACCAGGTTTGCTCATGGAAAGACGTGAATGAACTCATTTGCAGGTGTAATCTTAATGTATTCTTAAGATGCTGCCCTCTTTGCCTTTTCCAGTTCAATTTTACAGTGGTTTTGTTCCGTTTTAAGTAGTCCAGAGATGTCCCTTAACTAAGATCTCCTTCATCTCCCATAATCTTTCTGAGCTAGACTGGACTTAACAGTGGCAAGGAGGGAGGGACAGCAGAGAAGAAAGGTGCATAGGGACCATTTGACCATTGGCGTTTGGTTCCCAACCACATATCTGTATTCTTTGTTCTTCCTAGTAATGTAACTTTCCAATCATGTAAAGCACAGCATGCCAGGAAATATTGTAACAGTTAATTTGTTTCTGTGCAGTTCCCAACTGCCAGAAGTCAAGGGAGCAAACAAGAACATAGTGTAAGCTACAGTTCATATGGCTTCACTGTGCACCAGGAAGGTTGCTGATTGATGCAGTGTGAGTTTACCCTCCAGGACACAGCTGAGGTTATTGGTGGGATAAGGAACTGGAGATTGTGTTGCAGCTATTGGCTTCATTCATGAATTGTTAATGTAGAAGAATAAAAGAATTCACTCAAGGCAATCAA
>JANHGO010000020.1:35278234-35317627 GCA_024606505.1 Aquila spilogaster
AGTAGACAGTGCTTTACAACTATTAGCTTATGAAAAGATTCAGCTACTACATAAAGATAACTGTTATTAAATAGGAATATTTTGCAAAGCCTTTAAAGAATAAGAAGCAAGAAAAGTTGTCTTTGGGAGTATAGGTCTTTTTCTACATGCTTTCACAAAAAAAAAGCACGTCTCACATCTTTAAGACAGAACAATCGGAGCTATTTGAGTTGAGAGGTACTTAATGGGAAGCTAGATTCCCTTAGCAATAAATGCATATGCCTGTATAAACTGAAGGAAGTTGCTGTCCTCCTCTGAAAGCACAGGAGTGAAGTAATTACTGTGTGCTGAATTCCTGCAGTGAAATGGTAGCAACTATTGTTCTGCCCCAGGAGGAGCCATGGAGCAGATGTACGGTTGTCAGTGTCCAGTTCTCTACGGTTAAGGGCCAAGCTAAATAGTGCCGCCTTCATCCTTGCCAGCCTTTTCAGACATAAGCTGAAACCACTTTCACCAGCAACTTTCATCCTATAGTCCTTTTCCAACACAGATCATAAACACTCACTCAATCTTATAATAAACTATCTTGTAAGCTGTTAAACAAAAAATATGTGACCAAGTTTCAAAACCCCTGCCAAACAAACCTTCCTCCTAATGTCCAGAAACTGCTGTCCTTTCTTTCTCCATGTCTAATTTGAGGCAGATAAAACCAACTTCTCACCATGCTTTACCCATCTGTAACATGTCTTCCCACCACATTATACCCCAAATGCCCATTACAGAAGGAAAAGTATAAGGCTGATAGAGAGGGGTCAGTTCATTTTCTAACCTATGCCCTCTCCATTCTGAACAAAAAGCATATATGTCTATTAAAACCATTAGCCCTCATCCTATGTGCCAGGTTATTCCTAAAGCAAGGCGCAGCAGTATTGCAGATGCAGGGATTTGTGAAAGGAAAGCATGAGAGATGTAGGATGGTGAGGACTGCATGAAGCATCAAACACAGGAACAAGGAGAAGAGAATTCAGAGCAAGGGTTAGTTTTTGCACTGAGTGCTGGCTAGAAAAAAAGGTCTTAGAGCCCTCATCATTGCTGTTTCTTATGCTTTGTACCTGCTTTCTGAACTGTGGATACTTGACTATATAATCAGGGTTTTTTTCCCCTTAATCATTACCCCTATATTTGGTTTATTTTTGAGGTGAAAACAACATTTTCTAGTTCCCTGAGAACTTTCTGTTCTAGCTAGTGCCAGACTATGGAGTGGAAATCGCTTGGGATAAGCACTGATCCTTACAGACACTAAGCAAAAAAGACCTGGAAAGACCTTGTTACTGGCTTGTAAACACATGGACAAAGAAACGCCTTTCATACAGCATGTGTGCCTCACATGAGCCTTTGCCTCTATTTTGCCAGCACCCTGTCTTCCGTTTCAATAGCATTAGTTCAACCATCACTCATCCAAAGATCTTCCCTGGTCTCAACAGTGGTCTTCAGGAGCAACTGCTCTTCAGCAGCAACTGCTCTTCAGCATCTGCCCACTAGAATTTCTTCAGCTCATTTTCTTTGATTACCTCCTCCCTCTTTCTGTTTTCCTTCACCTCTCTGGTTCATTTTCTTCTTTGCGAGCTTTCCTGATCTTCAGCAAGCAAGAACTGTCTTCCCCCAGCATCACAACAAAGCTAAGTGCAGAAGAAAATCCATGTACCCAATCTCACATCTGAGACAAGCACCAGCAACCAGGGGAGGCTGGGAAGAGACAGCAATATTTATTTTTGTTATTGGTTGGTATTTCTAGTATAGGGGTACCTCAGCCTCTCAGTCAAGTTAGATATTTCTTCGAGGTAGATGCCGAGTCTTCACCTAGTGAGAGATTTTCCCTGCCTTAAAACTTTTATAGTCCAATAGGCATGACATACTATCCACATTTTGTATGAAGCGTGATTTGCTCCAAGAGCAACATGGAACCATAAATTGAAACCAGTTCTTCTCAGGCTGTATCCACTGCCTCAACCACAAAACCAAGTTTTCTGACTCCTGCAGGCTATTTAGCTATTGGAACTCAGAAATATTTCACAGTCTCTTTTTCTTAGTACCTGTAAATTGGGTCTTACTGAAGCCAAAAGGGTTGTTTCATTCTAGTGATGTTTGTAACTTTGCTGTGTTTTGTCATGTTTGAATTCAAGCTTATATACTACTACAGCTTTTCCGTGCTAGATAAGAATGCCCTTTTTCCTCAGTACTAAACTATTAAATATGTTTAAAAAATCAGGTCCAGAAGTGCACTCCTCCTTAAACTGTACTGCACCAAGTAACTCCAACATACTTTGCTTTCCTCCTTTTCATACCTACATCAGAAAAGTTAGTGCATCATACATTAGGATTACTGACAGGTATTTTGAAGCATGTCACTGTTCTGTATGAAGCTTTGTACTAGAGCTTCTTGGCAATCAGGAAAGGTGCCACTTGGACTTTCAGATGCCTGTCATATGCATATCTAAATGATCCAAATTGTATCACTGTATATTACAATTATGTTTAATGTCACCATTCTACCCCACATACTTCATTCTGGCCACTTATCAAGTGAATGAGCAGCACTTTTTCCCCAGCCAAGCATTCATACAGCTGTGCTGTAAATTCAAACTCATACCCATGTCATTTTCTCCTACACCTTGCCCAAGTTTTATTCAAGTTATCCATAGATCATTCTATTCTTCCCAGATCAAGGGCATATATTGTATTTGCAGTTGCCGTTTGATTGGCAGCAAGGATACTATTAGGTGTTAAGCCATCTGAAAAAGTAGGTCACATAAATTTGCTGAGTGTAGTTTGCTGAATACCTGTGGAGATTTACATATAGCACATCATATGGATTTCTTCTGAGCATCCTTTGCCCATGCTGTGCTTTAGAATGATGTGGTGGATGGGAATGTTCTTCTAGCAAAACACCCTTCATACTTTCTATAGGACTATCCTAATGCCAGGGCTCATGCTCCTTGAAATTTGAGCATGAGCTGGGAAGTGACTATGAATGGAAGAAAGTGACTTGAGGGCCAAGAATATAATAAAGATCATGGAAACAAGTACCGAAACAGTACAGAAAAATAAGTGATTTCAAACTTAATTTATGCAACTTTTTGTCAAATATAGTTAAATGGAAGCCAGAAGTAACGCTCATCTTGTCCTCTAAATACTTCCATAGTCCTCACAGCACATCGATGTGAGCAATATAGAGAGCCAAACTAAGCCCCAGCCTAACACCTGTGATGTAACTCCAAATGATCAGGTTAGATAGAGGCAACATTGTGCAAAAATCTATAGCTTATGTTAGTGAGGCCCCTAGTTTAGGTAACATAATGGTCTCTTTTGGCCTGTGAACCTTTGAAATGATCGTTCTACTTTTTAAAGAAGACTCTTAAGCATCTTGAGGTCGTTGCATTGGGATACAATTGCAGCTATAAAATGACCGGTAACAAACCAAACACATTTCTTTTCTCTTTTCTGAAGCATGCTTCTTATGTTGCAGACACTGCTTCTCTCACTCATTATAGTGAGATCCCTTATTGCCCAGTATTGTACTAACGCTGTCTGGTCTATTGTATTGTGATAACACCCCTTTGCCCATTGTATTAGGTTAGCACCTCCTTGGCCATAATAAGTATGAAAAAAAATTCAAGGTTTAACTTGTCAAATGGAACTTTTCAGTGACTTATTAAAAGAACCCCTGCGGTATTACAAAATGCAGGTTTTCTGTCATCTAACTAAAAGATCCCTTTAGAAACCTTCATTTTTTATATGTGCAAAGACAATTTCTTCTAGTGAAACTCTTTGATTCTTCCCTGAATGAAATCAAGTGTTTTAAAAGTTTTTGAGGTGCCCCAAAGGCTCACTTCTATACTGTGGAACGTGAAAGACTATGAACCTCTCACATAATCGTCATATAGACACTTTGCAGTGTGCTCCTGGCAGCAATCGTTCATTACATACTGCAAGCTTTCATAAAAAAAAAAAAAAAAAAAAAAAAAAAAAAAACTGAATAAAATCGGGGAATAGAAAACTGTGAACTGTGTCTTTCTTGATCATGAGAATTTGGGGGAAGGAAAGCTGGAGAGAAAGCAGTTGTCAGAGATTGTTAATGAGGTTAAGATAAATTGTTGCTGGAGAGTTCTTACCTAATGAAATAGAGTAAGAACCAGAAATGTGGAGAGAGACGGCATCCCTGTTAACCTTCTTCAAGCAGATATGCCTTAAGTGTTGTTGTCTCTTGTACTTTACAAGCAAACAGTAACATTTATTTGTACAAGTGGAGCTCATAATTCAGCATTCTTTTGTCTCCCCTTACATCCCTGCATGGAGCACCTTCCTCCCACCACAGCACGTGAATTACTGCCAGCAAAGTAAGTTGCTGCAAGTGAATCGGGTCCTTGAACTGTCATCTTACATATTTGCTTTCTCTTTATCCCTTGTGCTGTAATACTGAGGTGAAGCTGGGCTTTTTTCCCTTTTAGCATCCCTATGGCAGCCATTAACATACATGGTAGTCAGTATAGTAGACGCACAAGGAAGAAGAGAACATTTTATACAAATAACTCTGCTTTGGTCTTTGGGGGATTGTCTGGTTGGGTTTGGGGGTGGGGGGTTGCTTATTTGTTTATTAGCAATGCTTATGGTCAAAACAAGACTAGTTTTGTGAGCGGTATGGGAAGACAGTACCTCCCACACCCCTTTGTGAGTGCACAGAGGGAAGAGACGGGGCAAGGTCAGTGTCTAACTTTCTGTCTCAGTGGCATAGTCAGGGCACCACAGGAGGAGGTAGCAGCACCTAAAGGAGCTCCCCTTCCTTTCTCTGGACAGCTAAGAGGAGTAGTCATCTCCCTCTGGTTTTATTCAGTCTTCTTCGTAGCTAGTACAGTTTAAGTACAGCTGTGAAGCAATGTAAATTAGTGAGAGGTTGAGAGAACTGCAGCATGGGCTGTTTAAGAGATCAGGGAACCATCTGAGGGGTATTGTTGCACTGTGCTTCACATTCAGATTTGAGTTTGGGACAGAGTCACTGTGTCTACAGTACCACAAAGCAAGAGACAGCCTGAAAATGGTGAGAGATGTTAGAATAACTTTTCTAGATAAGAAAGAAAAGCCAACTGGGAAAAATAGAATATATGAAATTCAGGGGTCTTCCAGAAGTGCAAGACTAAGAAAAAGAAAATACCTGAAGCTCTCATATTGTTCTGAAGGATCCAGGGAGGGATCAAAGAGAAAAAAAAAGTTTATTTTTTGTTCCTTTTTTTCTGCATTGTACACTTGCTCCTGGCTTCAGATAAGAGACTGAAGTAGACACCTTTTTCCAGCCTTCTCATCTAAAGAATTTTAAATGGGCTTCAAAATGCAAAAGTAGAATTTTCTATATATATCTATCTTTTTTATTGTGTAGCTTCAAATTATTCTCTTTTGTTTCCACAGTAGTTTTTGGTGCGTATTTATTTAAACTGTTTAAAACCTCTCTATCTTCTTTTGTTTACAAGGGCAAATCCAAATCATTTTTCCCCAAGACAGAGAGCCAAAAATAAACTCCTTAATGCTGAGGTAATAAAATGGACAAAGTATCACCTGTGTGTTTCAGTTTAAATCCCTTTTTCCCTCATGTTATTTCAATCTGCCTATTGAGGAGACCTAAGAGTCTCCCTGTAAAAACAATAGGTTTCCAATTAAGTATCATTAGTGGGACAAAAACACTGGTTTTGGGTCGAAGATCTTATAAGGCTCCAGAGCAAAATGAGTGACAGTGAGGGCAAAGTGCTATGACAAGAAATTGAACTGCTTCCTCCCTGGGAAGTCCGACACCTCTTCCCTCTCTCCAGATCAATCTGAAGCTGTTGTCAGCTTCTTGTGTGCCTCATGCTCTCTAGCAAAGCACGCTCCCCTTATGTCTCAGGGTCAGGGAATACTCTCGTGACAGTTAAGAAAAAAACCTGGCTGCTTCCCTGAACCTGCCCTTTCATACAGTTGCCGAAAGTCTTCTCACCCCTTGTTCCACCTTTCACGGCAGGCAGCTCAAGACCACTCCAGTGATCATTCTTCCCACTGATGCTGAAGAAGCACACGGCCTCGTTTTGCCTTTGGTCATGGTCTTTGGCACCTTATTTCTCACAGCTGGAGGTCCATGGGCTCAGTCCAGGCCCATTTTGAAGATCTGTCCATACGTCTCACCCTTCCTGCAAGAGGCAATTTACCCATTAAATGGCAACAAACTCCCATTTGCTATAACTTCAGGATGAAAAGGCTGTCTGTTTCAAGTCCATCGCTAAGCTGCTCTTTGGAGTCGGAGAAATGTCTCTAGAAATACCTTTCATGGTCTTCATTTCAATACACTTTGAACCTGCTGCTTCAGTAATTATCTTCTTCAGTGCTATGGCTCACATGCTTGCGGTTCCACATGTAGTGGAGACAGTTCTATATTTTTAGAGCCTATTAACCACTGACTTACAAGTCTATAGTAGTTTTATTTCGTGAATGCTTTGTGAGGCTTGAGCTGATAGCCTATTTGCTTGTTTTACCTTTTTTCTTGTTTCCCAGGTGACTGGCCTGGCTTTTCAAACTGTACTGTGAGATTGGTTTCTTTTCCATGCTTCATTAAGACCAAGCATTTGTTACCCTTTCTTCAGACATTGCCTAAGTCTTGGTACATGCACTGCTGTCACTCCCTTTTATCTTTTTCTATACATTTCCCAACATGTTGGGTAAGTGGAAATTTACAGATGGAGCTGCTGATGTGCTTTCAAGTAGAGCATATTTTCTTTTACAGTTGTATGTCTCATATTTTAATTTCCCTTTGTTGTTACCAGCAGTTACTTTTATGCCTGGAAGACGAGCTGTTCCCACAGTCCTCCATAGCTTCTCCTAGCAACATTTCTTTGTAGATTGGTTGGTGAGGAGAACTGAAAGGTTATAGGGCTGCTACCTTTCAGAAAGACACTGAATTATTTAGTATCAACACTTCTACCTAAAATGATAGCATCTTTTGACTCCACATTCAACAATGGCACGGCCATCATCTATTAGAACAATGACTCAAGCACACTGCTGCTACAGAAAGCCCGGGAGCTGTCTGGAGAGCCTAAACAGGGACAGACTTCAAAAAATCTTTAATGCTTATGAGTGCACCATAGCATTCATAATCTTAATGCACCAAGAAAGAGATTTGAGCTTTATAAAGAGAGAAATCTTGTGTTAAGGGTCTTGGCTGTGTTAATAGGCAGTTCTGCTGTAACTCTGTGTGAGATGGCAGCCACAGGCACCTGTACTGAAGAGCAGATGCCCGTGGTGGCTAGACCAAGAACGCAAGTGGTATAGAATGTTTGTATAACCAGTTAGGAGTTCAAATAAATATGTATGTTTAAATGCATATCTTTATTATACCTTATAGGGTTATATGCTGCATGTATTTATAAGTGCACAAGCACAGAATGGAGTGGTAAAGTTGATGTTCACTTCAGAAAACTCACAGATGTATGAATCCAAACAGTTTTACTGGCTGTAGGAAAGGTCTTACATCAATCTTTAAATGAAGAAGGTGCCAAATTTCCATTTACTTTTACTTCTTCCACTCTTCATTTTAAGTGTCACAGTGTCCAGAAATTCTGGTAAAATCAATAGGAATGGTTGAATTATGTACTAGATAATACTTATGTTTCTTTATGTTTTGCAGCAGAAGTACTCAATTATGGGGTTCATGCACTAATAATCTGTTCAAAGGAATTTGTTGTTAGAAAGCCTCTAGAAAAATAAGAAGGTAGCATCAACAAATATCTTCCTATGTTAAAAATTGTAAAATATTGGGTTAGATACACAGCTGGGGTAAACTGACTCAATTCCATGTAATTTGACTGAGCTACATCACTTTATCCCAGAAGAAATTCAGCTTGTGAATGAATCACAACTAAATTGTCAGAGGAGAAAGGAAAGCCAACAAGACAAAACTGTGGAAAATATCCTTGGAATCTCTCTGGCTTCATTGCATTCCATTCCCTGAAGAATTAAAAAAAAATTATAATTACGTGTAATTTCAGTTTTGATACCAACATTTTTTGTTGATCAGTGCAGGAATTCCTTGAAAATTAAATTCAGAAGTTGCTTTCCCAGTCATTTGCCTTTGAACACCAAGAAAATAACAATCTTCCTAGTGTTTTCTCCAGAGATGAGCAAAAGGAAACAAATTTAGATATTACTATAAAAAAATAAATTAATGAACAGTTAAGAAACCTGATGGTTTCTGAAACAAAGTCTTAAAGAACTTTTTAAAATGTTCTGAGAGGTACTTACAATAATGCAGATTTTCAAGCCCTATTCATATTGAGAACTATTTTATTCCTTAGGTGTTTACACTGAAGTTACAGTGATTACTCAAAGAGCAAATTAGTGTCAGTATATACTAGATACAGCTCCAGTTAAACTCCATGAACAGACACCATTAACTTCAGTGCAGGCTAGAGAGTGCAGCGAGCCAGAGTTTGCCTTTAAGTTTTGCCTATATTCATACTCAAAAGCCTTGAAAATAGAATTTGAGCAGTTAAACATTAAGGCTGCACATACCACACTGGAGAACGTCATTTGTAGTGTTCTGGCCATGTTAAATTCTTCCTGTAGCAAAAGACAGTCTTTATCGTAAGACTGTTAGAATTGTTCCCAGTCAAAGGGGTAAGAACTTTTCTGCAAGATGGGAGAAAATGCAGTTGTGTAAGACACCAGTCAGCTGAAAATTGCAGGCCTGGATCTGCGTCCAGATCCCACATCTCCTGCATATACAAACTTGTTCAGCCTTCATTTTTTATATTAGGGGGAAGAAATTAATTCTTTATAGTCTTAGCCAAAGGTGTGTTCAAGAGTTAATTTGTCCTCTGATGTTTATGGGCAATGTGGAATCATAGCACTGTAGTGGGTCTACACTTCCTTGATAAACATATATGAACATCAGTGCTCCATTTAATATTTTAAACTGTAATTGTCTTATACAGAAAATGGGATTATGATTAATACATGCTGTAGTGGGAATAATCATGTAGCAACTTTCTGTCAAAGTAATGAAACATATGGTGCTCAATTTATTACTGAACTAACTTTCACAGTAACGTAAAAATAAAATTGTGTTCTTATTTTTATGTGATTAGACCTTTTAATCTTTGGAAGTCATTGCTTAAATACTAGTAGGTGATTTTTCTGCTCTTTTGGTTTTTTGGGTTTTTTTGGGGTTTTTTTGTGAAGGTAAAGTCAATGCCTGTTGTTTGAACTGGCAGAGTATTATCTGCTCCTTCCTTAGGAATAATACACTGCTTATCTTTATCTGACCCACGACCTAATGTCACAGTGACCCAGTGCTGTGAAACTAAGGTATCACACACCTCATATATTCTGTACCGAGAGTAAGTTCATACTGAGCTTCCTCCTGATGCCATAAACCCTTCTGATACTCTGACACTAGAAAGTGATGATCCAGATACATCTTGTTCTTGCAGTGGTTCTGTGGTATAAGAGAATAAGTCACTAAGATGAAGGTCTATGAAACAGAAAAATAATCATCATTATACCTGAGAATATTGGCTTCTGGAGAAAAAAGTAAGTGCTTTCCCCTTTGTTCATAAAGAATCTTGCACATTTTGGGTGGAACGACAAAATAAGTAGCAATTCTGAGAATCTATTATATATTTGTACAACTCCACACTTAAAAAAAAAAATACTAAGCCCAACTGAAGTTTTGCAGCCCTAAGACTTGGCCTGATGTAAAGAAAAAGAAAGACTTGAGAATTTCTTCTTTCTAAGATTCTCCCACCAATGGCTCAGGTCTTGTTCCTCCAAGAATAGAAAAGTATCCTCACACGAGATTACAGAGGATCATGGGTCTTTTTCTGAAGTGGCAACTTTTTTATGTGCTTACAGCATCTCCTGCAAAAGGGTTGTCGATGCTGAGTCTGCTAAACCAGGTATGCTCCCTCTTCCTGCCATCCATCCTAAGGCACATGGGATGGCCTGGGATCTCCTCACCTCCCTGCAACAGTGCCCACATTTCATACAGTCAGAGTACATCGGAATAAACATTACACAAGTATTTTTCCCTCTGGATAAGTTTCTAGTCACGATTGCTCTAACCAAGCATGCAATTACAAGCAGTACCTCAGCCTACAGTAGAACAGCATTTAATGCGGCCCACAGCTCTCCGTTGTCCTGTATGTGCAGTCACCATTTCACCCCCAAAGTGACTGAGGTAGAGACATGACAAAGCTAAATTTCAGGGCTACCTGACTTCCCGTCAGTACCAATGCCACAGCAGCTAATCACTCTGTGACCATGAAGTCTAAGTTAGGGTTAAGATAAACTTGGAGAAGTTATCTTCTAGTGCAATGGAATTACATAGCAAACACCAGTCCTCAAATATGCCATGACTCAAATCTCAGATGGCAAGCTGTCTAACATTTAACCCTACTGAATGACTTGGGAAACAGTATATACTGAAAGGAGGGGAAAATCCTGAAGCCACTTAATCAGTATGCTGAGCCAATCAGTATCATTAGCCAATCATCATCAGCATGATGAGCCAATGATGATAGCAATGACGGTGGACTGGTAGGCTTCAGAATGTTTTTTCCGTATCTGAATGAAAATAAAACCCTTTGAGCATCTTAGTAAAGCTAAGTTGTACCAAAACAATCTGTTTTCAGATTGAGAATGTCAGAGTTGGATTCCATGCTCTCCTTTTTCTTTATTTCATTCTTTTCTCTGGAAATGACAGGCAAATCCACGCTAGGCATCAGGAACAGTCCCACTGACTACATCATTGAAATGCACAAAGACATGCCTGTGGCTTAACAGCATATATTAATGAAAAACAAATTTATCAAAACAAAATTCTACAGCTATACTATAAATCTAGACCAACAGCATCTTTCAAACCATGCATACACCAAAAGCTAGATAAAATATAAATAGATTTCTACCTTTTTCATTTTGCAAACCTTGCAACCAGTTCTCACAGTTCTCACTCCATTGGTGGTGTGCCAGCATCAAACTGGGATAACAGCAGGTAACTGGGCCTGTTGGTTTCTTTCTAGTAAAAGGAATGGAAGTCAAAAAAACAAAAAGCACCTTTTAAAGCAAGCTAATGTAACAAAATCCCTTTGTGAATGTACTAGAATCAGCATATGGCAATTTAGCCCAACCCAGAACACATTCTTATTCATTAGACAATGTCCAGAGTCTCTGGAGAGAATATCAAACATTATCTTGGAGGCTATACTACAATAGCAAATGCTGAATATTCTGAGAAAAAAATTCAAGGAGTGAATGTTAAATATGAAATAGGTGTGAATTTTTTTTACAATTTTTTAAATAATTTTTTTTCATCTTTAGAAATGAGGAAAACTGAAGGCTGAAAATCACTTAGCTTAGCCAACTGATTATATCTATTTTAACCTGCTATGGTTGCTTGGGAGCTGTTTTGCTAATCCCTGCTTTGTCGTTAGGCTATATATTAGCAGGATGGAAATGGCATCACTGCACCATAATTCAGCAATGTGAATACAGAACAAGGAGAGTGCAGAGCACAGCAGCAGTACAACAGCAGATAATAAGACTCTGTTACTCAAGCAGAATGTGTTATGTAAAGACAATTGCAGTGTAGAAGCAATAGCTCTAATCAGGTTAATTAGGCTGTATTCATGTTTCATTTATGGTGCAAGTGCCCTGTAAATTCAAAGCAGTCTACCTCATCTTACTGCACTCCTTATACAGACATCATGCTCTCTGTAACACTCAACACCATATATTTTCTTCCTTTAAAAAAAAAAAAATCCCAAGATATTTCCCACTGCTTTTTAAGAATTCCTTTTCTTCATTGTTTATGGCTAAAAAAAAAGGAAAAAGAGAAATGATACAGGTTGTATACAAAGCCCATGCCCACGTTAAAGTTCCTTCCTCTGTAACCAAATTAGGCACTTGGAAGTTGTTTGTGGAGGGCCTGTTTAATTGTGTTTTATTTATTTTTCATGTATTTTCTTGCTTACTAACATGATATGTTGAATGTGTAAGAAAAATCGTATTGGCTTTAAAAAGTGTGGCTCTCACCTTTCCTCCTTTTATCCATTTCCTTAAAGTGACAGATTGCCTGTTTATTCCCTCAGAGCTAACTGGAAGGACATGTCTGCTTTGGAGAAAGGATTAGAGCCCAGTGCTGTGACCCTCGAACTCTAGCCGTGTCTCCTCTCCACTTACTGAATTTATCAAGTTGTCCCTTTAAAGTAATAATGGGTATAACAATTCTGTGATCGCTTCCTCCTCACCCCCAAGAAAACAAGCCTGGGTAGAGAGGAGCTATTAAAAAGAGAGAGGACATGCTGCAGATGAAGAGAACACGGCAGCCTGCACAATCTTAATTATTTTAGCTAACTGTCTAGCTATCAGGTGTCTGTCTACATGCTGATTGTGAGTTTAGACTCAGCATTCCCCATTAAAAAAAGAAATGCAGTATTTTCACTACCCAGTTAGAATAAATCTATTCATGTTACACCTTAATTATAAAGCCTTTTATTAAACCTGAAAAATGTTATAGCTCCATTTTAATGTGTATGTGTCCCTTAGACATTATTTCAATATGCTGTTAATAACAATGCTTTAATTGATAGTCTTGCTTACATAGTTCTGCATATAATATATACATATTTTCTTATATCTTCTGTCCTGCAGAAGTGTGGCTAGTTGAGCACACTAGCACAATAATACTGCAGAGGTCAAGCTGTGGCACTGATGAGCAGTGCCTTAAAAGCAGGGTGACTGAAGCAGGAGAGTTTTACATGTTACAACTTACAGTATTACACTGCTGCTGTGCATTTACTTCCATTCTGGCTGAAAAAAAAATGTGACTGTTTGTAAGGCATTTCTAATTACATTTGGCAGTGCATACGTGCCAGACAAGGTATGCCACTGAATTTCACAGGGTCCACAAACATGGTGCATCTTGTCATATCTCACACAAGTTAGCACCCTAGAAGAAAACATCAGGGAAAATCCATGTGCACTTAATTTTTCACCATCTGAACCCACACTGAACCAACAACCCAATTATTAATCTCTTGTAACGGTTCATATGTCTATCATATATTTTTTAATATTTTACTAGACACACATTTCATTTCAAGGAAGGTCTGACTACTCATCCAATTCCGTATCTTTCCCTTTGTGAAAGCGAGCTGCAATATTAAAATTCTCAAGATTTCTGGAGGTATCGGTAGCGAAGGTGCCCAAACGAGACAGCCCTCATTTGACGTCTGGCTTTCCCCTGTTTGTCGGGCCAGCACGGCTGCGGGGAGCGGCGGCAGAGCGGAGGGGCCACGCGGCTGCATCCCTGACTCCGGCTCAGGTGCACTGGCACAATAATAAACTTCATTATTCCTCAGTCGGGTGGCATCACTCCAGGTAGATGAAGTAATCGTGTAAAGGGACTGTTTGACGGAGCCTGTGCTAAAGATATTCTCAGGCCCAGTGGTGGAGGCCTCAGAACCCGTGCTCAGGTTTCACCCCTCTCCTCCCTGATGAGTAGCAACAGCCGAGAAAACCTTGTTCTCCTCCTGGAGGACAGAGTCTAGCTGCCTGACTATGTGCATTACTTGCAAGTATGTCGTACCTTTCACAGCCTCAAGGAAATACCAGATATACATTCCTGAGCTCTCCTTCCTGCCCCCTCGGTAACCCTTGAACCCAGGTGGTTTTTTTACGTGATATTTAATTTACCATTTGACCAGAAGACAAGCTTAAATTCAAAGTAAATGTTAAACACTTGCAAAAAATATGTATAACTGAGGTTAGGGAGCAGACTCCCTCCTGACTTCATTTTGCTAAGGATTGGTCTAAATGTTAGTACTACAAGTGGGAAATTCTGGATATATTTTCCCAAGAGTGGCAGCAGCCAAAGCTCCATGAGAACCCACTGACGCTCCCAACTCGCTGAGGTCCTTCTTGAAATGTAAGTTGGTTTTTATTAGGTTCTTCTCATAAACAAATAAATTAATTTCCCTCCTGTTTTCGTAGTATAAACTTTGACCATTAGCCAGAAGCTAATGTGAAGGTCATGCTGACAAGGTTTGTCTTCCCAGGTATGAGTAACAAGATAAGCTAGCAAAGGCGGCCAGGGTAGATACCATGGAAAGACAGTTTCTCATTGCATGTCTATGACCTCTAAGGTATCTCAATCCTAAATCTATGAAATCAATCTACAAATTCTCCTCTAAAAGTAGAGTTTCAACGTAACAGGGCAAGGTGTGTCTCCAAAGCTGTGACCCTTAGCAAGAGCAAATTATCAGGAGATTGAAGACATGATTGGAGAAAAGCTAAATAATTTCAGTTATGATTGAGGAACCATTTTTATTTAATTTTAAATTTTAGTTATTGTTTTACTGTATAACTACAGTGTGGAGAAATAGGGAAAAAATAGCAAGCAAGATATTGTGAAAATGAAATCTGTATTTCACATAGAAAGTGAGTTAGTTGAAACCATGAGGTGATTTGAAATTGTCAGCATTCATGACCTCAGAAATGTTTATTTTTTGATTGATCAATGCACATTCTAAAATACACTTATTTGTCAAACTAACATGCCAAAAGAAACATGTGATAGCACATGCCTTTATAAAAGAGAACCCAGCCTGTTTACCTTTACTTTATCCCCATCATGAGGGGCTTGATGTTAGCCCTGGTTTTAAACCTGGTGGGTAAGTAACTTATCTGCTTTGATGAATTTAAAATAATAGATTCAGGAAAAGGTTTCAAAATCTAAATATAGTTCACTTACAAACATGAACTTTAACATTTTATAGAAACAATTATTTTATGACAATTTTTTTGTTGTTTAGGCAAAAAAGGCTTTTGGCTATGTGCTGAACTAGAAATAAAGTTAATTAGAAAGAGTCATGCCATATGTACAAGATGAGATATAGCCTTTCATACTAAAATACATTAACATTTTGGTTTTTTTTTTTTGCTTTGTCATTTCATTACTCTTTTTTTTTCCCTCTCTTTCAGGGAGCCAGCCTCTTAATTACCGTAAGTAATTTTTCTATCAGCTAATATAATTATAATGAGTGAAATTCAAAATAGAATCTGAAAAGTATATCAATGTTTAATATAATTTCACAACAGCTAATTTTGTTCAGGTGCAATACAAAAATGAACAAATTCATCTTTTTTGTTCCATACATTCTAATACAGGTACTTTAATATGTTCTGTACAGTCTCTATAATGTTTTATGGGAACCATTTCTTTGCAGAACCTGATTTCAGTGAAAACAAGGTTTATACATTTAATTATGAAAGCATGCTTCTCAGTGGACTTCCAGAGAAAGGACTTGCAAGAGCTGGAATAAGAATAAAGAGTAAAGTGGAAATTAGTGGTATTGGGCCAAAACTTTGTCTTATTAGGGTAAGAAAATTTACTCAGTTTCAAAGGTAAAATTCTCTTCATACTTGACTTCCTTTTTAAGCTTTTGGGAAGTAATTAAGTTTCATCATGTATTGTGCTTACTCAGGGAGAATGTAACTAACACTATTATTTTTTATGCAGTGCCCTAAATTCTATTTGCACTTTGCCAGGTAATTCTCAGCTCAAGCCAACCTTGGACTTGAAGGATTTCTTCTGCTTTGTGATCAGGGAGACAATGGAATGTAATTTGAAATGCACAATAATTTATTACTGGATCAATCCAATTGTTCCAAACTGTACAACCTAGGATTATTTAATCAACTGATTTCGTAACCAGCAAACGAAAAGCAATAAAACATGCTACAGTAGCTGGATGTGATTCAATATTTAGCATAATTAATGTCATCTGGTGGCTCCTTTTTCTGCAGGGTCCCAAATGACATTCTTTGTCATCCTCAATTGTATATTTTTACTGCATGCTGAGTAATTACTAAGAGTTTTGATTATGTGAAAAACACTTTTGCCTTTAACAGAAGCCTATACGTGCTTCTAATGAGTGTATTGAAACGCACCCCTCGATTGCTTGACACAAACTCCACTTAGTCTTCTGTACATGTGGAAGAAAAATGACCTTTTTAAAAGCTTTTATTTGGCAAATTGAAAACTGCAGATTAAAAAGACTGGTGACTTTCTGATAAATGCTTGTAAATGCTGTAGCCTTCCAGCCTGGATTAGCCTTCTGTTACTAGGTATTTTTGTAAATTCAAATTATAATAGATCTAGACAGGAAACATTGCTTTTCCATGACCTTTGAAAATGGCTGGATTTTTTTGAAAAAAAAACCAAGGAAATAAGAGCCACACGTCTGCACTGGTGAGTAGATGGCTTCCCTGGCAGAGAGGAGGCAGAAGCAGTCTTGTCCTCACCCCACATCTTCCCCCATTCCTGCTGAAATCGTTCTTGGTGTTTCAGGATGAGTCTTCACCAAAAACTGACTCCTGTTCCCTAAAACCTTCCAACACCATTTCACCTGCCCTAGTGCATTTGGGGAAAAGTTTCCATTTCAAAAATAAATACAGAAATAATTTCAGGCAAGAAAAGAAAAGGAAAAAAACCATGAGATTTTGGGGCAAGTTCTAAGCTAAAGGTAACGATACATTTATTCTCTTCTGCTCTGGGAAAAGTTTATTTTCCTGCTGTTATATTTAAATTAGAGAGTTCGGAGGGATGGTTCAGGGAATTAATCTTTCATCTGTAGCCTACTAGTTCGCATTCAGCCCCAGTAAAAAGCTGTGCTCCCCGAGCAGTTTCCAGCTGACAATTTTTTCATCACAAGCCCACAAGTAAGAATTGCCAGCTGTGTTCAAAACCTAGCAGACAGCGTAAGTCCTGACTGGGCCCCGAGGGCTGGGGAAAACTACCTCGCCCTGACCCTGCAGAGCAGTCCCAAGCCTGCCCGTATGCAATATGCCAGAAGCATGTCCAAGAGGCAGCATGAGGGATTTGCTCCGTAACAGCCTTCTCTGTAAGCTTCAGTTACCGGGGTTGGCAGTGATCTCCACCAACAATAACAACAATAAATATGAAAGTGCAGTCTCCAGCGATTTGCTGTATAAGGATTTAGTTTGTGTGGCTTTTTGAGGAATTAATCCGCGTCTTGCATCACATTGCCAGCCTGAGGTGTCAGAGAAAAGTCTCTTTAAATTGTCAAAATACATGGAAGGGAAGGGTCCTCTGAGAAACTAAGCTAAACATGCCCCATTCCCATGGGGTAGAAATCTTTCGAGTTATGCATAGTTTAGCACAACTTTCTACTTGCCTGGATGTGCCCCAGGTTGAGGCTGGAGTGTGAAGTGCATAGCGGGGGTCGGGCCAGTGCCTGAGCCTTCAGTTCCACAGCAAAACGTGTAGGGAAGGACAATCTTTAGAATCTGCTCTCCACTGCTCAAACAAATTATGACCGGCTGGCCCAGCAGCCATGTTGTTATTAGTTTCTGACTGCTGTCTGTGCTTTGTGACCCCAGCAAGGGAGGCGACAGAGTTCACAACAGGAGTTAATGATGCTTTATGCAACATTAACTTTCTCCTGCAATTTCCTGCAGATCTTCCATACTACTTTTGGGTAGCAACCTGCTTCATGCAGCTCTTCTCTGGCTCATTTCTTCATACAAGTCAACCTTTGGCAATATAGATTATCTGTGAAGCAGAACAGAGTCCAGTGACTGTGGAAGTATCACAGTCATTTGCATTACTCTCTTTTTATATATGGAAATATGTCCATCAATACTAGCTATGTTAAATGACAACTTTTAAGTTTTCCCTTTGAAGAGGCTTTGCGTTATTTAAAAGTGTAATTTTGACATGAGTAAAGCTCTAGATGCTTTTGTGCCTTGAAAAAAGTTAACTGAAAAAAAATGAAAAAGGAATTCTATTCCCCCTTTGTTCTAGATTCACTCAATCGAAGCAGCAGAGTACAATGGTGTCTGGCCTACAAGCTCGTTCTCTCGATCACTCAAACTGACCCAGGTACTAACTGGGCAACTTAGTAATCCCATCAAGTTTGAGTACAGCAATGGCCATGTTGGAAACCTTATGGCTCCTGATTCTGTCTCAGATGATGGTCTGAACATCTACAGAGGGATTCTGAATGTGCTGGAGCTAAGTATAAAGAAGATGCAGCATTCATACAACTTACAGGAGGTGAGCTTTTTGTTTTGGCCATGGAGGTCACTTTGTAAAAAAATAAACCTTCTCTTCAGATTCTTCTACCGCGTTTTCTGAATTCATCCTTGACATAAACTTCACTAACAAGAAACAGCGAAGCTTTGGAAATCATGATTAAGTTGTTCCTATGGGACAACATTTGATGGAGCTGTAGCTAAACAGGACAACAGAATAACAGATTTTTAGTCTGCCTGATCAAAGTATTTCAGAAAAGGCATTTGCAGTACTAGATCCTCAGAAAATGTGGCTTGTGATTCTAGAGAAAGTAAACTCCTGTGAAAGCTGAAGCCTACATAAAATTTGAATACTGTATTAAAACAAACTTAAACATACAGCACAAGATTAAAGATAAAATAACAGTAATTTGACTTTTTTACCAATCATATATACTTTAATCTCCTCTAGCTCCTCTTTTCGGAGGAAAACAGTATATAAAGCCATGACATTACTGTAATAGCTTTGACAGTTGCAGTTGATGCTCTGTTGGAATTTCCACTGTTTTTCAGGTTTTAATATTTTAGTCAAGGTAAATCATCTGATATTACTATTCACCGCAGAAATTGCAATGTGTTTAGTTTTTGTGAAACCATATTTACATTGATTAGACTACATTCAATTCAGAGATCAGCAAAAACCTTGAAATTATTATACTTTCATGTTATTTTTATTGAAAATGCAGACTGGAGTAACTTTAATTTTTTAAAAATTTATTTTCATGTAAGTAGAGTTGTTTCTGGGAAAGGAACTACATGATTTAATATTTTCACGCTGCTTGTTGCACATAAAAACCCAGGTGGTAGTGTCGCATATTCTGCAGCGCTATTTTCTCATATCTAGTTTTACATCTTCATTCTTTCTAATTCAGTTAGCAATATGTCCTACTCTTGCTGCTGAGCAATATATGTGACTTCACCTTCTAGAATCTTTCCAAGTTTTCTTTGCTTTTCTCAGACAGCAACTGATTAGTGAGCATTGGCACCCTTGCTTGACAATCTCAAGTCACTCTGTAAAGGAATATAAGCGTTATTAGTCCCAAAATCTGAGCTGCAGAGAGGTTTAAAGGACTAAACTGGAAAAATCTACATCACATCCTGCAGGGTGTAGGGTAAGGGTATCTGAGCTAGCCGTGAACTGCACAGAGCTGGAAAGTCCAGCTAGGCAGGAGGCTACTTCATCCCACTGGGCCTGGTGGGCTGGACATTCCCATTTAAAGTCTAGATGTCTCTACCACACCCTGCAGTCTGCAGAGAAGCCCCACACCTGTATTTGGAGAGTATAAGTCTTTCAGAAAACTTGGGCAATTCTTATTTCTAGCCCTTACTGAACCACAGTGTCTTCAGGAATACTGTTAAGCTAAAGATGAAGTGGGTATGTCTTGCCTCCTAACCACCATGTGACCATTTTGCTGTTCTGACATAGCCCAGAGCTGCTCTCTGGAGTGGCTCTGCTATCAATAACAATAAAAAAATAATGAAAATAACCCTTCCTCCTAAAATGCAATCAAATATTTTCCTCTCCAAAAATCTCCTCACTGACTGAGGAGATATAAGAGCTCTTATAAATATATATGCTTGAAATATTACTGAAGATCTGAGCTAAAACTGCAAACTCAAGAAAACCCACAATCAAAACTCTGCTATCCTGAAATTCTTTTTAATTCTTGCCGTTCATATCATGACAGATCATCTGATATTGCAAGGCCTGTTCCATAGGCATTTATAAGCTGCCTATAAAAGCAAATTTTAAGGGCAGAATGTCATCTCCAACCTTAAAATACTTTGCTGTTGAGATTTTATTCCGACTGATCAAATTATTTTGGCACTTTTTATTAATATTCCTCAAACAGTATTTCATAATCGACAGCTCTGACTGGAAATTGTTACTCACCCTTTCTAAGGCTCCAAATCTTCTCTCAGTGAAACTCTTGAGAATTTTAGTTCTCTCAGTGAAACTCTGATTTGGCTTACTGGAAACCTGTACATGTAAAAAGGAGATGAAAGTAACGATCATCCCAATTTTGCTTCTGGATAGTACCATGAATAAAAAGGCATTCATTTCTATCAGGAATGTTGAAAATACAGAATTAAACAGGAAAGTCCATGTGGGGAATTGATGAAGCTTTGCATAAGAGTGAACTTCTCTGATCATATTCTCATTTTTGCCAGGCTGGGATTGGAGGTATTTGTAACACAACATATGCAATTCAGGAAAACAAGAGAGCAAACCTAGTCTATGTGACCAAATCCAAGGACCTGAACAGTTGTGAAGAGAAAGTTCAAATGGTCACAGGTTCAGCATACACTTATCCGTGCCAGACCTGCCAGCAGGTAAATTAGAGCGGTATTGCATATACGTATTTTATATTTTTATGCAGAGCGCCTTTTGGCATCAATGTTATCTCTTGCTTTGTAACACTTAAAATGAGAGAAGAGTCAGATCGGCTGTATCTAGTTATCAACATTTTCTTTCTGTATGAAAATCGGATCCACAGAGCAGCAGAGGTGAATGCTGCAGACTGTCACGTGCTGCAGACACACTTCAACTAGCTCAAACTAGCTGGCTTGGAAACCATTAATTATCAGCATGAGTTAATTCACCTACTCCGTCAAGTAAAAAAGATAGTCACGATATCCAGTTTCTGCTATTCAAGATAGCTACTGCTGCATCTTGTTATAATCCTGTCTTTGAAATAAGAAATCATGTGGCTTATACTGCTGCTCTCCTCACAAAATGTGTCTCCTTCTCAAGGGAATAACCAATTACTTATATTTGGGAAAGGGAAAAAACAGCTAACACTTCTTAGCAGTAAAAGTAACGGAGCCAGGCAGCATGCCTGACCTCTCCCATGGAAGTGTGCATGCAGAATTCACATAAACCGCTCAGATGGTCAATGAGCAAAACAGCCCTGGAAAATAAGTGGGTTGAAGTGGGTGATGTAATAGCTTCTAGTCACAGAATTTAGAAGTTTAATGACTTTCTAGTTTCTTTGTTTCTTTGCTTTTTTATATTATAAAGAGAAACAAGAATTCCCGGGCAACTGCTACTTACAATTACAAAATTAAATATACACGTAATGAAGCTGTAATTACACAAGCTGATGTTGAGGAAATCCACCAGTTTGCACCCTTCAATGAGATAACAGGAGGAAATGCTATAGTAGAAGCAAGGTACTGTACATATGCCTTTAATTCAGCAACTAACTCAGTGTCTCAGTAATCTGGTCAAACTCCATAACTGAAATAAATCCTTTACTTCCACAGCCTATTGTTTGCCAGTATGTAATTACATAAAATCCCAAACAGTTCATAAAAACAACCTTCACTGTTAGTTGTAAATCTGAAACATGCACATCACTATCCAAATTTTGTTAGCTAAACTTGGCAGGGTTTGACTATTTTATTTCTCAGGGATATTTGATTTATGTCATAAAAGCCAAAACAAATGTAATTCCATCTGAGAAATTGTGAACTAATATATTTGCAGTAAAATACTTTGAAAGACAGTTACTCACTGAAGGAGAGTTCCCTGGAAAATAATAATGCAGTAAGAGACCCTGGAGACTAGTTCACAAGAAACCTAGATAGGACTTTCGATTCCGATATAGTTCCTAAGTACAGTGGGCTGCTTGCAAATCTCCCATCAAAACTGTTTCTTGATAGGAAATTGGGTTTTATTGCAAAAAGATTGGGCACAAGGCATGTAAAATGTATTTGCTTTTCCACAGCAAATTTTGCATATTTCTTAAACAAGTTTGGGGCAAAATGAGAATATGGTTGTCTAAGAAATTATACCCTGGCTCATTTTTAGCTCAAGCCCCCAAACTTTCAGTGTTTGAAAATTTTTTCATCTGTATCAAAATCATCTATTGAAAAAATTTTTAGTTACCTGCTTTAGCGATGGACTCTGTAGACAGGAGTGCCCTACTGAAGGGGAGGCTTTTTGTGTAAAGGTCACTGTACAGAAGATATACCTCGATCCCACTTTTCAGCTGCTGTAATCTTGCATTGCTCCATTAGCTTCTGCAAAAATCTATTGGTATAATATACAGTTTTGGAAACTACAACATCAGAAAGTTCGTGTCAATAAATCACTGATTAACTTCATTAATATGATGAAGATGTTCAGTTTAGCTAACCAAAAAAAAAGAACAATAAAGGTGAAAGTGGCTTTACTATCTCATGCAATCAAGGTGAAGATAGATACAACTATAGTGCTTTTATCAAATTATAGGTTGTTGTGAGTGAGCATTAGTCTGGAGCCAATGGACTCTTGCTGATTTAAACTCTCCTTCTGCAAGCCTGCATAGACTGTCTTCCTTACTGTTCTTCCTCAGGTATTGAACCCCCAGAAAGGGTAGTGCCTTTACTTTTCCCGTTTTCTCTGGATCCTTTGCATTGCCCAGCAGAAGGGGCCAAATATAAGAGAGCTGGGAAGATGCAGATATGTCACCCAAGTATTCAGAAGTTATTTCTACAATGCACTTTATGTGTTTAAAAAGAAAAAAGAAAAAAAAAAAAAAAAAAAGGAAAGAAAATCTAACATCAAGGACTTAAAATATTTGGAGCTGAATTTTCAGACCTGTTCAGCATAAGCCTCTTGCAGCACCTTTCAAAGCCAAGAGAGGTTTTACTATTGTTTCACCATTTTAATCCTATCTTTAGTATTCATTTGCTCTTCTCGTCAGTGTATAACATTTTCCTATACATTCTAGGCAGATATATCTCTTCCCAAAACGATGAAGATGAAGACATAATATTCATCATGTTCTGGAAGGGGGAGTTAAATCTGTCCAAGTGTACCTGATGTTATACTTTCTGACCTAAATGCCCATTCAGTAACATTGTATAAAATTTCAAGAGAGAAAAAATCTCTGCTGATTCTGTAGCGATTTCTATTCAAATTCCGGTGGCTTCTCTGCAAAGCAGTTATACACTATTTTCTGCAGCAGTTCTCTGCAATCCATATGGAAGGAGTGGATAGAAATGATACAGAAGATCATCATAGAGATTCCAAAATAAACACGCCAATTTTCTACAGAGATTTTGAGATACTGTGTAGTACAGCAATATTGCTTTTGGAATGTTTTTAGTTGTTCAGTACAAATGCCTAACTTTATTATAGTGTCCTAAATGACCGATTTTAAATATAATTGGTGGGATAGGATGCATCCCTTTAGCTGAAAATGTAGCAAAGATAGCAAATGCTTACAAAGACAGTCTCTCATTGGAATTATTCTTAATAAGAAAGGATGAAGGTTTGGTGCTCCTTGAAAAATTTCCGAAAACTTGAGTACTTTTCCAAAGACTAATACTGAATTTTTCTGGCCCTTTTTGGGGGGAAATCCAATTTGAAACTTCATGAGAACCTTTTATCTTCTGCAGTCCCCAGGACATTCAGCTTGCCAGGCAAAATGGTGAAGGAATTGTAATAGTGCAGGTAAAAAGATTGTAGGATTTCATATTGTATCTAACAATTTTTTATTCTTTTTGAAGCTTCCAGGAGGCACAGACACGTAAGAGCTTTTATGAACTTCTTAAAAGCTTTAAATTAAGTGAAAATTTCTGGAAAAATTTCCCATCAGTTATTTTTCTATAATCCTTAATTTACTCCTTAAGACAAAACACACATTTCCTGTGATCTTCTTCAGGCCACAGCTTCTCACCTCCCAGTTCTTCCTTAAATTCTCAAGCCATGTTATTCCCAAAGGAAGGCAAAGGCTGGCTCTGATCTGAGCCGTGCTGTGTAAGTGCACACCTTCTCAGAGTACAGTTCTGAGCATCATGTCCAAATGTATCTGTTTGAAAATATCTTTGCCCCTCAATAACAAAACCCTTTTGAAACAATTGTAGTTGCACTGCAATGCAGGGAGGCAGAATTACTGTTTTGCTTTTAGTTTGTACCCTGCATCTTGTGATGTTATCTCCCTGGGTTTCTCCATTTCAGGCAGAAACTTGCTTTGACTGACGTGGAGAAGGACATGGCAGAGGTCCCACCAAAAGAATTCCAGAATCGTGGGTCACTTCAGTACCAGTTTGGCAGTGAATTGCTTCAGCTTCCTGTCCACTTATTCAGAATAAAAAATGTGGAAAGCCAGGTAAAGCTCAGCCACTGGACAGACTCTGTGTTGGACGTTGGAATCTGTGCGTGTGGGAAACAATGCCTGTGAGCTTCCTGCATTTTAATCTTCCTGCAGATAGAGGAAAGCCTGCACGACCTAGTAGAGACCACATCTGAACAGCTTCCCAACGATGCACCAGCAAAAGCCCTCAAGCTTATACACCTCTTCCGTGCAGCGAATGAGGAGAATTACGAGTCAGTGTGGAAGCAGTTCTCCAGTAGACCAGCATACAGGTATGAGCAATATAAGCGGTGATTCTTCTGCTGATAAACTCTATTGGAGACCATCTGGAATGACTATGTTCAAATGCAGATCTGGAAAATGGTCCTTGTCTTTCCCATTACAGGCGCTACATTTTGGATATCATTCCTGCAGTTGCCAGTCACCGTGCACTCAGGTTCTTGAGGCATAAAATGGAAAGCCAAGAACTCACCAACTGGGAAGCGTCTCAAATGGTGCTTGTGGCTCTGCACTCAAGCACACCAACTCGGGACGTGATGGAGGAAGCAACAGTAGGATTCCCTAAACACTCTCAAATCACTTCTTACTGATTTTAGCATCTGTTGTATTTATTCCTTTGACAAGATGGCAAAGGCTTTGAAAATATAAAGGTTTTATATACTCTAGTGATGTTGAAAGAGGTTTATTTCCTGACTGTCTTAATGGGTGGAGAATGCAAATCAAAAGGGCAAAAATGAATCCAGAATGAAACAGGAAAGCAAAAGTAGACTACCCCTCAGGGACAGAGGTTATTCCTGCAAACACTGGTTTCTAGTCTCCCTTTGTCCAAATGTACTTTATAGTTACATCAGATTAGATGTCTGAGTGTCTACAAAGACTAGAGAGTAAGAAATACATATTTGTTATATCCATGTAGTTGTCCTGATTGACCTAGCAGGATGGGTATGAATCAGAGATCTATCAAAATCAAGGGCAATATGCCAATGTGGAGCCCATGTAGAAGAAAGTCTAATAATTTTTACAATTTTTTTCCTCTTCTGCAGGGTCTAATTCTAGCCTCAACTGCAGGAAGTTATCTCTGCCTACCCTAGGTAGAGACCATGAATCTCAGACTAGAGTTTTGCCCTCTGTAAAAGCCGTGACAGCCCAGCCATTACTGTGTGGTAATGCTCTGCTTCCCACTCAAGGGAGCAGTGGGCTGGTGCCTTCTGTCAACTCCTACATTTATACAAAATATTCCTGTCTGCCCAAAGTACTGAGGTCCATTCACAGTGTATCTCACGTTTTTTGTACCTATAGCTGAGGCAATTATAAAACAATGATGAATGTTTCTTGAATAATGTGTGTTTTTCCATTCCATAACTGTGTGATTTCCTCCCTTTAGATTATATCCTATGCCAAATTTAAATCTGAAACACTATAAAAGCAACAGATCTGCCTTCCAGATGTTACTTGGAATTACTTTACAATTACATTGTCAAGTACAGTAATATCTACTGTAAACTATAAACTATAACTATAAATCCATCAGTACAAAAATATCAAAAGCCTGGGTTTGCCTTGCATTTGGCAGAAACATATTTTTTAATATTGTTGCTCTTCATTAATGGTGGTAATGAACAACTGCTTTCTCCCCAGCTCATCATGAAAAAACATTGTCCACGCTCAAGTACTGTACTTGGAAAAGCTTGCCATCTCAGCTATGCGTCACTGTGCCACAAACAGTGCTCTTCATCAGACTCCTGCTCTGAATGTCTCCAGGTAACCACATTGTTATTTATCGTTTAAAAGAAAAATTAAGCCTTGAGTTCTTTCTTCATTATTCAGAAACCTGTATTTCAGTTCACTACAGTGTTTCCTTTGGGGAAAGGAACCCCAGTTGGTTAAATACAGCATTTTTATCTTCAGATTAACACACAAAAGAGAGTGAGAGGAAGAAGCACATAATTCATAGCACTTTCTATCTGAGTGTCTCTGAGTGCTTTATTGCCAATTATTAATGAAGTCCCATGGCACTGCTCTGAAATACTTTACATATAGGTACTTATATATACTTATAAATAAACTAAGTGACACAAAAGCCCAGGTTTTTGCCCAAAGTCATGTAGTCCAGCCATTTCTCAGCCAGAAGCAGAGCCCAGCCATCCACATAGATTCTAAGCTTTTAATAATAGTAATACCCTCCCTGTTCTGCACTGCTTTTAATCAGCGGGCCTGAAAACAATTTAAATAGGCAGTAAATAGCATTTCCTGGTTCTAGAGATGCATGCCATGGTTTACAGAGGTCAGCCACTCAGCCAGTGATAGAGAGGGAAAGAGAAATCGGTGTTTTCAGTCTTCGACACTGGTCAGTCCACCATCCCCAGTAAGTGCAGGGTGTTCCCAGTACATTGTGTGCCTACCATGATTTTTGTCGTGTAGTACACAGGCATGGGCGACATTCCTACATGTGTCTCCTGTGTTACGATTGCCATCAATGCTCTTGAGCTAGTTAAATCCGAGAAGCCCAATGCCACGGAATGGAAATTCTTTCCCAAAGCAAATGATTGTATAGGCTTATTCAATGCATTTCAAATGTCCACTCATTTGATTAGTAACATCAAATGGACTGTTTCTGCACCTTCAATGGATCTAAAATGTGATATTTTAAAGCACAGGAAGTGTATTGAAATGATTCTAAAACAACTCAGTTTCTTTTTCAGGGCCATTTGTTAGCATTGAAAACAGTTATCTATTAGGATTTAGTTCTTTTCTCATATTCAGCCTTCAGACAACTACTTCTAATCTTGCCATGTGAATGTAAGTGTGATCCAGTTGCTTATGACAGAGGCTGCAAAATGACCTGATGATCTCATTGCCAGCTATTAATCCACACTAAAAAGTGGCTGTCATAGCTGAAGTTAAGGGCACCACCACTAGCCATATCTTCAGGAATCTTATTTAAGGGTCTGAAGGATTTAACTGTATCTGCATTTTTGCATCTGTCTTCAACCATGAGAAAGAGATACTCAGACAGCATTATTGCAGGGTTTCCAAGTCTCCCTGAAAGGCAGTGGGAACTAGATCCTAGCCAGTATTTTTACCTTTAAAAATCTTACTTGATAACTTGAACGCATAGTGATGAAGAAGCTGTTCATTGCAGCTTCTTTGGCTATGCTTGTTCTATGAATAAAATGTCCTATTCATGAGGACAAAAAGAATTTGAAAATATTTAAAATAAGTGAATTGAACAAACTGAAATTATCAAAGTCAAACCTCAGAATGGGCTGGGGGATGGGATATAGATAAGAGCTGGAATTGAACTCAACAGAAGATTTGTTTTCTTTTTTCAGCTACTTCATGGCTTTGCAGGAGAGGCATTGAGCAAGTCTAACACAGAAGAAATTTCCCTGGCTTTGAAAGCCCTTGGGAATGTAGGACATCCAGCCAGCATCAAGCACATCAAGAAATTTTTGCCAGGATATGCAGCTGGTGCCTCAGATTTGCCACTCAACGTCCATGTGACTGCTGTGATGGCCCTGAGAAACATAGGCATGAAAGATCCAAAAATGGTAAGGAAACAAAGCTGCCTCCTTTGCACTTATGATAACCCAACACAAGGCTGCTAATTGGTGATGGGTGATGAGGGGATAGCAGACATTTTTTTTCAAATATATGTGTAATATGTTGGGGTTTTTTTTAAATACTTAGCCATTCCTTAGTTGGCATGTCTTATTCCTTTTGGCATTAACCTCTAGTATTTCAGACTGCAACAAAAATCCCATTAAAAGGATACATTCATTATCCTGTTGTTGAAGACAAATCCATTCCATTCCATTGCAAACATTTATTTTCCAAGGACATTAGACAGAAAGCTAAATTATTGACCAAAACATGCTTAGTGCTACTTCAACTTTGGTATGTGAGAGAACCACAAAACAAGCTTTTCAGAGAATTGACATTTAATACTGAGTGTCACATCTAATCGTAATTCAAGACCAGATCTTATTGTAAATAGATACTACAGGTTTGCATCCTAATTACAAATTTACAGACATTGTGTGGGTTTAAGCAATAAACAGAACATTTACTAAATGTGACTTTTGTCCCTGAATGAGATAATGATTAGATATCCCATACAATGGTTACACAGGCATACTGTTATCCACCACAGACATCACTTTACAATCATTTTTGCCTTAAAGCAATCTGCTTCTAAAAGGAAACCTTGCATTTTCAAGATTTTTTTCCTGATATTGAAATTTTTTTGTTTTATATAAGTCTATTCTTAATATAGAAAGTAAAATAAAAGCTTTCACTAACTATTCTCCTACTAATCTGTATCAGTTTTTTCCATTATACTCATTTTTTGCATGTGAATCCCAGTTTGAGTGCACATATTGATCCACAGACAATAGTTTGCCAGGGTATGCTTTTAAGCAAAAGAATAAAGAAACAATTTACTAGAATGCAGGAGCTAGATGGGGAAAAGCAGAGGGGAGGAGCGAATAGCAAGGGTAGGAGTTAAGGTATTTGCTGCGGAAGAAAAAAAGCCAATTTGGTGTTTGAAAACAATGCTGTGTCTCTGATTGCCCTTTGGCCTGGCTTTCCACATGTGACCCAGACCACTGTTTCGTTCTGTTTTCTATGCATTTTCTTTAGAGAAAATTGATCTGGAGCAACTTAATGACTGTGACTGGATTTTTCATTATTCAAAAACCAGTCTAATGCCTGGTTTGCAGCTAGCTGCGCACCCATATATGCATTAAACAGACTTAATACATGGTCTGTCTTTTTATTGTTTAATTTGAAAAGGTAATTACATTTAGAAAGAGGCTACTGCATCCTTGTCACTACTTTTCCCTTGGTATTTGATAATTAACATATTCAAATTAATAAAACCAATCAGGGTGTCTCCAAAGTTTGTTGACGTTTTCTGGGTCAGACTTGTCATTAGAGAGCATGGACGTGCGCTGTCCCAGGCAGGACAGGACTGTGCAGAGGGGCTGCCAGAACAGTGTTACACCATCCGCATCCATTTTGAAGTTGGGGTCAAAGGCTTCAGCGCAGCTTATGCAAAGGCTCCAGTACAAAATTAGTCTTGATACTGAATATTGCTGAGGTCAAGCACATTGGTCACAAGTAGTACTGTGGAAATTATATTTGTTGCATAAACTTTCGGTTTTAAGCTGCCTACGTGACATAGAGATTTCTGGTGGTAAACAGGGTTTTATTCATTTCATTTTTATTCTATTATTTAGCAGAAAGGGCCCCAGGAGATCAAATGATTTGAAATAAGGCATACCTTTATGGGTAGGGATAAGTGATCACTGAAACCACTTCTCAGGTATGTAATGGATCCATGAAATCTCTTTTGCCTAGAGTGGTTATGCTACAGATATATTTTGCTATAGCTCAAAAAGGGATAATAGACTTGATGTAGAAGTTATCCAGCAAAGTTCCTTGGCTTTGATTGTGTAGGAAGCCAGACTACATTACCATAATGCCCCTTCCAGCCCGCAGACTATGAAACCAGGAACACCGTTGCCATAATAATTAAATAATACAAATTTTTGCTGTACTAGTGATGAAGAGATCATTGACCGGTGACAAATGGTTATTGGCAAAATGCTCAAACATACTGTAAATTTGAATGTATCTATCATTTTCAGGTCCAGGCTATTACCCTTGAGATTTTCCTGAATCACAAAATTCATCCTCGGGTCCGAATGTTAGCTGCAGTGGTTTTGCTTGAAACCAAACCGGGTCTTCCAATACTGATGACATTAGCTGATGCTGTGCTGAAGGAACCTAGCATGCAAGCAGCAAGTTTCATCTACTCTCACCTGAGGGCCCTGGGTAGAAGCACAGCTCCAGATCTTCAAGTGATGTAAGGCATATCTGGATCCCTTCCCTAGATGAAAAACTTGTTGCAAACTGAGTTGTTAATGTGCTCACCGAATTTTTTCAGGGCTTCTGCCTGCAGAATGGCTATCAGAGTATTAAGTCCCAAATTTGACAGATCTGGATATCAGTTCAGTAAGGTTTTCCGCTTCAGTATGTTTAAAGGTAAGATTCAGAAGATTTTGTAGAGAAATATATACAGGTCAGTGTGTGAAAAAAAATCGTACAGTATGAGAACCCAATTCTCCTAGCCAGCTGGTTAGCTGCATGTTGTTCCTCCATATTCTCCTATGTTCAGTGAAAAAAAAATATAAAAATCTCAGGCTCTGCATTTGGAGAGTGTTTAGGTCCCTGTGTGTTTTGCATTGTACACTGCCAGCATGAAATTACCAGAGGGCTTGTGGGGCTCTAACCCTCCATTTTCATTAGCCAGTGAGGCACATGCTCCTGTATTAAATGCCGTAGTCTCAGTGGTGCTTAACAATTTCATACCATTGTTCAGCACCAAACAAACAGAAGGGACCTAAATTACGGCTGAAGTGGATTAATTTCTACCGGTGCTGAACACCTACAACTCTTGCTGAATTCAAATGTGATGCTAAATACTCTTCACCCCAACAGTAGTGCCCAGTGAAACAGCAAACTCTGAAAACATTCAGATGTGACAATTAATTGCACCCATGAGCAGCAAACTCAGGCTTATTGTCTAAAGATTTTTCTTGCACTTTCCTACCAGGATTCTTGACTAGAATGAGCAGATCCATGTATGGGATCTCGAGGCTGACCAGTTACATCATTGGGAGTTGCACATAAAAATGTAGTCAGAATGGGGAGGACCAGATTAGAAGACAGCTCTTGCTGGGCCAAATTGTAGCTATTTCTATTTTCCATGTATGTTATTTTTCTCAGTAGAGATTTTTTAAGCAACTCCCCTATGTAAATGACCATGGCAGCCTCAGTGATTTGGCATATGTGGCTGGCAGACTAGGGAGATTATATCTACAAACACAGTCTCCTTACACATGCTGTTTATCTAGGAGGACTTGGATGTTTTTAGCACTTTTGTTATTCACTGGTAGATGTAAAGATTCTTTTCAAAGTAATCAATAGAAAAAGACTCTGAAACATCTGAAATCCACAAGTCTTTTGTAGATCTTATTGTTGCCCTGCCCCTGTTTCATGGTTTTTACATGACCATTTAATTGCTCTACAATGAAAATAAATATAATGCATACCATAACAACCACAGTAATATATGAGATGCATGCTTGCTGCCTCAGAGATGGAGACAGAGAATGCCCAAAGAAATACAGTCACTAATATGCACTGTGTGAACTTTTGTACCATTTAAAATGCATTCAGGGAGATAGATAGAAACTTTCCAGCAATATGCAGATATGTGTTTCTAGTTTTAGGTACTCGTTTTCTTCTCTTATTTTTGCTTTTAAAATGAAGCTATCTGAGTTTTCACATAGTGAGAAAGAAGGGTGCAGTATACGTGAGGGTAGCTGGCAGAAGGCTATGTGAAATGGGTTAGTTTGTTCTGGCTGTAGCCTGGAAATGCGGCACATCAGTGAACTGCTGTAACATCTTGGTGAAGACCAGTGTCAGATATTTGTTTACCATGCATATGTAATATTTAAACCTCTCATCATGAAGAATAAGGAACAAGATCCTTTTCTCACACATGCTAATCTTAGACTTGGATAACTCAGTTAGCTAAATGAAGTCAATCCTGTATTACACTGGTGTGGGAGGAGGATCCATCCTCCAGCTTTCTGATTTGGTTTGTCACCACTAGCCACAGGTGAAATGTGTTTCAGCGAGTCCAGTCTGGAGGAGTTTCCATAGTGACGGCTGTAATGCAGTACCTATTTCCTTGATAAAAACAAAAATGTGCCGTCAGCATCACAGACCTTCGTGGTGCTAGATGCTGAATTTTTAATGACAGGCAATAATGCCAGCTGAATCTATCTCTAACCTGGAATCTGTCACACATGGCCACCACAAATAGTGCTTCATGCTCTACACGCTGCTACTGAAATCAAAGGGAAGACCCAGGTTCTGCTCAGTGTGAGGACTGACAGAATCTGGCTCTCAATAGGCACAGATTCGTGTAATTAAATATGTGTACTAATGTTCATAGGTACCAAAGACTGCTTTCTTTGATCACAGATTTTTCTTTCCCTCTTCCTTGGGGCAAGACATTTAGTCAGATATATGCAGGTGCCATCACACTCTCACAGTGAAGTGGCTACAGTGCATCATCTGACTATGTCAGTAGGATTTTCCATTGGGAAATATTTTCTTAGAGCATTAGTGCTATGTAATGCCTGAGGTGCGGAAAATACCCCTGCTCCCTTCAAGTCAATGAATTCTGTATAATCATTTAACCATTTAAGAGCAACTCTTCTTATTAAGTATCAGTAAGTACCATGGGGTTTTTTAACTAACAGTTTTTGTGGGTTAGAACACAAAAAAGAGCCTTAACAAATTCACTAAAAGTACCATGCCTCATTCTAGTTTCCAGTCCATGCAATCACATGTCAGCTTATTAGTAATGTCCCAGTGTGGCATCGCTTTGCTTTTTATTTTCTATAGGATCAGCATTAAAATGTGAGCTTTTGTCATCTCTCCTTGCTATCTGCTGAAGGTTCTTCACTGATTCCTCTGCCATCAATTGGCTGGCATAAATACCTGTATTTTGATTGTAGGAGCCTCTGCTGAACCATGTATGTTGTAGGTAGATAGTGCCTAGCACTTTGGGTAGCACAGGAGCTTCATACAGCAAAACGGTGAAGGTAATGTAGTGAAATGCCAGTTCATACAGACTTAGTAGACTAAGTGGATTGCTTTTCCAACAGACTGTTTCTCAAATACATGAAAAGTTGGAATCTGTCCTGAGAAGTTAGAAATCAAAATTAGTCCCAGTAATCTGATACAAAACAACTTAGCATGAGGAGTAAATGAGGGTAAAGGACCATCCAGCCGTGAGGAGTAAACGAGGGTAAAGGACCATCCAAATGCCTGTCTGCATGTATGGATTCAGAAGAGAATGGGAAAGTGTTGACTCGCAAGTGAGATGTTATATGAAACATGGAGTGTGGCACTAGAGAAGTAATATGGGCATGAGTATTCATAACACCCCACATTTGTGAACCAAGCAATAATCTTTAACTTTTGGCTAAGTAATTTATGAGAATTTAGGCACTCCTTTTCTGGAAAGAGGTCAAAGACTCATTCCCTCTCATAATGTTTGAAAATATGTTTCCTACAATTCATCAATAATTTCTGTACAGGTACTGATATTATTGGTCTCAATCTTCCAGGGCTCTGCAATTATCCTGGCTGTACTGGATTTCCACAGCTGATTTCTGGTGGTGCTGGGATTTATATGGTGCCTATGTCTAACATGAGGATAGCAGAAATTTAACATAGGGACTCCTAAAATAGTTTCCAGTCCTCCAACTACTGTAGGAAGATAAGAGAGAGGAGTGCTGAAAGAAAGGTAGCACAACAGAGATGCCTACATATCATGTCAGCCTTGTTCCTCTTGAAACCTATGGAAACTTAGAAAAGCCTTGGGATTACTTTAACTCAGAAAACAGGACTGTATAGACCTGTGCCAAGACTGGGAAGAATATTTGACTGTGCTCTGCACTGATTATCTGTATCTAAGAACATTATAGATGATAAATCTAAAGCAGAGAAAATAAATAGACACAAATTATGTTTGCTTAAAGTTCACTCAATAGTTAACAATTATTTAACAATTACTGCATTTCATGTAAGGAGTTACAACATTTGGAACTAGATGTATTAAATTGCCTCTGAGTCATTTGAGAGACAAATCTACACCTCACCATCTGTCCTTATAGGACATCTATATCACTTTCCCTAAACTATTAGCAAAGGATGGCAAATCTGTTTTCATTTCTCATCCCCTTTGTCAAGTTGCCCTAAATGATGTCTCGGAAAAGCATTTCATAAGCTGACGTTACAGAATCTGACCGGATGTAAACGATATAGCAGAAGCAATTGGAAAAATAGCATAACCACAATGCAATGAGCAGGGGTCTTGTAATTTTGCCCATTAATAGTTCAAAAATGTAGAATATTCTGTTTATGACTGGTTTATAACATCAGTTTTATAGCTGGCTTTTCTGGCCTTTCTCATATCATGCTGTATCAGTTGAATTATGCAATTAGTAAATTGATACAGTCTGCACACTGTGGCTTTAAAAACTAACTGTGGTGTGTTTTATTGCCTATTTCTCTTCAGAGTTCCTTATGAGTGGACTGGCAGCTAAATATTTGGTATTGAATAATGCGGGCAGCTTAATTCCAACGGTGGCAATGTCCCAGCTGCGGACACATTTCCTTGGAAGAGTGGCCGATCCCTTCGAGGTAATTGGGTCTACCCACAGTTTGCCCTCTCATCCCTTCTTACAACCATCATCCAATGACATTTACACTGTACTTCTTCCCACAGGTGGGAATAACAGTTGAAGGACTGCAGGAGATGTTTGCTAAAGGTTACTCTCCTGACAGGGACTGGGAGACTGACTATAACTTCAAGGAAATCCTGAAAACGGTAAATTCTCAGGGAAAAGAAAATCTCTAAGGTATTGCTTCCCCAAAAGTTATGAAGAATCAGACTTTCTTGCTCTTCTCACACAGCTCTCTGATTGGAAGGCATTCTCCAGTGACAAACCTTTTGCATCGGGCTACTTGAAGATGTTTGGCCAAGAGTTGTTCTTTGGTGGACTTGATAAAAACGCCATCCAAAATGCTTTGCAGGTATCATTTTGAAAACACCACCACCCAAGCATCAAAAGCTTTAAAATACTGTTTCTTTCACACATTCTCTACCTTTTTTTAACTTTTCAATTCAAGAGGGGTTTTTGTCTTTAGTATTAACCAAGGCAAATAAGGTCAAGCTTTGATCAGGATTAGCTATAATCATTGCTGGCAGACTTTTCCCTGAGGCATAGTTAATGACATGGATCATGATATTCAAGTTCTGCTTATTTAGACAAGTTGAACTCTGTAATTGCAGGCATGGTATGGACCTGACGAAAAAATCCCTTCAATAAGGAGAATAACCAGTAGCCTTCAAAGTGGTGTGGGGAGGCAGTGGACCAAGGCTTTACTGTCCTCTGAGATCCGTCGTATCGTGCCCACCTGCACGGGGTTCCCAACAGAGACCAGCTTCTATTACTCTTCTGTCACAAAAGTGGCAGGAAATGGTAATGTATTTCAAGTCTTGACCAAGACAAACATGCTTGTCGGGATTAGGGAGGGATTTTTAACACTTTTTTTGCTTTCTTCGTAATAGTTCAAGCACAGATTACACCTTCTCCAAAGTCTGATTTCAGATTGACTGAGTTACTAAATGCCAACATTAGGCTGCGATCCAAAATTAGTCTAAGGTAAATATTTACTATAAAATAAAAAAATAATATTTCCAAGTGAGAGAGGCCATAAAAATTCAACAGCTGTTTACTGTCTGAACATTTTACCCTAATTCTACATTTTCAGCATGGCTAAGGAGATGACCTTTGTAATGGGGATCAACACACACATGATCCAGGCAGGGCTGGAAGCACACACCAAAATGAGCTCTCATGTACCTGTCAATGTCGTTGCCACTGTCCTTATGAAGGAAAAAAATATCAAAATTGAAATTCCACCATGTAAAGATGAGACTAACATAATTACTGTAAGGTAAGACATGGCACTTACTATCTTTCTATGTAGCAATGCAGAGTCTTTCCAAATAAAACAGAACATTTGCTTAGGGATCTTTTCTTTGACTGACAGCTTGGGTAACTGGCAATGATTGGTGTAGTTTATTTATTTTAAATGAAGTGATATGTACCAAAGCTTTGCTTGAAAATATGCGTTACTTCCTGTGGTCTTCACCTGAAAATCCTCTTTAGGACCATTTTTCAGTTGTTGAGACCCATAAGCTGTTTGAAACATAAATGGCATAAAATTTCCATCCCATTACATATATTGGGACTGGAGACACTGGGTAAGATATAAGCCAGCTGAATCCTATCAGTTATAACAGATAACCCATATATATTTGCATTTGGTGCCTTGAAGCATAGAGGTATTTGGTGTTTCTTGTGTTTTTACCTTGTTTCCCTGTGGCTGCCATTTGGTTTTCTTACCTGTTAGGTCTACTTGATTTATTGTCAGTGCATGCAATTACAATACACTCTGGAAAACTGTTGTAGCCAGATGCCAAACAAATGAAAACAGATGGAAATACAAGCACAAGAAGAAGGAGGAAACAGAAAGAGTATTTCCAAGGCATCAAAGCAGTAGACCAAAGCTTAGAAAACCTTCACACACACACATGAAAAAATACTGAGAAAGACAAGCCGAAAATTCATCACAAAGGAAAAAGCATCACTGACAACAGAAATCAGCTATTATACAATCCACAGAAATGTTAAGTTTCTGCTGTAGGAATACAGCCGTAACAAAAGAGCTCAGTTGCTTGATCCAGCTGCAATTAGCATTCATGGCTGCTGGCCCAGAGAAGCTCTGCAGGTCTCCTCAGTTTAGCCACCAGTTAAGCTAATGATTATTCTTTCTTGCCCTTCAATGGTCACAGACCATCCTAGCAGGCATTTGACATCACATCCTACTCCCTAAGATGATTCCTCCACTCCATCAAATGTGATAGTAGTCAGGTTCTCTGTGCAGAGGAGGGAGGGTTTCAGCAGTTCATAGAGTGAAAGTTAGCTACGTGTAAGCTGCTGGGGCACCACAGCCCAAAAGTTTTGTTCAGTTTCTTGTGAAGACCAGGACAGTCTGCTCCCAAGGTCATCAGGGACAGCAGGCACCTGCTCTCACTAGCTCTCACTGTTGGAGAGCGTGAGGTGGATATTAATGAACTCAATAAGGATGCTGAACTGAGAATATTGGACACTGATACAGAGTTTAGAGCCTCAAGCAGAGCTACAAATGCTAGCAGAAGGATCCTCCCTGCAAAGCAAAATAAAAAATATTTTCCTCCTTTGACTTAAGGGGAAATCAAATCAGACACAAAAAGGGTTAAATGCATTGCCAGAAAGCATAAAGCAAGTCTATCAGACGCAAAGGATTACAGCAGAGGAGTCCAAGAGTTCCAGCCCAAGCCCTGCTCCAGACCCTGCAGCATTATCATCTATAAAGTGAAGTAGTCACTCGGAAATAGCTCTATAATGCCAAGTATATGAGAAAGCTAATACTCACTAGCTAACTTTTAACACCATCAATTTTTCTCCAAAAAGCATTCCTGTTCACTGTTACAAAACAAATGGTCAGTGGAAACCACACAGAGCAATGAAACAGCAATGAGTACAAGTGAAGGCAAAGCAATAACTAGAGAATGTAACATTGAACCACATCACTGAGGAGGTCAAAGACCAAGCAAAGTAAAATCTTAAAGGTATGAAGAGAAACAAGCAGGCATGATAGAGAGAGAAAGGACACATATATATTCTATATAGAATGAGTCAAAAATTTTAGTTTAACATAGACTTCCTCTTCCTTTTGCATAGATGCACCAAAGAATAAAGAACCTATTGAATTCAATATTTTAGAGATATTCTGACACCTTCCCTTGTTAGCTTTAAATTCCCTATTTAAAGAAATGGTTTTAGAAAGCTATTGCTCTTTCATTTGTTTGTGAGCTCTGTTCAAAATATTTTAGTGTTGGGCACTTTGTCTTGATGGTCAGTGGGTTACCTTCCATAGTACCATGTAATTAAAGGTAGTCAGGATGTGATACTGTTTTCCCCTTCATCTCTCACATCCAGACGCAGGAAGCAAACAGTCTTCAATAGCATTAAGTTCAGTTATATCCTACACACCACACAGGTTATAACCTGTCACAGCTGTGGGATTTATATAAATTTTCAGGAGCCGGAGAGAAACTCAGGTGAGCAATTGCAGACTGAAGAAAAAAAATAATAAAAACTTTGGTGATAGAGAGATTGCATTCCCAAGACAAATCATAACATTACAGACTCAACTTTCTTTATAGCAAAAATCAGAGCAAAATAATTAATCATACCATGGAGAGAATATATAGCATGTGTTTCAATTCAATCCTATCAAAGTTAAATTTAATTAAAAATAATAGTTATTTTTAAGGCTCTTTTAACATAATTATTTAGTATACGACAGATGGCTACTTAAACATACTTTTAAACAAAATTTACAGGAAGAAGTAAAAATCAAATAAATTTCAGGGAAAATTAAAGCCCTGTGATTAAAGTAGAAATATGGAAATCTGCCAGAGAATGCAAATATATCACATATTCATAATGACAGGCTACTGAAGTATATACATAATCTTGAATAGAGCCTGTATCATGGGGCTTTTCTGCTTGTTTTAACTGTAGGATAAGCAGAAATTGCTTCACATGGGCATCTTATTTATAAGATGAATTACGAAATTACAACACTGTGTACAACATGTATACAGCATGTGTAGCAGAAAATGCAGAAGAGCCAACGTACGCCGTGAGCTCACAAGGCAGCACAGCGTGTTTGGGGACAGAGAAGGGAAAAGACTGGTGCTCCAAGTCTCTGTTTTTATAACACCTTTGCACCAAGGTCAGAAGGATGATACATAGGAAAGGCAGAAATTTTCATTTCACCACAGCAGAAAGAGAGCTAAAGATCTGGTTGGAGGATTGTCTCTTGCTTCTCATTTATTTAGATACGATGTCATGCTGTGCTTTAAAACCTGGGAAAATGGGTTTTCGTTGAATTTTTTTGTTTTAAACAGACATTGAGCTCTTCTGTCCCCATGTTAGGGATGTACGTAAGGCCACACTCACTGAAACATCAGTGGGCCCAACACAGCTGAATTGCTTGTCCCTTACCCCTGCAGTGAATTTGGCTTGTACTATAGCACAGCTTCTTCTCTCATCCAAAAAATACACTAATACATATTGGAAAATCTCCTTTTTATTTTTTCTCCCTTGTGTGGGATCAGAGAGAACAGGTTCTTTCATACCATAGCTTTAGGCCTTCTTTGTGACTGTTTTTCTTGTTAAAGCACCAGAGCTGGCTCTTGTAGCCTATTTTTACTGTGCCGTGTGATTCTGCAGACATTGACATGTGTCACCTGTGATGCAGCTACATTTGTCTGCTCTCTGTGCTCAACAGAGAGGAATCGATTCTCCACTTTCATTAGGTGGCAGGAGTAGACTATTGGCATAAAAAATACTAAAAAAAAATTGGAAAAGAAACCCCAGGGCTT
>JANHGO010000020.1:35317856-35342316 GCA_024606505.1 Aquila spilogaster
TCTAAAAAAAGAGAGAGATGGAAAAGAAAACAAAGCCCACAGGTGACACACGTTTTATTGAGGTGTTCCACATGAAGTGCAATTGTGTGCTTTACAGTGCACACAGCACGGTAGGAGCCTTCAAGAGGAAGAGAGTGCTATCAAATGAATACAAATTCATTTTTCAAATAGGTTAGATTGGAATTGCTCAGGCTAGTACAGTGTGGACCGTATTAAAATAGAGACTATTTTGCAGACCGTCTTTTCCATTTACTGTCACAAAGGCCACCTCCATTGGCGGACCACAAAAGCCCCAGGGCAAGCAGATCAACTTCATACATGAGAAACAGCATGTGCAGAATTCCAAGCTGGATGTTAGCTCTGATAAATGACTAATAAGGTAGAGTTAGCACAATGTTAATAGCTCTGAGAAATAGGTTTTAATCTGTCAGAAGTGTTCAATAGTCAAGACATTTCTCTGACCCAAACCAAAACTCATGGTTCTTGCAGCACTGTAACAACATCTATGAAGACTATAGGGTATGAAACCTAGGGGTCAGGATATTTGGCCATGAGAGTCTCATACCACTTATATCACTTGTCCTCTTTGCACCTTTTATCACTTGTCCTTCATTCTGACTAACGCTCCTAAGCCCCACAGCACTGTAAACAACTTACAGAATACATTTAGGTAAATAGGTTCTTCACCTTCCAACATATCTCCCTGGGATGTCTTTCTAAGGCATGTGGATATGCAAGTACAGTTAGACAAAACTAGAGACATTTATTTGATTATCTTAGGCTACAAATATTGCACAGGAAACAGCATTTAGTAGCCACCAATCCCCTGCATTTTTTTTTTTCTGAGTTAAGGCAGTATGGCAGCTAAAGGAAGTGATAACCAAGCTTAGCAGTGAATGTGCACAAGTTAAAAAAAATTAACAAAATAGGAGATTCAAAAATTTAATAATTTAACCCACAGCCAGGCTTCTAAGCAAGCTGTTCTTGAAGGCATTAAGCATATGCAGATCCCATAGAGTACAGTTCTTTTAACTGATACCTGTGATTGTGAAAACCTAACTGCAAGCTCTCTGGACTGTGATAAGTCCACGTCTTTATTCATTCTAAGCAGTCCTTGAAAATACAACTAGCAGGAAAGATGCTGTAAATATCTACAAAGCAATTTGCAAGGTATGATACTTGTTTCTGAGTACGTGCTACATGGCATTATTCAGGTCTTTTCCTCAGCAGTGCTTTATCAATACAGGTTCCTTCTAATGTTTTTTCTGCAGCTATAAGACATTTGCTGTTACACGAAACATCGAAGATTTGGCTGCTAGTAAGATGACTCCAGTTCTTCTACCTGAAGCAGTGCCTGACATAATGAAGATGTCCTTCGACTCAGATTCTGCATCAGGCGAGACTGATAACATCAGGGTAACTGATGTACTGTCTGACTATTATTTTTTGGCTTTTAAGCAGGAGAAAACCATTTATTTTTCCTGTAGGAAAATGTACGATTCACCTCTGACCAGTGATACTTTGCACAGAATAAGTCACATTCAATCTAATAACACAAATAGCCCTGTAGTAGCATTATTTTAAAATCTGGAGCATAATCAAATCAGAATTGCAACACTTTTTCAAAAGCAAGAGCACTTGCTTTAGTAATTAATTTTACACTGCCATCTACAGGATAGGCTCACAATCTTTAAAATGCTTTGCAGCCATAATGCAAAGCAATGCAATCATTACATTCCTGGGACAGGCAATATTCCACAGGATGTTCCAGTATCCAGTTTGTAGAGCCAGATTTACTGCCTATAGTCACCTTGATTCAAGGATGGATGGAAGTTCGTGTGTCAAGTCAAATAACTTCTAACCTAAAGTTTTCCATAAAAGCCACTACAGGCTTTCTATGATGGGCAGCATTGTGAAGGCCTCACCATGACATTTCATTCAATGGAAAACTGATAGAGGTGAGGAATATATTATGCTGTTCTGGTATCATTGTCATCCTGCAACTCTGAAGTTTTTCAGATAAAATAAGAGATGAACAGAGGGGGTGAGTACAGGGCTTTCCTATGAAAAAGTCAATAGCTAAGTGTACTGTCAGCTGGAATAGTTTCCAGTATCCTGGAACAGGCAAAGATCTTTGTGTCTACATGCTCATTCTGAAAATTTATCACTCTGCAGTTATTCTTGAATGAGCAACAACTGAAAAATGGCACAAACTCTACCATTTCCCATTATCATTAGCATTCTCTTTGGAAGGAAAGGATTAGCATAAAAATTCCAGTTTTTCAGTGAAGTACATACAAGTTTGGAATTTTGTGAGATATGATAAACTGAGTAAAGAATTAACTGCAAACTATGTGTTACATATGAAAAGAAAGCTTATGGTCATGTTTCTTTTGCCATTTGTTTTATTTCTGCAGGAAGTCGTAGATCTCATTTCATGGATTTGATTCGAATTTTAATTAATTTTAATTCACTCTTCCAGAAGCATCACTTAGCACATGTAAATGACACACTTTTGAGTGAAAATTTCTAACATCTGATGTGCTTTGGACATCTAGGAAATTTCTGTGATCTTCTAGTTGATAAATTCTCACATCCAAGTCACAATCCAAGTCACACCACAAGTGAGACAGAATTTGCATCGGCATAGATGAAGGTTCTGTAGTTTTACCAAATTATAAAGCACAGGAAAGAACTTCAGTCAGTCAAGAGCACACTCAGATAGATCGTGAATCTGTTAACATGGTCTAATACTCTAAGAAAGCAAAATGAAATAATTAGAATTATTTTGTGATGTAGTTTTCCAGTCTTATAGCCTCAAGCACTTTTTTTGTTCTGGATAGTCTAATCAAGCCATTTAGTTGATAGTTCTGTCCAGTTGAAAACCAAGTTGTTCTACATCACAACCTTGCTATCTCAAGCAAACTGGTTAATACCTTCTGTGGAGTACACATATCTATGACTGAAACAGGATTGATAACATGTAAACATTTATCTTACTGTTGTCTTGTTTAACTTGACAAGTGTATTATCTAACAGGACAGAGAGTCTGTAGAAGACGTTTCATCAGGAAATTCCTTCTCCCTTGGACATTCTTCTTCCTGGAAGGAGCCATTTGTTCAGTCCATGTGCTACAATGCAAGTACATTTGGGTTTCAAGTGTGCATTGAGAAGAAAAGTGTACATGCAGCATTTATCAAAAATGTGCCTCTTTATTACCTAGTTGGAGAATGTACCCTTAGAATGAGCTTCAAACCAGGTAAATACAATTGTGCACAAAAAAAGAAAGCGATGGGTGGGTAGGTGGATTGTTGTTTGTGTGTGTACACATATATATTTTATATGTACATATGTCTTTCGTACCTTAAGTGCCACTAAAGCTACCATCAGAGCTTTCAGCCTTGCCAGTATTGGCAGCAAACTCCATTGCAGCATGAATCCACTTCTCCTCTCTCTGCCTGAGCAGCAATTCCCAGCTCTCCCAGAGAGTGGCCATGCAGTGCAGTGCCTCTCAGCATGGCCAGCATCACACAGAGCTGATCTGTACCTGCAGAGCGTGTCTGATGTGTCCTGAATCGTTGGATTTGGTATGCAAGCACAGAGCAATTGGACATGGGCAACAGATCTAATGCAATGTCCTGTAGCTACTCTTTAAAAACCCAGACTCTTAAAGGGAATTATGGATTAACCCTGCTTGGATCTAGTCCTAAATGTCTTAATCCATGATCATAAGAATTGAAAGCACAGCGGGCCACTGAATTTAGGTCTGGCCTAACTATTGGGCCATTCTTTATAATTCAAGAGGAAAGCTTTAGTTTCTGATGCCTAACTCACTCTCCCATAGTGTTATCTAGCTAAGCAATCCAATTCACTGGATTTGAATCTTAAACAGGTTATTTTGTTTATTGACATGAAAAGATTCTATTATCGTACTAACATTGTAAAATTTTATTATTGTCAATATGTATTTTAGCTGTTACTGAAATATTTTTTAAAAGTTACTCAATACGCAAACACACACACACACAAAAAAAATCATACATACTTTCATTTGGGAAAGAATGTTTCAACAAATTATAGCAAAAAAAAATTCTTATTCAGTTACTACTATTAACAATGATACTAATTGTGAAATTTCAGTCTACACAGATGTACCTATTGAAAAAATACAAGTCACAATTCAAGAAGGAGATCAAGCTCCTACAAAAATGGTACGTTTAGTAACGTTTGAAGATCCAGAGACACAAGTATCTTCCAGTAAAAAAGCAATCAAAAGAGTGAAGAAAATCCTTGATGACACTGATAACCAGGTACTGCTGTAAAAAAAACAATTCTAGATTTGTGGGAGGCTGCACACAAAGCTTAGTTATTTATATTTCTTTTACTAAGCAGCCTCCTTTTTTTAGATAGTAAACGAGAGTTGGAAAATCAAGTCAGGCTTTGGGGTACACAAGGCTTTCTGTGGGTCTTTTGATTGAATTCATCTCTTTTGTATTAAATGTGCTGAAAGACTTTAGGGAGAACAGGTTGGTTTGATAGGTTTCTCTGAAGATCAGTCATGTAAGGTCCAAAATAGATGTTGTGGGCCCAGAAGGTAGCTAGCACCTTCCAGTTACTACAACTGTGGCAAAAAGGTATGACACCTTCCTATCTACCCAGCTTGCTCTGAGGTAATAGTAGTTACAGCCCTATCATTACTAACACTAGTCACATATAATTGTATGATCAATAATTTCTACATGGAGATTTGGAGGATTTTTTTTTACTTATTTGTGTTCTTGGCACGTTATTATGTGTTGGCCTTATTGCAATGTATTGCAAGGATGCTATCTCAGGCTTACATCTTGTCTTTTAAGGCAGCAGAGAGATTCATAGCTCTGTATCTATTTTACCTACAGCCTTCTGCAGGGACGTAGAAAAAATAGTTTTCTATTTCCAATGGTTTCTAATGGTTTTCATAATGGTTTCCAATTGACTAGGCAACAAGAAAATCCAGAAGCTCCTCATCCAGTGCCAGCAGCATCAGTGAAAGCACTGAGAGTACAACGAGCACCCCCTCCAGCAGCAACTCTGACAACAGAGCATCACAAGGAGGCACCCAGATTAATCTGAAATCAAGGCAATCCAAAGCCAAAGAAAAGAAATTCTACCCATTTGGGGACAGTGGCAGCAGTAGCAGTAGCAGCAGTAGCAGTAGCAGCAGTAGCAGTAGCAGCAGTAGCAGTAGCAGCAGTAGCAGTAGCAGCAGTAGTAGTAGCAGCAGTAGCAGTGATAGCAGCAGTAGCAGTGATAGCAGCAGTAGCAGCAGCAGCAGCAAAAGCAGTAGTAGCAGCAGCAACAAAAGTAAAAGTGGTAGTAGAAGTAGCAAAACCAATAGTGACAGCAGCAGCAGTAGCAGCAGTAGCAATAGCAAGGGCAGCAGCAGTAGTAGTAGCAAAAGCAACAGCAAAGGCAGCAGCAGCAGTAGTAGCAAAGCATCTGGTACAATGCAGAAGGCTAAGAAACAGTCCAAGACTACATCATTTCCACACACCAGCGCTGCTGAAGGAGAGAGAAGTGTCAGTGGGCAGAAACAGAAAACACAGAGTAGCAGCAGAAGCGCCAGCAGCAACAGCAGGAGTACAAGCAGTAGCACCAGCAGCAGCAGTGAAAGCACTGGTGTTTCCCATCGCCAGTGGAAACAGGACAGACAATCTGAGACTAAAACTGTCAAGTCTCAGTTTAACAGTCACAGTGCTTACGACGTTTCTAATGAATGGGTAACATTTTTTAATGCTTTGACTTCTACTAGGAGGTGATCTTCATTGAGCTGTAGGTAACAGCTTCTTTTGGAATTTTGCAGGAAACATACCTGCCAAAACTGTACCGGCACCACTTCAAGACTGCTCACACCCACTGGGTAGGTGCCTAATTCAATTGCACATTGCTATGGTGGCTGGAGCTGATATGATCAAGCATATTGCTGGAAGGCTTTGGTTCAGTTCACTTGACCATTCCATATTGTCTAATAATATCACTCACTATTGACAAAATGAGAATTATTACTAAAATACTAACTATTGTACTGCATTCTTCTTTTGCAGCTCTAGCAATCCTCAGCTTTTTTTTATTGCTGTACAATACTCAGCTAACAAAAACTGTGAGAGTTATAAAATAGCAGCGCCTTCCAACAGGATTAACTATTTCCATATTCTTTTAGGCAATCATAATAGAAGGAGAAAATAACTGTGTATCAGAAGCCAGGTTCAGTATGCATTATCGCATGGAAGTACGTTAAGTACATCTAAGGATGATAATGAAGTGAATTTTGTAGGTGTTACCTGCAAGGTTGTTATGTGTCCTGCTTATGAAAGAGAAAGATGATTTGTAGTGTCTTTAATTAAATATTAATCTCCTTTTTTTTTAATTTTCTAAATAATCACTTATGAAGTGCAAAGTTAGTTTTGCCTGACGTTAGAACTGGACAATATGATGTCACCATTTACAATCACTGTCTGCATGGCATTCCTATTTGCAGAGAGATACAGGTGGATATAAGGCACATCCTTACCCAATTTCATGTCTACTTTATGATAAAAATGGCACACTGTCTATGTCTAAGTTGCCTGCACAAGGAGGCTTATAGCTCTGATTTTGATGTCTACACTGTAAAATTAGAGGCCGTGCCATAGCTTTTTAACCTATTTGTGTTTCATAGCATTCAGGCCACAGGACATCAAGCAGCTCATCATCGTCTTCCTCTGAGTCTGGAAGTAGCCACAGCAACAGCAGCAGCAGTGACAACAGCAGCAGGAAAAGCCATGTGAGCAGCAGCAGCAGCAGTAGCAGCAGTCACCATCACGGGGGAAAATCTGCCCACAGCTCAAGGAGAAGTCCCACGAGCAGAGGAGCCAGCACTCACCACAGACATGGATCCAGCACTCACCACAGACATGGATCCAGCCTGACACACGAGGTAGTGCCACAGAAGCTGCAGACAGACTAATCAGATGAGCCAGGCAGCACCAGGAAGTAGTCAAGATTGTAAACTGAAACTTAGAGCACACCGAGGTTCATTTTCTCCCTGTAAAAACAGTTTTTTCCAAATTCCTTTCACCTTGGAGTTTTGTTTGTTGATTTCTTTATTATTTTGTCCTTCATTTCTAAAGGCATTGGCTGTATGTGAAAGCCTGGATCTGAAAATGATTAAAGAAAATAAAGGGAATGGGGATATAAATTAAAGGGGAAAAAAATGCTTTTTCCTATGAAATACTAAAGTGCAAAAAAACATAGCATTTACGTAAAAATGCAAGTTAGAAGGGTTTAAGGTTTATTTAAAGAATTAAAAAAAAAATGACACTAACTTAAGTCCTCCTAATTATTTTTACATATAGAGCAGAGGTCATGAGTACACGCTGAGTAAAACTAAGATCAGAATGCCCATGGTCATTACTGATTAGGAAATGTAAAGCCCCATTAGGCAGTGATCATCCTTATCTTTAATACATGCTTGGTATTCTGGAACTGTACTGAGTACCAGGTAGTTCTGCAAACGCAGAAAATGTCTATGGGAACTCTGTCACTACAAAGAATTTCGGAATAATTTCTCTGAAGAAATGGTTGTATAGTAGAATACATTGTGAATGTGTATAACTCTATGAAGATATGTATGTAGATAGTATGTAGATAGACAGCTGTTCTGAATTTTGCAATAATGCACAAAATCTTAAGAAGTGTAAAAAGATAGTTTAGAAGAGTCTTGGATCCTGTATGGAAACAATCACATCCTTGAAAATTTCTGTTGTTAATGAAATAACTAAGACTGAAACCAAAATGATTCTTAATTATTGGAGATAAAGAAAGATGCACCATGATCTAAACTGCTGAAGGGCGAAGGATGCTACTTGCTATCAGCATACATAAACCGGACTGTAGGGCAGGTTATCACAATCCTTACTGGCATTTCCAAACTTCTGTTGCTTAGGAAAAGGTTCTTCATACAGAGGGATGTTGGGCAATGAAACAAGGTCCTCAAGATCACAGCACCAAGCCTGCTGGAATTCAAGAAGCATTTGAACAATACTCTCAGACATATGGTTTGAATATGGGTTGACTCAATGAGTTAGGCTCAATTATCCTTGCCAGTCCCTTTCAATATCTTGATATTCTGTGATTCTATAAACAACTATTTAGTCATCCAACTAACCATCATGTAGTTTATCGTACATACAAGGTCAGCTCCTGTTAAGGCCTGATTATGACTCAAGATCACAGAGGAGTAAAGTTAGATATATTTTCAAATTAAATTATGATTTTTATGAGGTCAGACTCACAGTAATTGATGATTTCATTCTTGGACATCATGAAATGTAATCGACATTGTATGAGTTTTTTTATGTAGCCAGATATTAATCTATGTCTTGACTTCTTTGAACCTCAAATATTTTCCATTTATTTTACACTTTAAAAACAAGATGAAAAGAGGGAAAGGAAAGCACACACACAAAAAAAGAACCAACAAAACATCACCTTACAAAGATTCTATATCCTTTCCGATGAAAAAGGAAATGGCTTTTGCCACTCCAGATTACAGAGATGTTAAAATAGAAGGGTACAAAGAAAAGAACAGAAAGCAAGTCTCTGTCCAAACTGATTTTTCAGCAGTCTTATAATACTGAAGTTGATACTTGTCAACTGTCATTGCAGGATTTTCTTGATTTCATATTCAAATCCCCCAGCATCCTGGTCACCTACTAAAGATAAAGGCAAATTTGAAAAATGTCATCATTCACAATTAGTTTTAAGTAATTTTTCAAAGAACTAGACAATAATAAGGTTTAAAGAATTAAAAGTCAATGAGAAAAACAAATAGGCTCTCTAAAATACAAAATTTTACCTCAGATCATACTTTGAATGGGAGGGAGATAACCAGGGATGTAGGGAGGAAGGATCTTTAGTGTTTTTCTTTCCTAGATGGTGCTATGAAATTAGTAATTGCATAAGAGAGGAAAGCCATTATTATGTTTTATTTAGATCTTTCTTTTTAAAAGAAATTTGGGCAGTATATGATTTTTTCCACCTGTAGACAAGAGTGTAAAAATAAACAAAAAAATCTTTCTTGGAAGTTCAGATTTTGCACAATTAAGACAAGCCTTGTTACTATAACGTTGGTTTAAGATGCTTGTCTGAAAAAATAGGAGACATCTATCTGAAATCTAGGCATTTCCCACACTCCAGGAGTGTGTGTTAATTGTCTTGTATGTTACATATTTTGCATTGTTTTGATTGCACTATATTATAGTCTTCATTATGATCATAATTGAAACTGTTTTCCACACCTGTTAAACTGCACCTTACCATTCTAGGATTTGGAAATGATATCGTACAGAACTACTGTTTGAAAGTAGCTTATTCAGTTCTAGGATCAAGGTTTCTGGCATCTATACAGAAAAAAATACCTGTATCATCAGGCAGTTTCAGCTGTCTTTCTGCCAGAACATCATAGATTTTATTTTAGAAAATACAGGATATCACAACTTAATAGCAATGGGAAATGCACAGGAACTTCACACTGGTGTGAAATTATTAGATAGGTATATGTTTCCTAAGAAACTGGGGGTAATAATATTCTTTTATAAAAAGAAGTAACAATTTGATGACCCCCCCAAAGGCCCACATACACATTGTTAAATGTGCTGCTTATTTTCATCTTGGGTCTGAAAGGTGTGACCCACAATGATGAAAAATAATTACTTCTCATCCTGTATTTGGCCATGATTTTAGAATAATTCCTAACTTACTACTGACACTTCCAAGTATTCTGTGTGACTTTTTTCTCAAAAAAACAGTTTGCAGAGTGAAAGAATTAGGCACCCTGATGCTTTGATACTGCTATTGATACATGTAGTGCTATAACGTGATGGAAAGAACAGCAATAATAGCAGAATGGCACAATCCTGAGCTGCAGCAAATGAGAACAAACCAAAATGCAATAGCCATGAACACAGAAACAAAGGAAGAAAAACTGATTACCTTTGGAAGGCCTTTGGTAGGCAGGGATCTCCAGTGAGATACCCTTGCCTCCATTGCCAACCCTTAAATGTGGTCTGGGAAGGGGTGGATCCTGGCTCCAGGCTTTCCAGTCACTCAGGTGTGTTGCATGCACCTTAGCTCCCCTGGGTTGGCCCTGTCTTCCCACCACATGCTTAATCACTGTTTCAGGCTGTGACCTAGCATTCCCACTACAGTCCAACCCTTCACGGCATGAACCAATGATTGAGTAAGTTGAAGGTAAGCCCCTCCACCAATTATGGTGATTCAGTATACTGCGACGCTTTGTACAGTTTGCCTGTCGTGGTATAGATTGACAAAATATAAGATAATTGATTGGTTCTTGGTTGAGGTTAATGTTCTTTTTTGGGCCAGTACTCAAAGGTTCTTCTGGAGGCACATAGTTGCTTGGACCAGGGAAGGTTCAGCTCATGTTTCATCAATCCCATATAGCCTACCACTGGGTGTCATACTGATCTTATAGTAACACTGAAGCATCTTGATGTCGTGTTGCTCCTCCTGGTGATCTTGCGGACTCAAAGAGACTCATGGGGAACAGCATAGATGTTTCAGAGGTACCAGAAGGGGTAGGTCGGCTCTCCACAACAAGATACAGGCCTTGTTCCTGTCCTGGGTCAACATTTTGGCTTGCACTGGGGCATGTTCCGGACATCTGTACCATACCCTTTGGCCCAATATCTGAGGCTGCATAACTATATAGGGTACTAAAAGGGGGGTGTCCTGATTTGCCACAGGGACATAATTAAGGTCCCCTTAGCGACGAAAACCAGAGTGTTGACCATGAAGTCTGCAAGCCATGTACCTATTACCGGAGGGTCCCCCAACCTCCAATTATCTTCCCCAAAGTGCAAGTAGGCCACACCACTTTGGTCCTACTTGCACCTTGCAAGGCCATTCTATTTTATGGGTACTGGGTTCTAGCTTCTCAGGGGCAGGGAGCAGAAGATTATTTTCATTGCCAATTTGGGGTTTTACCCGATTATCGGTACCTGTAATTTGGATCCAAAGTGGGGAGGCCCATGTTGTCTGTAACATCTTCTGGGCACTGGATCTGCCATCTCTAGGCTTTTCATTCAGGTCCCGCAGGGTTTTGTAGAGTCTCTTGGTCCACCCCTGCAAGGACTGAGAGTCTGTCTTCAAGGTAGCCTTAAGAATACCGTTGTAGCATTCAATAAGGCCTGCCCCCATTGGACTATATGGCAGGTGGAATCACCAATCAGTGTTGTGTTCTTCTGCCCAGCATTGTACCATTGCACCAGTGAAATGAGTCCCTACGTTGCTCTCGATGACTTGCTGTGTCCCATTGGCAGCCATCAACTTGGTGAGCGCCTTGATGGTATATGCCTGGTTCGCACTTGGCACCTGGATAGGCCTGAATTGGCCCATTTGCTGTGTCAATGCAGGTCAGGGCATATCTCACCTCCTCAGAGTGAGGGAAGGGCCCAGTGTAATCTACCAGCCATCGCTGGAGAGGACTGTGTCCTCTAGCAAGATGGGCTGTTGTTTTGGGCAAGGGTCTTGGTCTCATCTTGGAGCAAGCATCGCAGTCTCGGCATGTCTGGACAGTATCAGACAGTTGTATGGGCAGCCCCCATGCTTTAGCAGCTGCCCACATTGTCTTTTGTTTGGCATGCCTCAGCTTCTGATGACTGCAGGCAGTGTTCTTGGATGGTGAATCCTCAATCCATTGAACTCAGGCCAGTGCATCAGCTTCATCGTTTGCCAGTGACTGTAGAGGTTGGTGGCCAGAAACATGGTAGACATGTATGGTCCTGTGTTTAACCACATTCCATATGTCTAACCACACGTCTCTGCCCCAGATTGGTCAGGCATGAATAGTCCATTCCTGAGTGGCCCACTGTGCAATCCAAAGAGTGAGCCCCCAGTTGATATTCAGGACACCATCACCGGGTTCCTTGGTTATAACCATCCATATGACCCACAGTTCTGCCCATTGGCTACTCTGACCATCCCCCTCTTCAATCCAGATTGTTTCAGTGGAGGGATGGTGTGCCACCACTCTCCACTTGCTTGGGTTACCCTTGCTGGACCCATCCATATACCAGACATCTTCAGGAACGGGATATTTCCCTTCCTGAACAGGACTCTTCTCTTGGGGAGTGACCGTTGTATCACAGCAACGTGCCCGAAGAGACGTCACTGGGCCGAGGATCTTCTGAAGCTCTTTTTTTAATGGTGATGAAGACTACTCCTCCGGCTGATATAGGCAACCCATCGCGCCACTGTCTGTGCTTGGGCCACCCCTGTCTTAGGAAGGTCGGTCAGATCTTTCGCCCACCCCTGAATTGGCAAGGTTGTCTTAACTATGACTTCACATGTTTGGGTTATTGGCTCTACCACCTGTAATGCAGAGCAGGCAGCCAGTAACCGTTTTTCTAGTCATACTGTACCTCTCTTCTGCTCCATGCCAGACCTAAGACCAGAACCCAACTGGAGTTCAAATGGAATTTTAGCACTGCCATCGGCCCCAGCCAAACCCATCCTGAGTTACATGGACATCTAGTTCATCTGGAAGGGTAGGATCAAACATACCCAGTGCCTGAGCCTGTTTAACAGCTAGTTTTGCTTGCTGGAAGGCCTCTTGTTGCATTCCTCCCCAGTCCCATTTTTGGCCTTTCTGTGTGAGTTGATACAAAGGCCTCAGCAGCTGCAGTAAGTAGGGTATAAAAGAATACCAGTATCCCAGTATACCCCAAAATTCTTGCAGTTGCCGTGGCATGGTAGGGACTGGGAACACCTGAACCTTGTCTATTATCACACTGGGTAATACTTTGGTCTTTCTGGACCAAACTACACGCACTAATTTCACCTACAAACCTTGCCCTTGCACCTTTTGTGGGTTTATAGCCTACCCTTTCTCTTGTAAATGAGTAATCAATGAATCTACTGCCTTTTCTAATGCTGCCAGTGAGTCAGACGTCAACATGAGATCATCAATATAGTGGTACAGTTTGAAGATGTTAGGATTATTCCAATCTTCAAAATCATGCACCGCTAAGTTATGGCAGTATGTAGGTGAGTGCATATACCCTTGCAGCAGGACCTGAAAGGTCCACTGCCTGTCTCCCCACATAAATGCGAACTGATCTTGCAATTCTTCATGAATGGGAATACTGAAGAATGCATTTGCCAAGTCTAGGACAGAATGGCATGTTTCTATCTCCCTATTTCGTGTGTCAGGGAGGCAATATTGGGTATGACTGCATGAATGGGTGGCATGACCTTATTTAATTCTCTGTAATCCACTGTCATTCTCCATGTGCCGTCTGACTTCTGTACTGGCCATATGGGGGAATTACATGGGCTATGTGCAGGTCTTATGATCCCTACTTTTTCTAGTTCCTGCACAGCTCTTGAGATTTCCTCTTGCCCCACCCCGGCAGTCTATCCTGTTTAATATTAGTAATCCAGTGCAGATTGGGCAAATGAATAGGCTCATGTTTCTCATGGCCTCTTAATATCGCCTGCACTGTTCCAATACTCATACATCTCTCTCCGTCTGAACTCTTCTACGGTTGCCTGGAGAGTCAGACCCCATAGTATGTCTATGCCCAGTATATACTCCGTGACTGGGGCAATAAACACCTTATACTCCTGGGGTGTGAGACACCCAACCCCAACCACATCTCGGTTACAGGAATGGTCTTGTCCCCCCAAACCCACCAATCATCACCCTATAGCCCTGAAATTTGGTTGGATCACCATAAATAATTGAGGTTTTTGCACCCATGTCAACTAGTGCCATAACTCACTGTATACTCTCGCAACAAAAAAATAGTTAGTTCGACATGGGGGCCCTAGGTGCAGGGGGGCTGGCATCCCCTGTCATGCAAATAGCTGAGCAATTGCCAATTCTTTTTCCTCAGGCATAGTGGCCCAGGTCACTTGAGGAAGCTTTTTCATTTTTTTGGGAACTAGGAATTCTTCCTCAGAGGAATGATATGCATTAATAGTTAGTACCAGCAGCCATGCCACAGCAGACGCTGCTACTACTCTTTCCTTGGTTATCAAAAAATGTTGTCCTAATTTATTCAAAAAGTCAGCCATTTTTGAAGGAGATTTACTAATGGGACCATTGTCCCACGTAGGCCCCCATTTTTCAATAATCCAAGCAGCACTTAGCCACAGGGAACCCAGGAATCCTGGGGTTTCCCCTGAGAGTTCCTCTTTCAGTGTATTTGGGTTCCCAGTGACAATTCAGAGCATAATTTTTTTACGGTAATCCACTACAAATAAGTATCTGGCTGGCTCACCAAGTGTAATGCTATAATGTAATACAGCATATATATACATACATGTATACATACAGCAGCAATAGCAGAATGGCACAATCATAGGCTGCAGTAAATGAGAACAAACCAAAATGCAGCAGCTGTGAACACAGAAACAAAGGAAGAAAAACTGCTTGCCTTTGGAAGGCCTCTGGTAGGCAAGGATCTCCAGTGAGATACCCTTGCCTTCACTGCCAACCCTTAAATGAGGTTCCAGTCACTCAAGTGCATGGCATGCATCTGAGCTCCTCTGAGTTGGCCCCATCTTCCTACCACATGCTTAATCACTGTTTCAGGTCATGACCTAGCATTTCTGCTACAATGCACACTGTAAAGGCAGATGTTATTTATACAAGATGAGGAAAGACGCAGTTCCTGCATAGTTCCCAGTTTTCAAACTTTTAATCTTGGTTTGCTAAGTTACCTATAGAGATACTGCACTGGGAAACAAGGTCATCAGAGTTCTAACTTACTATTTTTCATCTTAGATCTTCTATTAATTATTATTTCATTTGAATTTATTATAATAATATGAAAGCAAAACCTAATTCTAAATTATCCACAAGAAATATTTCAGGAGATACATGAAAGATCAGTTCTAAATTACACTGAAACACACACAGGCCATGTACACACACTCTTATGCATCACATATTTGAAAAACAACAGCACATTTTCAATTCCGTAGAAAGAGCTGTGAAATCCAATCAACACACATTGTTTTTTTCAGATGACTTCTGTTTATTAGTTGTTTTCTAATGGTTCACTCTACTTTACAGTTAACATGACAGTACCTACTTTTCCTTCTGGTTAAATCTTTGGAAGATTGTATTTATTTATTTATTTATGTGATACAGTAAAGGAGGTAATCCACAGCTGTAAATTGGGACAGTGACAGTGATTTAAGTAGACAGTTATTTGAGACTGTCTCAATATGTGATCCAAAGTATCTGTGGTGTTCTTTCTCTGTCTTACTTGGATATGGAATAAATTAACACGGATTTCTGAAATCATTTAAATTCAGAAAAAGAAACAATAATATTAAATTGTGTAATAATAATGTGTGTATAATTCAATAAATAAATAACAACAATTTATTTTAAATAAGTATTAAAATAGCACATATATAGAGATAATATTAATTTAAACATACAATTATTATGTTCATTGTTATATTGTAAATTATATCTTAGTCAATTAATATTAATATTTAATACATTCAAGTCAAAAGGAATCTAATTTACTTCACACTAATAAAAAATGTAACCAGAATAACATAGATCAAAATTTGGAAAGATATATGTGCACAATGGGCTGACAGTGAGCAACCTTGGAGAGTCTTCTGTCAAATAATCCTTAGGCATAATTTGCAATCAAGTAATAAAATAATAAAAACAAATAAACAAATAAAAGTGATGAAGAAATAAATAAAAGTAGTCTTTCATTGGAAAGGAAAAGGTCTTCCTTAATGGCTGACTTAGCTTCTCCTTCCTAAGGAAAATTGCACCTGTGAGAACTCTTTCCATAGCCAGAGTGGCAGCTCTACCAAGAAACCTCCTTGGAGGACTGAACCTGTGTGTTTTTTTTGTGAGAAACTGATCTGCAGCTGACAAGCCAAACCGAAGATTACACAAACAACAGGCTTTCTTGAACTGCAGCCTATGTGCCAACAACACTCAGTTTACTTTTGGAAACAAAGCTGTGAAGGAAAGCTGTGAATAACTTGAAGCAGTGAATGAAAAGGACTACCCTCAGCTTTCAATCCATGCTGGTGTTTTGCTCCTAATTCACACTTGCCTCTGATATTGAGTGCAATTCTGAGGTACCACAGGAAATCTGTGGGAACATTTCTAGAACTCCATCACCATCCTTTCTAGCAGCACTCAGCATTATCTCCTTTTTTTTGTACTTTCCCATGGTAGTTCCCTGCTCCTTTCACCTCCTGATTTAAGTCAACTAGTGAATAGTTCACAGCAGCTTATTCCAATCATCTTCACTTTTAGAATTTGAATGCTTGCATTTCCTTACCTGTATTCATTAAAGAACTTGGACTAGAATAAAGTATATTTATTGTGGGAGGAAGAGTGAGGAATAAAAATACTGTAGATAGAATTAATCATGGCTAGCTATAATACCTATATATCTATTTGCTTTTGTGAGAAGCAGTCTGAGACAGACAGAACTGGAAGTATTCATATACATGCCACCTGCAAGTTCTATTTTTTTTTAATATATATCTTGAAATATATAAATACATGTCAAGGACTTCATTGAAAAACTCAGACACAAAACGTAGTTTCTTGACATGGAAAGATGAAATGGAAATAAACCTTGAAAAATCACTAGGTAATTTATACTGCTCACTCGTGAAAGAAGACAGAACTAATTACAGTAACAATGCAAAGATGATCAGAGGCCAGCATGTTTGAAAAGCAACTATGATAAAGACTGAATTCTCTCCTGCAATAAATCAGCAGTGCTTCTTTCAAACCATTCTCTATCCATGAAGCATTTCAGTGTTTTTCTGTAAAAAATTTCCAATTTATTTAGAGACAAGAACATGTAATTATTAGATAAAGAGCATACACACACAAAAGAAGTAAATTTTTATGTTGTAAATTCCTGTAGTATCACAAGAAAAACCAAAAACAAACAAAAACAAACAAACAAACAAAAACAGCTGCTTACACCTGCTGTTGAGCTAACTAAATTAGCAACTTTCTGAAACCTCTACTGATATTGCCAAGCATTTGCCTGAGGTTTTGTTGTTTTAATTAGATAGAAAGAAAAACAAAAACATTACCACATCTAGGAAGATAAAGAGATTGACTTAAAGGAATGGAATGGAAAGAAAAGATCTGTGAAATAAGAATTAAAATGAAAGAAATCAAGATTTAGGCAAAGACAAAAAGCAAATGCTAAAATTTAACTTGTGAGTACAATGGAACTACTCAGATACTGGAAAATAATCTGTGAAAAAGACTTCCTACATTTTGAACTGATCCTAAAAATTGATAGAGGCAAATAATAATGGAGAAAGGCATCATAAGTACTACTTGTACTCTTTTAAGAGTATAAGAATTATAAAGTTGATATTAAGATTTGCATTACATTTTTACAGAAGGATAAAGCACTTCATACACATAACTAAAACAAGAAGCTGATAAATAACTTCTTTTTGCTTTCAAGACAATTAAAACCAAAATATGTGTGATAATAATATTGCAAAATATTATTATATATATATCATATAATGTTTTCTTTTATTATATTTGTAGTTCAGCATTCTGAACAAATAGAAACATCCTTGAGCAAACTGTTTGGTTTCAATTTCTGAAAATAAGCATATTCCTTTTCAGCTTCGTTCACCATAATCTCCCTTTACTCATGATCTCCTTATGCTTTGTAGGAACTGTACTTTAAAGTCTTCCTGTCGCTACCCTTTTGAAATCCTGTGTTGAGCATTGTCTCATGAGATGCACATTGATTCTGTGAAGTGTGTAACTGATATTCATTATACCTTGCAGTTCAATGCTATCCATCATACAAGTTTCACCTACATAAAAAGCTAGTAATCTGAGATACCTGAACCACAGTTCCTGGGAATTCTGCTGAAGAAAGCAAGAGCCTAATTTGTGCAAAACTGCTTCCAAAAAAAACCAATTCTGTTTGAAAAATATTTCAGTGTGAACAATATGATCCCAACTTTTTATTTCCATGCCTGTTCAGTGAATAAGCAAAAAAGATTGAGGAAAAGTATTGCTTCTGTCCTAAGAAAAAACTATGTTTTCTTTACATAGGAACTCAGATAATCAATCAAATGTAGGAGTCTGCTTATCGCCATTATCACTTCTAATAAAGAGGAGCAAAGCATTACCCTATAGTCACAGTTTTATCTATTTTCTATTCAATTGGATGTAAAATAATTTTATACTCTATGTGTGTTATACACTTTGGAGTTTCTGAATCAATTTACCTTTCTGCTGATAACAAGGCAGTTAAAGGTCAGGGCACTTGTTCAATGATCACAAAGCTGAAAGTGTTTTGTATTCATATTCAGCGGAAGGAAAAGTCCTTCCAAAAAAAAAAAAAAAGGCTCCACTTCTTTTCTTCAACAATCCAGACAATATGTAAGGACATTTCTCAGCAGAGCAGCCACCTGCCAGTATGGGAGCACAATGTTTATCCACCTCTCTGTATCCCAAAGTGTGCCCTTCTACTCCTCCTTGTTATGTTAACCCCTAGTACCAAATGTTAGTCTTGCCTGCCTGTTCTTGAATTAGCAGATATAGAAGAACTGCAGAAAAAAATGACGATTTTGGTTCTTCACAATAAAATAAGAAGGATGGGCAATTTGTTCTTACTCTCAGATGCTGTCCTGTGATTACTGAATATTTTCTGACTATGTTGTCTCAGTCATATACATCCATAACACAGTATTTTCAGTGCTTAATGTGAATGCTTGGTGTCCTGGACATTTTGTTTGAATTTCAAACCTGTGCCTATATCATTCTACTTAGTTTCAAGGCGATGAGGTCAAAAACATCAATACATGTCAGTGACCCCCAACTCTGCTTTAGTAAAAATTACTAATAAAATATTCAGGGTGTAATATCCCACACTGTTTATACTGCACTACATCAGAACAGTGTCATCTCAGGAAGTTTACTTTATCATACAAGTTGGAAGGAAATCTGTTATTCAAAATAGATTTCTTGCAATAAATAAATCAATAGGTAAGATTTACTGTTACATGTGATTCTCAGTTAAGTTTTCCAATTGTTTACCTTAAAACACTGAACATTTTTTGAATATATGATTCAGACTAATTTTACTGATAACTTAGATACTACGTGATGGGGATGTAGCTCAATGATGGAGGACCTGCTTTGCATGTGTGAGTAATAACATTCAACATCTCCAACATCCCAACATCTCCATTGGTTTCTTGCAGGGGTGGAGAGAGAAAATCATCCTTGTGAGGCTGAGTGTGTACAAGTCTATGGGGCTGGACGACAGGCATTCCAGGGTCCTGGGTGATGTGATTGTCAAGACATTCTCTACCGTAACTAAAGAATTATGTCTGTCAGAAGAAGTCCCTTGTGACTGGAAAAAGGGAAAACATCATTTCCATTTTAATCCTGCGTCTCTTCCATCTTGGGATATTCTATGATTCTGTGATCCTAAGTGGACTTTGCAAACAGAATCCTTTCACATACAAATGTTTTAGAACTAAAATACTATTTTAACAAAGTTTTTGAAGTTTGTTTTTTTTTTTAATCAGACCTAAAACAAATAAAATGATTTTTTTTTCTACAGAAGGAATGCTATTTTTTAGTTTCTCAAAATACAATGACCTCCAACACAAACTATTCAATAATAATCTGGGTGTAGTAGAAAAGGGCTGTGTTTTCATGTCAGAGCTGTACTCTGAGTGCATTTCTGAATATATAAGATGACTTTTCATTCAGTTCTAGCTCTTAACAACTGGCCTGGGTAGACAGTAAACTGAAACAATTCAGAAAAGATTGTGCCTCAGGCCACTGTAGAAGAAGCAAAGTCATGTCATATCACCTTCCTCTGCTTCTTGGCAAGTTTTTTTGTACCTTCAGTCTGCACAATCGAAGTATTATCTGTGTTTCTCTAAATTCCTCTAGCTACAGTTCAGTAACACCTATTTCTCCAGTTATTTCTCCACTTTTCCTCTAATCCTTCCTTTTTGTCTCATACTCCTGTACACTGTCACTGCACTTCACTTTTTCATAGAAACAAACAGAATCAGTCTTACAAATGGCTAGGCAATGTGCTAAGTGCCTGTTTGGGACCACTGTGTTACACACACAATCTCATAAGATCACAGCGCAAGAAAGTGAAATTGCCTATGAACAGGAGTCAGTAATAGAAGTTTGCACGCTAAACAACAGTTGTGCTGGGAAAAAAAAGCACTTCAGAAAGGAGTTACTGTTGATTACACAATGATATTGGCATATCCAGCTCATTTTTGCTGAAAAATGAAAAAGAATCATGAACTGAGAAAAAATCAAAAAAATAAACAACAACAAAACCAGGAGATTTTAACTTGAGGCACTCATAATGTACAAGCTCAAATTCGTAAGCACAGTGTGTCCCATACAGACACCCTGCATACACACAGACCACACAACCCCACCAGATACCTGAGCTGCAATTTCTCTATGTGTAGTGCTACAGTTTCTTAATAATTTCAGACACATTAATGCAAAACCCAGTCTTTGAGTGGTTTTTAGTTCTTCCTTTTAAGGAGAGAGCATAATTTTCCCTTTTATTTTGTGCCCTCCTCCCCCCACCTTCAATCTACTGCTATCCTATTCAGCAATACAGGACTTTTGAAGCAAGCATTGATTGCTAACCAACCTTCACTACGAAAAAAAGATGTTTTATCAGTGTAAGCCATTTATGTGTATGTACAAACATGTCTATTGCCTTAACCCAAGGATTCCTTAGAAATTTTGAATGTTCTTCATTTAACAGAGCTGATTCACAATACCATCTCTGGGAAAAACACACTGAAGCATGGAATTGCTCTTGAAGACCTTGAGAAACAGAAATGACATGTGGCATTCCTCTCAGGGCAGAGTAAGGTTGCATGGCTATTTTTTCCAAGTGGAACAGCTTGCTGAAGGTATCACGTCACAGGACAAAAGCCAGTGTATGGGGGCACGGTTTAGAGCATATTGTATGATAGGGAATGTTTTGGTTCTAGCTAGACATATTTATAAGCATTTTTTGAAATTTACTCACTTGCTCTGTCAGAACTGCAATTTGTTCTTCTTTTAGATAGAGTACAACATCCATTTCTTTCATGAGACACTGAGGAAGATAGAGAGCTTTTATATAAGACAAAAACGTTGAAGGAAGACACAGGGAAGGTATCAAGATATGATGAAGAAAGTGCTTTAATTCTCACAAGGTCCATGAGAGCTTAATTAAAAGTAACACTGTGTATGTAGAGTTTGGTGTGAACTAATTTAAATTTATGATTATTTGTGCAACATTCTGTGCCTTCCCCCTCTAATTATGTCTCCATAAAAAAAAAAAAAAAAAGTCATGGATTCATAGAGCTTTGTTTTGCTTAAGGTTTAAGGGAGCTGGAATATTTGTATTTAACAGCTGCATTTTGACTACCATGCTGATTAGTGCCTTGCTGCAAAAACAACCTTTAATTTCAGAAGAGATAGTCATCAAAAAAATAAGTTTTATTTGTTCTTAGGTTAAGAAATTGATCCTGTTCACACTGTTTAGGAAGAAAGCATTATAATTAAGGAAAAGACAAGATGTTTGCACACACAATATATTGTGTTATGAAATCTATCCTTTGCAGCTACACGCACATATTTCAAGCCATTACATGACATAACAAAGTCTTCCTTTACATAAGAAATAAAGCACACAGGCCTAAAGCTCGTCTTTACCAAATGTTGTCGGTTATTGAGAAAAGTTATACATACCAGGCAATTGCCTTCAAAAGGAATGTCTCAAAGGAGAAAAAACACTGAATTAAACTCTAAAGCAATGCTGAATGTCAAACATAGTGTATTGGTGAAAACATCAGTGTATTAACCTCATAACAGTTGTAAAGCCCCATGAAGTTTCCAATTGCTGCTTGTGTGATCAAGCTTGCATGACTCATACATTAGGCTTTCCCAGTTATGGACAATGATGTGACCAAGTCCATCATGCTGTCATGAACACTCTCTATTGTCTGCTCAACATGTGGTTTTTTCATTTTACTTCTTTGCAGTTCATTAACCACAGTTGTCATTGTGGTCCTCGTGGCTTTTGATAAAGAAGTGGCTTAGCTACACAACAGGGATGGGAGGCATGGCAGGCAACATGTAGGATCCTTCTTTACATTACATTACATTACATTTACAGGTAGGATCCTTCTTTACATTTACACATTAGCATGTGTGGTACTATCCATGATGACTGGTAGTTGGGAAGAGAGATTTGCCATGACCATGTAGCAGAAAAGTATTTTTGGCACAAGATAGTTTTGAGGAACAGAGAAGCACAATGCAGTTACAGCTAGTCTATAAACTAAAAATTTTGGTCATGGACAGCCTATATTACAATCAGCTTCAGCTGTCAGTAGTACTGTTCATTCAGAAGTACATGATGGATTTTTCCATTCAGCCCCTTTTTCCTTCCTACTATAATGAAAAGTGGAATCAAACATCTGATAGTGCGCCTCCATCAGGTCTTCAGACTGAAAAGAAATGATCATTTTAGAATCCTCTTTCACTTTGCGACTTACTTTCTTTGCCCTATTTAATTACAGACTAATTTTTCCTTCCACACCTTCCAAATAAATAAAACTGGGGAAGGATGGATTCTGTCAGAAAATAGTTTGTCCATTTGTGTGGTTAAAAGAAAAAGAGATGTCAACATTCTCTTTCTTACTGCCAAGCTCCAAAAAGGTTAAGCACATAGAAAAAAAAGAACAACCCCAAAACAAAACAAAACAAAACAAAACAAAAAACACTTCCTGTTTGCACAACTCCTTAAGGAGTGTTCTTGACTGTAAAAATAGGTTATCTTTGATCATCTGTCCTCTTGTGCATCTCACACTGCATGTAGAGCACCACTCTCTCTGGGCTCAGCATTGTTTGATGCCTCTAGCCTCTGGTACTTGGAGCCTTACATATTCCAGAGGGTAATCTATGGCCATGCTTGAAGCTGCCTTTGCAAGCCTGTCATCTGGGTAGGGAGTAAATCTGGTCTTGAGAACAGGCTCTGGACTTGTGTGTTTCCACTTACTCTCATTCCACTTGCTGTATTAGGACTCTTACAATACTGTGTCTCTATGAATTCACATTTGGGTACTACAGTGCATGGAAGACCCTAATGACATCACTGCCAAGCCACACCTAATACTAATTGTCTAAATATTCATGGGCATCATTACCACCCAGATATCTGCTGGGATAGTGGCACTGCGGGTGACAGACAATACAGGAGATTCCTGGAGTCTGTTGAGGATAACTTCCTGGTCCAGGTACTAGACAGACTGACCTGAGGTGAAGCCTTACTGGACCTGGTGCTCACCAATGCAGAGGAGAGCATTAGAGAGGTTAAGATTGGAGGCAGCCTGGGCTGTAGTGATCATGCCATGGTGGAGTTTGTGATCTGTAGGAATGCAGGCCTGGCAAAAAGTAGAGTCAGGACCCTGAAGTTCAGGAGAACAAAATTCCAGCTGCTCAAGGAACTGCTGGATGGGATCTCCTGGGAAACTGTCCTTAAGAGCATAGGAACAGAACAGAGCTGGCAGCTCTTTAAGGACACCCTTCTGCAAGTGCAAGAGCTCTCCATCCCCTGGCAGAAGAAATTGAGCAGAGGAGGCGGGCAACTGGTGTGGCTGAGCAAGGACCTGGACCTTTAACTGAGAGAAAAGAGAGAGATGTACAGGAAGTGGAAGCAGGGTTGTGTAGCCTGGGAAGAATACCGGGATGTTGTCTGCATGTGCAGAGATAAGTTCAGGGAAACCAAGGCACATAAGGAGCTGAACTTGGTGAGGGATGTGAAAAAGAACAAGGGGTTCAACAGGTGCATAGGTAGGAAGAGACAAGCCAAGAGGGTTTTCTCCCTCTGATAAATGAGGATGGAGAACTGGCTTCTTCAGACATGGAAAAAGCTGAGGTGCTCACTAAGTGCCTTGCCTCAGTCTTTACTGGTGGCCAGGCTCCCCATGTCTGGCAGGACCCTGAACCTCCAGGTGTGGATAAGAGGAGCAGATTCTGTCCCACTGTAACAGTAGAACAAGCCTGAGACCTCCTCATGAAACTGAATGTATGTAAGTCCATGAGGCCGGATGATATGCACCCGAGGGTTCTGAGAGAGACGACTGATGTGGTTGCCAAGCCACTCTCCATCATATTTGAAAAATCATGGCTGTTGGGTGAAATCCCCAGTGACTGGAAAAAGGTAAAAATTACTCCCATTTTTAAGAAAGGGAGAAAGGATGAACTGGGGAACTACAGGCTGGTAAGCCTTACCTCTGTACCTGGGAAGATCATGGAGCAGATCCTCCTGGTTACCATGTTAAGGCACATACGAGATGAAGAGGTGATCTGAGACAG
>JANHGO010000020.1:35342416-35353861 GCA_024606505.1 Aquila spilogaster
GGAATCTCTGAAGGTGGCTTATTTATGTGTGTGAAGTTTGTAATTTGGAGATTTTACACTAAAGTATACACATAGTGGTATATTTGTATATGTACATACATATCTTTTGTATCTTAAGTACCACTACAACTACCATTAGACCTACCAGCCCTGCCAGTATTGGCAGCAGACTACGCTTGTAGCAGGAATCCCTTTCTCCCCCACTTGTCTGAACAGCAATTTCCTACCTCTCCCAGCAATGCCACTCAGCATGGCCAGCGTCAAGCAGAGCTGATCTGTGCCTGCAGAGTGTGTCTGATGCATCCTGAATCATTGGATTTGGGATGCAAGCACAGAGCAATTGGACATGGGCAACAGATCTGATGCAGTGTCCTGTAGCTACACTCTAAAAACCCAGCCTCTTAAAGTGAATTATGGATTAACCCTGCCAGGATCTAGTCCTTAATGTCTTAATCCATGATCATAAGAAGTAAAAGCACAGCAGGCCACTGAACCTAGGTCTCCTAGTATCAAACTAATGGTCTAACCATTGGGTCATTCTTTACAATTCAAGAGCTGAGCCTCAATTCCTCTCTAATGCCTAATTCACTATCCCATAGTGTTATCTAGTTACACAATCCAATTCACTTGACTTAAATCTGCTGATCGTTCTGTTTATTGGCTTGAAAAGAATCTAGTATCATGCTAATATTTTAAAATTTGGTTATTGCCAGTATGTGCTTTAGCTATTACAGAAATTTTTTAACAAAGTTGCTCAATACCAAAAATAATCAATGAGCATATTTTCATTTGGGGAAGAATGGCTAAACAAATTATAGCAAAAATTGGCTTATTCTATTATTCAGTTGCTAATACTAACAGTAATACGCATTGTTGGGCAATTTCAGTTTACACAGAGGCACCTATTGAAAAAATACAAGTCACAATTCAAGCAGGAGACCAAGCTCCTACAAAAATGGTACGTTTAGTAACATTTGAAGATCCAGAGGCACAAGTATCTTCCAGAAAAGAAGCAATTAAAAGAGTGAAGAAAATCCTTGATGATACTGATGACCAGGTACTGCTGTAAAAATCCACTTCTAGATTTGTGGGAGACATTACGCAAAGCTTAGTTATTTATATTTCTTTTACTAAGTAGCTTCCTTTGTTTAGATAGTATACAAAAATTGGAAAAGACAGGCTTTTAGGTACACAAGTCTTTCTGCAGGTCTTTTGTTTGCATTCACCTCTTCTGCAGGTGAAGGGCATTAGGAAGAGCAGGTTGGTTTTCTAGGTTTTTCTGAAAATCTCTTCTAAGACACAAAATAGCTGTTGTGGGCCCAAAAGGTAGTCTGTTCTTTTCAGTTACTGCAACTGTAGCAAAAAGGTACTACACCTACTTACACAACTTGCCCTGAGATAGTCCCAGCTACAGCACAGTCACTACCAACCTTAGTTACATGTAATTGTATGACCAACAATTTCTACACATGTTCATTAACACAAAAGGGTTTGGGATATTGTTTTACTTATGTGTGGGTTTAACACATTATGAATTTGCCTTATTGTGATGTATTGCAAGAATGCTGTCAGGCGTACATCTTCTCTTCTAAGGCAGCAGAGAGATTCATAGCTCGCTCTGTCTGATTTTACTTATAGCCTTCTGCAGGAACACAAAAAAAATAATTTTGTTTTTCCAATGGTACCATTGACTAGGGGACAAGAAAATCCAGAAGTTCATCGTCCAGTGCCAGCAGCAGCAGGAGAAGTGCCCAGAGTACAACGAGCAGCCCCTACAGCAGTGACTCTGACAACAGAGCATCACAGGGAGGCACCCAGATAAATCTGAAAACGAGACCGTCCAAAGCCAAAGGAAAGAAATTCTACCCCTTTGGGGACAGCAGTGGTAGCAGCAGTAGCAGTAGTGGTAGCAGCAGCAGTAGCAGTAGTGGTAGCAGCAGCAGTAGCAGCAGCAAAAGCAGTAGCAGTAGCAGTAGCAGTAGTAGTGGTAGTAGTAGCAGCAAAAGCAGCAGTAGTAGCAGCAAAGGCAGTAGTAGCAGTAGTAGTAGTAGCAGCAAAAGCAGCAGTAGTAGCAGCAGTAGTAGCAGCAAAAGCAGTAGTAGCAGTAGCAAAAGCAGTAGCAGTAGTAGCAGCAGCAAGGGCAGCAGCAGCAGTAGCAAAAGCAAGGGCAGCAGTGGTAGTAGCAGTAGTAGCAGCAAAAGCAGGAGTAGCAGCAGCAGCAAGGGCAGCAGCAGAAGCAGTAGTAGCAGCAGCAAAGGCAGCAGCAGTAGCAGCCCAGGTAGCAGCAACAGCAGCAGCAGCAGTAGCAAAGCATCTGGTATAAAGCCTAAGGCTAAGAAGCAGTCCAAGACCACACCATTTCCACGAGCCACCGCTGCTGAAGGAGAGAGGAGTGTCGGTGAGCAGAAGCATAAAACACAGAGTAGCAGCAGTAGCAGCAGAAGCACCAGCAGTGGTACCAGCAGCAGCACCAGTGAAAGTACTCGTGCTTCCCATCGCCACAGCAAATATGACAGACAAGCTGAGAAGAAACGTGTCAAGTCCCAATTTAACGGTCACAGTAGTTACAACATTTCTACAGAATGGGTAAGGTTTTCTAATGCTTTACTTCTGCTAGGAGGTGATCCTTACTGAGCTGTAGTTAATAACTTCTTTTGGAATTTTGCAGGAATATCACCTTCCAAAAGTATATCGGCTCCGCTTCAGGTCTGCTCGCATCCATTGGGTAGGTCCCTTATTCAAGTGCACATTCCCATGGTGGCTATAGTTGATATGATCAAACATATTACTGAAGAGCTTTGTTTGGTTCATTTCACTTGAGCGTCCCATACTGTCTGATAACAACATTGACAATGGCCAAAATAAGCAGATTTATTACTAAAATACTATTACACTACATCTTTCTGTTGTTGCAGCACTCGCAATCCTCAAATTTGGGTCAGGACACCTTTGGGCTAGATGCTGTACAATGTAGCCAAGCTAAGTTAACAAAGATGGTGGGGGAAGTATAGAACAGCAGGATCTTATAATGGGAATAGCTGTGTCCACAGTTCTTACGCAATTATGGCAAAATCTTCAGGTATGTGGATTGTATCAGAAACCAGGCTCAGTATCCATTACGGCACAGAGGTATTTAAACTACATATTAGAAGTACGATAATGTAGTGGCTTTTGTAGGTGTTACCTGTAAAGTTATTATGCATCCTGCTTGTGAAAGAGGAAGATGATTTACAGTGTTTTTAATTAAATCGTAATCTCTTTTTTATTTCTAAAAAATATGGATATATTTGACGACTTACTAAGCATCAGCTTTTATTTTCCCTAACATTAGACCTGGACAATGTGATGTTGCCATTTGCAATCATTGTCTATGCGGCCTTCCTATCAGCAGAGGGGTCCGGGTGGATCTGAGGCACATTCCTACCCAACATGTTTCATGTCTGCATATGATAATAAAAATAACACTCTAGATATGTTTAAGTCTGTCTGTTGCCTATAGAGGGAGGCTGATAGCTCTGATACTGATGTCCACACTGTAAAACTAGAGGCCACGTCACAGCTTTTTCACCCATTTTTGTTTCACAGCATCCAGATGGTAAGATATCAAGCAGCTCATCGTCATCTTCCTCTGAGTTGGGAAGCAGCCACAGCAACAGCAGCAGCAGTGGCAGGAGCAGCAGGAGCAGCCGCCCAGGCAGCACCAGCAGCAGCAGCAGCAGCAGCAGCAGCCACCGCCATGGAGAAAATGCTGGCCACAGCTCAAGGAGGAGTCACCCGAGCAGAGGAGTCAGCATCCACCACAGCCGTGGGTCCAGGCTGACGCGTGAGGTACTACTGACTGCGTGGAACAAACAAGTAGCCGGGCTCTCGGTAGATGTGGTGGCACGCTGACCAGCTGAGGTGGTTAGGCTCAGGAAGTACGCTGCGAGTAGAGTTTGTACACTGAAAGTTAAAGTCCGCTGAGATATTTCCCCCCCGTGAAAACATTTTTCCCAAATTCTCTTGGCTTCAGGGGTTTGTTTTCTGGTTTCTTGGATATGTTTTCCTTCCTTTCTAAAGGTGTTTGCAGTATGTGAAAGCCTGGATTTGGAAATTATAAATATTGAAGGGAATGGGGTTCTAAGTTAAAGGGGAAAGAATTTTCTTCTTCCTATGACAGCCCAAAATGCAAAATAAATTGCATTAAGGTAAAAATGAGGAGGAAATAAATAGACTTCATTTAAAGATTTTTTTTAACTTAAGTCCACCTAATTACTTTTAGATGTAGACCTGAAGTCATGAGTGCATGCAGAGTATAACTAAAATCAGACTCTCCATGGTTATTACTGGTTGGTAAATGTAAAGTCCCATTAAGCACAGATCATCTTTATCTTTATTACACACTTAGTATTCTATAATTGTACTGAGCAAAGGTATCTACATAATAATAGAACAAATGGCTCTGCAAATGCAGGAGATGTCTATGGGAACTCTGCTAGTAAGAAGGATTTCAAAATAATCAGTTGGCATGAAGGAGCTGTAGTAGAGTAAAATACATTGTGAATGTGTATCCTGCTATGAAGATATCTAGTACATACTGTAGGCAGCTATTTGAAATATTAAAATAATGAACAAAATCTTACTACATGCATAAAGATAGTTTGGAAGAGTCTTGGATCCCTTATCAAAACAATCATGTCTTTGAAAATTCCTGGTAGTAATGAAATAATCAAGATTCCAACCAAATTTATCCTTAAATATTGGGGATATAGAAATACATACCGCAAACTAAACTGATGAAGGACGAGGGCTGCTTCCTGCTATCAGCACACATAAACTGGACTGTAGGGTCTCCAGTGAATAGACAGAAATACTTAAGCACAGATGGTTGGGGCTTGTTTTTCAGCGCAACTTCCTGGGAGACGTAATTCCACCTGGCATTACGATTGTGGCACAGGCAGTAAGGAGTGACAACAGAAATCAAGGTTATCAAGCTACAGCATATGTTCGTTCTGATGCTGCCAAAGTTGATGTGCAACTAGTTGTGGTTCAGCTGGCTGAAACCAATTGGAAAGCATGTGCTGATGCTGTAATACTGCCTCTGAAAGCACAGGTAAGTACACAGGCAGCTTTGCCAAGCGAGACATCTAAAAGGCCCAGTTTTTTAAATAAGCACAGAGCACCTGCTGATTAGAAAGTCCAAACAAAGAATGCATACGTATTTTGAAATGTGCTCCAATTTTAGTAAAAATTCAGAAAATGTTCATAGATCTCATTCTCCTTTTGAATTAAAACAAAAACAAACACAAAACAAATACCAGCCACTTCAAAATCAGACTCCCCCCAAAATTTTGATTTTCAAGATGCATCAAAATATTATTCATAGAAGTACTTTAAAAGTTTGAAAAATTTATCTACTTATTATTTATCATTCAATATAAGTTTACTTTTCTGGGAATCAAACTGTTTTTCTCTCTGTAAATCACTTCATACGATCAATCACTCAAAGATGCTTGAAACGTTCTATTTCTTGGGAAAACAGATGACAGAAAAATTAAGGTTAGATAATGGGTTGATGCCTGAGAAAACATAGATGAAATTATAGGTCTTTTCTATTTTCACCCCTTCCTTTGCTGTGCTTCCAGTGCAACTATAAAGGAAAGAAGTCTTTGGATAACAATTTACAAAATTCTACTTTGTGCAGCAGCGATTAACTCATTCATTCTGTTAGTTCAGCATTGAAAATGTGGAGGTTCAAGACAGGAAGTACTGCAGAACAGGCATCTTAATCCAATCTTCTTCTAGAACAAAATATATTACTGATTATTAACTTACCAAGTTTAAGGAAATCTCAGGAAATTATGGTTAACCTTAGCCTATCTAGAGTGAAAAAAAGACATGGAAACATAAAAGATCAATGTAAAATTTTAGGAAAGAAGAAAAAATTCTATTTTGAAATTACTAATGATGTTTCTGTGATTCTTTTCTGAAATTCAGGTGCCTGTTTTCCTGTCTGTAAAGGCTGGAATGAGATGGGGCAAGGAGTGTCGAGACTACAGGATAGCAGCCATGGCTACCACAGGCCAACTGGCGAGGAAGCCAGCCGTGCAGCTGAAGGTGCAATGGGGAAATGTTCCTTCCTGGATAAAAAAGACAAGCACAGAGTATGTAATTTACTCTTTCCTAAATTGTGTTGCCTTTTTTTACATTAGTTGGCATGATAAATGCACTGAAAGAACTAGATGATTTTTTGAACACAGATATTTTTGAAGAAAACACAAGGTCAGGGGCACAACACTATTCTCTGAACGTCTTCTAGCACCCCCACATGTTTCCTATTAAAAGGCATCCTCCAAATATTTAAAATTTGACACGCTTAATTTCATTTCCCTTATTAAATGGTTAGATATTTCAGTTCAAAATGCCTCTTTGTTTTGAAATGTCCATCTATTTAGTATTTAAAAAAAAAAACAATACTGTTTAAATGATAAAAATAAAAACAATGTGTTTCCTTAGGATAAAATTAACCATTTAGTTTGACCCAAAGCACTTTTTCTTTGACTTCTCAGTTTTCCCTTTTTTTCCCCTGATTTTTCAGAAATGCCAACAATTCTCACTGTCTTTGCTCATGGAGCTGAGTTTGTCACATCTTATTTATCTCTAGATTCATGCATTATGTTCCTGGTGCAGCACTTGTGTTGGGCTTCTCAGAGGCACATCAGAGAAACCCGTCTCGTGAACTTATAGTAAGGGCAGCTGCCACATCTCCACGAACAATTGATACATTAATTAAACTTCCTGGGGTACGTGTCAATTTTATTTTCTTTTTCCCTATATTGAATGGATTTTCTACTTATTTGTTTTGATACTTAAACATAAAAGAAAATTAATAATACCTTTTTAGAGGAGCTGGTATATACCTGACAACATGAGTATTGAAATACGCTTGATTTTGTACTGCCTTGGTGAAATGGAACAACAAGCAAAAGTAGAAAACCCTATAGTGAAATACTTTATTTCCACACTGAGAACAGTGGTTAGACCCAGACTGCCTCGAATATGACTGCTCTACACTTGCAGCTTTTTTCTTTTTTACCCTAAGTGACAGTTCTGTGAGATGTATATGGGCCTGAGAGCAGATAAGGGAGACCTTGAGAACATCTTGCACTCCATAGAAGCCATGTGCAGCATCTAATTATGTTTGTGCTTCAGTCCCACAGCTGCAGTTGACCACACTCTGCAAGACATGTCTGCGCAAGTTACGACAGCCACAAATAATTTTGTGGCTTTAACTCAGCTTTAACTAAACTGAAGCAGTTAGTTACACTCGCAGAGCAGCTTGCACAGGATCTGCAGAATCCCACTGATTAATTGGTCCTTGTCCACCAAATCCCTGTGCACTGCTTTGAAAGTTTTCCCCTGCGGATTTGTGGTAAATTAATAACAGCTCACTATTCATAAACAGAGAAATTAGTGTGTCTTTAACCTTCCGTTTTGCTTCAGAATTGCAGGATCTTTATTATATGATAATGAAGAAGTAGGCACATTAAGCATTAGGTTGATGCTCTTGGTAAATGTCTTTTGTATCTCCAGTAAGAAATCTTACCACTATGGCACATTATGCCATTTTTCAGCCTTTAATGGATGCTACTCACTTTGCCAGACACATCCATCAAATTAGTTACTTAAATTGTTGAACTGATTTTTCAAGAAGTCACATACTTATCATTTAAACTTCATCTACATAGGTTACTTTCTAATGTTCTTAACGATTTCTTATAAAACTCAGGAACTGAGACCAGAAGAAGAGAGTGTGATTGCTAAGAAAAACCTGAGATTTGGGCATATCCTGGAGAGACTAACAAAACTGCAATTGTATATCTTCAAGATATTTTTCCAGGATGTCTTTTTTGTTTGTCTCTTTGCAGTGATATCATGAGCAATATGGTTCAATATATCTTAATGTTTTTTTCATTTCTACTTTTTCAGGTAACACTTTACTATCAGGGATTTCGAGTGCCATTCACTTTGCCCTTAGGGCCATCATCTTCATCATATGAGACTAGAGATATCACTGCTTGGAATTTCCTTCCTCAAATAGCTTCACAAATAGCACAAGAAGATCAATGTAAGTACTACTTATATGATTGTCTCATGAGGAAGCAATGTTTGTAGATCCATCCTCTGCTATGACTGGGACTTTTCTTCCCCCACAGTGGTCTTCTAGAGGGAAGCTTAGTGTCTCTAACCCTGCTTTCTCAGCAGTTCATTTTATCACTTAAAAGCATGTTTACTGGTAGGTGGACAAAGAGACTTTAAACTGATGTAAATCTTCAGAGTTCAGGAATCATTCCTATCTGCAAACTGTGGAGATTGTCTTTTGCCCCTTCTAAGAAGGTGCCATATCTGCGTTGAGAGGCATCAGACAATGGGTACAAGACAGATAATTAATTTTCTGCCATGTTTATTTCACTCAGAGGGTGGTGATGCACTGGAACAGGCTGCCCAGAGAGGTTGTGGATGCCACATCCCTGGAGGCAAGCCTGGATGTGGCTCTGGGCAGCCTGGTCTAGTGGTTGGCAACTCTGCCCACGGCAGGGGGGAGTTGAAACTCGATGATCTTTGAGGTCCTTTTCAACCCAGGCCTTTCTATGACTCTATGATTGACTATTTTATTTCAAAAAAAGATTCATATGAGTTTTAAGTGACTGGTGTCTAGCACTTCGGTGGGAAATATGAACTAATTTTTGTAATGGTTACTACTTTTAATTTCTGAAGACATTAGTAAGTTTTAGTCACTACTGTCTTGAGGTTTGCTTTTAGCACATCATCAAAATCAATACTAATATAGTCTACATCTGTTAGCAATTCTGTAGTGATATCCTATCCTTACAGACTCTGGCAGCATCAAAAGATTCTGCCAAGGAGATGTTGAAGTTTTTTCTATTTGCTGTGTAGTCCAATCTCAGAGAGGCAGCCTTCAATACTTTGCAGCAACACACATGCCATTGTCACATCTGCCATTTCTTTTCTGGTTTTGTTTTGCAGCCACATGTGAAGTCCGCAAGGGAGATTTCAAAACATTCGATCGCATGAGCTTTACATGTTCTTTCAATAAAAGCTGCAACCTGATAGTGGCCCAAGACTGTACTGAACATCCAAAATTCATCATTACTACAAGAAAAGTTGATCACCAGTCTTTCTCAAGAGAGGTTCACATAAATACAAGCTCAGTGTAAGCGTGGTTTATTCTGAAGGCTCAATAATTAGACATAAAACTTCAGGGAATTAGTCTGGGGAAGGGAGATGTCTAGTTTGGGTGCAACTAGTTTACAGCCATATATTTGAGGATTTACAGAAACCTCATCTGACACTCTTTGGTTTCATTTTCCTCATACTCAGTGTTGCAGTCAGGATTTTATAACCTGCTCCATGAGTTCCCACATTGTCTTTTCTTCAAAGGTTGAATCTCAGCATCCAAAGTTCCAATAAATTTTGCATTTTGAAATGAAAGCAGCTCAGTTACTCATTCAAGATCCAGATGTTCAAATTAGCTCTCTGCTAGCTTTGGTCACAAATATACTACCTTACACATTTTAAATTAACCACTACTTTCTTTTTTTTTTTTCTTTTTTCCTCAGGAACATCACAATCTGTCCTGCAGCAAGTTCATCTCTGCTTGTGACATGCAATAAAGAATCAGTACTCTCAGACAGTGGAGTTTCTGTGTATGAAAAAGGTGAGCTTTGATACCCACATTTCTAGGACTGATTCAGAAATCAAGTATCTTCAAGAGTCTATTTTTTATAAGCTTCACAGGAACATCGTAATGTTAATAAAACATAAACGGGATTAATTCAAAGAAAAAAACTGGAGATCGTCTTGATATTTGTATTGCTTTATAATTCTGTGTTTCCTGTAGCAGATACACGCTTAATTTTCCTTGGTATAACTGAGAGGTAAAGAAAGCCCTTTCTTACACACACTTTATGTCCAAGACTGGTGCTTGTTTACAAAAAGCATGTTTATTATAGTCACAGTTACATGCTTTGGGCCAGATATTTAGCTGGAGAACCACCAATGTCATTTTCATTTAAAGATTTAATAGACTAGATACAAAAGTAAGTTCCAACTACAGGAAACCACCATCGACCGCTTTCACAAATGAATAGAGCATTTCTTCTCTTTTTGCTTTCTCTCTCCACAAAACAGAACAAAAAAATTCCAAACATTCTGACTAAAGCAGAACAATGGTAATTGTGAAGGAAAATGATGTACTTTGTGCTACTCAGTTTCTCCATTACTTTACTTTAAAGTTATGATTAACTATCCTTTTACAGACAATATTAAAATTTATAAAAATGGAACAACAGTTATTGTGGAAGCTCCAACACATGGACTGAAGAAAGTGAATTTTGATGGTGAGATCCTTAAGGTATGGTGCTTTCTTTCAAAGTTACTGCCTTCTTTCTGTTCAGTGCTTTGGCAATGTAACAGACCGTCACCTCTGTATTCACTAAAAAGATGCACTGTTTTACAGGTTACTGTTGCTTCATGGATGAGAGGAAAGACCTGTGGAGTCTGTGGAAATAATGACAGAGAAAAGCACAATGAACTCCTAATGCCAAATCATAAGCTGGCACACAGCTGTTCTGCTTTTGTTCATTCATGGGTATTGCTAGAAGAAACCTGCTCTGGTGGTGAGTAGATCTGAAAACAATTTATGCTTGGAGAGAATACGATTTTGGCTTTCCTCTGTCAATAGCTGGAAAGATTTTTTCTTTTAAAAGCAGTACTTCATTTAAAATGACAATAGCAGTATATACACATTTTAACTTCATTAACCACTGATTTTTAAAATACTGCCTGTGAACACAGGGAATATACAATACAGCAAGTCTTTGTCTCATGTGCAGTTCAATGTTAAATAATTGATTCTAACATAATTTCTTACACTGAGTCGCGTATTTCTTCAAGAGGCAAACTTAGACCTAAACTCACCTAATTGAAGTCAGTTTGATTTTTACTGCTGAGTCAAAGCAGTTGTAGCCGCTGTCTGTAGGCTTAATTTAATGAAACAAATTGCATACTATGAATGTAGTAGGTCAGATCTTTAGTATATGTAAATTTTCAGAGTGCACAAAATTTATTTTTGTTCTGCATCATCTGAGGGTGCAGTTTCAGGGAAATATTTAGAAATACAACTAAGGTAAAAGTTTCCTCTCACATAGAGCTGGAAGAATAATGACGGTCTCCCATAACATCAATACAGTTTTGTTTCGTACATCTCCATTTACCTTGGACTTGAGACAACTGTATTGAAGTTAATGGTTGCTTTCTCCTTGACTTCAGCGGCATCAGACTTGTACTTATCTGTATGTCAGGAAACAGTCATAGCTGGGATCCTGTTAAGTTACATTATACCTTTCTAGTGAGATAATTGCAGCATTATAAAAATCATCCAAT
>JANHGO010000020.1:35354211-35371331 GCA_024606505.1 Aquila spilogaster
ACCTTTATTATTGCAAGGATCGATTGGGATTTATTTCTACAATTTTAACTACCTTTCCTTTTCCTCTTAGGGTGCAAGCTGCAGCGCAGTTATGTGAAGCTGAATCGAAAGCCTACTATTGATGGAGAGGAATCTACGTGCTACTCTGTTGACCCAGTACTGAAATGTATGAAAGACTGTACTCCAATCGAAAAAACTTCAGTTAAGGTTGGCTTCCACTGTTTCCCAAGAGGTACAATATTTTTCTCTCTGTGTCACGTACTGTAGGAGCTCTGTCAGAGCACTCAAAAGAACAAAACACAGCACAGCCACGCACAGACCTGTATTGCTCTGGCTCCTCTCTGAGCTGCTGTTTTTAATCCCATTAGTATTTGCTATAACCACTGACAGTACTGGCCAGCTAAAAGCTAGTTTAGATGATGGCAGGTAGCATCATCTGAGAAAAACATTTGAGGTGGTAAAAGGGGCAGCAGTGATCGATAAAATTTTTTTCACGTTTTCAGGATCTCCATAAAGTTGAGATAAGCAACAGTGAGTCCTTTTATGCACATTACAGCCTGCAATTTTGTGAAGACCAGGTCAAGCCGGGTGGTTGAAAGTCAGTCAAGTAGTGTGACATGACTGCTGTGATTAGGCTGCCATGCTATGCCACTGTGCAATACATCAGCAAAAAAACACATTGCTGAAATGTTCTCTAGATTGTTCCAAAAAAAGGTTTGTTTTTGAAGGTATTTTATACAGACACAATCGTGCCCCAGATTTTTAAAAATACTGGGCCTTTTTCTGCTTTCACTTATACCAATTTGTCATGGATGTGATGCATTGTCTAACACAGGTTCACACTGAAATTATATAAGCATGAGAGGAGAATCCAACCTGGAACATACAGATATTTCTGGTGCATTCCTTCCTAAATCTTTTAATGAGTTACACAGTACATATATACCTTAGAGGGAAACCTACCATTAGGGAGTATCTACTGAAGTGGTCTGTTCTCTGTGTTAACCATTGTTGGCCAAATCCATTGTTAGCTGAGATAATCCAGTGTAGTTTCACTGAAGCCAATGGACCCGTGTTGAATAATACTGGAGAGGAACAGAGTATTTTATGTCTGATTTTAAACAACATCCTATGTAGAACTTTGCACTTTGCTCATGTTATTAATATCTGCAATGAGTATCTGTCTATAATAGTCAACCATCTACAACAGCCTATTCAACAAGTAGCACAGAGAGAGTGCTAATAGTTTTCTGATGGCTCCCTGAGATGTGAATAGATGCATCCTTTTATGAAAAGAAAAACCCACCCTCAATAAAAAAAACCTTCCAAAATCTTGTCATATCCATGTTTCACAGATTTCTTTTGTGTGTCCAAGTCTGTATCTCTGAAATGTCACCACCCCAGGCCACTCACAGCCTCAGAATATTAGGCTATAATAAAGCTGTCTCATTCTCTCACAAAAATGTGTGAGAAAAGAGGAAAATCAGAAAAAAAGATATGTTAGTTGTCACAGCCAGTGCTGCTTTTACAGCAACTGCTGGCTTCTCTGGTTCATTTACTGAACCAGAGACTGGGAAGTCTGCTAGCAGCACTCCTAATCAAGGGCTTTTTTATTTATTTTTCCTGAGGAGAAGGAGGAGGAGGGGAAAAAGGAGGAGGAGGAGGACGAGGACAAGGAAGGGAAAAGATGCCATTTGTGGTTTTTTTAGCAAGATGATTGCTTTTCCTCAGGCTAAGGATCAATAGGAATACAAGGCCAGCCCTTAAAAACTGTTCTTTCTTTCTTTGTTCGATGACTTGGAGAAGAAGAAGAAACAAAATTCTCATCTTTCTCAACCTGAGAACACATATTTGCATACACTGAACAAAGACCTTTTCTCAGCTCTTTATATGAGAAGTCAGACCTGACAGTCTGCTGTTTCAGAAGAGAGGGACCCCATCACTGTCACCAGTGGAGCAAGGATAAAATGAAGTACAAGGATGCACAATTTTCCCTGTTGTCCTCAAATCAGTGAGACCGTAGTCTTAGGATCTTGACTGAGGCAGATGTCACTCCAAGTTTAAGCCCACATATTGGTTCACATTTCAAACAGGCCACAAGCCCTACCCATAGGGGTTGTAGTTACTCAGCCATGATCCAGTTTGCCGAGGGATATACTTCCTACGCAGATATGAATATGATCAGACCCACAGTGTGTCTAAGAGTAAGAGACATAACAAGCATTAATGTATATAAAAAACAGAACTCAGACATTTTACAGCATTTCTCATTTCACAGCTTGAACATATTATATATTTTGAAAAAGCGTCTCCAGCACCTTTCTGGGAAATATTTATTATCCAGTTTATTATGCAAAACCTGTGCTTCAGGTTGGACAGTAATTTAGCCAAAGAGAATGTTAGCATTTCAGGAGATAAGTGACTGATACAACCTGAACCCATACAGTGCTCTCCAGATTTCCCCGTGATGAGAGGTGGCAAGTTATAAATGTACTGTCCAACTGAGGGATAAAACAAATGGAGGTAAAATTATGAAAGCTTTACCCATTCTCATTACACAAACTTAATCTGAATGGATGTCCTAATATTCTTCCAGATGCAATGATAAACCTCCAACTACCTAAGAATATTTATTGGGAGGATGAATATCATTATTCCATTTAGATTATTTCAGCATTAAGGGATATGGCTTATTCAAGCTGCTGTTGATAAAGCAGTGTGGTAAGGTTAATACTGCAACTGACAATGCTCTGCCAGATTTCACAATATATGGGAAACTTTAATTAGAAGTTTATGAACCTCTGAAAATTCTCCAAAGGGCTTATCCTTCAGAATGAACTTCGACAAATAGTCAGCTGAAATACACAGTGATATGCAGCACTAACATAAAAAGAGAGATTGCTGATGTGTATTGGTATGTGGTGGTCTGACATAGACGGTGGCTACCTCCAGCACTTTTACAGCCGCCTGCCTGTTGTCTTTGTGCTTCATGAAATGTTATTCATTTTGGTTTTAGGGAAGTATTATAGTAATTATATCATGGATGAAAATCCTGCTCCAAGTCAATGAGTCAGTAAGATGTCAGTTGTGGGGGCAGGATTTCATTCTTTACTTGATGAGGGAGTTGGCAGCCATCAAAACAGTGTTTCCTTGAAATGTGTTAATTTGCTTGATGCTAGTTAACAATGGCTTTGCTCTTCTGACAGATACTGCTGTAAGCCTGCTGGAATGGCAGAGAAGCAGCGATAAGAAATCTGCATCTGAGGATGTTGTGGAGTCTGTGGATGCTGACATTGATTGTACCTGCACTGGCGACTGTAGTTAAGCTAAATGCTTTAGTGTTGTGCTATAGACATACTATACAAATAATTGAATAGCTGGAAAGATAAGAAGGGAATGTAATAGCTGTAGTAAAATATTTAAAAATGTGCTTGAAGAAAATAAGCCTACTGCACTGCATCCAAAGTCAAAAGCATTAAGTACAGTCTGCACTGCTTAATAAATATGTTGTTCATTAAATAAGTATTCATGTGGTCTCTCTATTTTTCCCTATCAACAAAACAATCAGACCAACTATAATATTATCCAGAAATTCTGCTTCCTTTTATCTGAAATATAATTACAGCTGTCCTCTCTTAAAATTATGTTCAGTAGGTGATGAAAGGAAAACATCATTACAGCTACTGCTAACATTCCATTGTGCAAAGAATTTCATATTTAGCATACTAAAGACACAGTAAGCATTTGTTTTCTTTTATGTTTTCTGGTAAAGAGCAAAGTCTGTTCTTGGAACCGTTCTGCAAAAAAATACATTTTACTCCCAGCAAGACCATTAGCCTTAGTACATTCTACAAAGGAATGAATTGGACTGCTAAACTCCCACTGTAGCTTTCTAGAGAGCTATAGTGTGTGACACAGTCCCCATTTTCATTTAAATTTCAATGGATGTGCTGTTGCTTCATGAGCTAAAGGTATGAATAGGAACTTTTTTTTGGTTTACCATCTCCTATTGTATATCTATGAAAATGATGCCTTCAAAAACTTCAGGGAACAATAATACATCAGGTAGCATTCCAAATACTCCAAAAAAGTAGTATATAGAAAAATATGGAAGATCAATAGCATCATAAAGCTAAAATAAAGTACAAGCAGGACAGTTAGACTGTGTTTAACCAGTGAAGTGTCAATCTGCCAGCTTTCGCTAGGCCTATGCAGAAGGGCAATTCCCTCCTACCCCAGGGGACCAGGAATAGGTGGCACCTTCAAACCCCGAGCAACAGTACAATATCTCTTCACCTTGTACATGAATCAGCCGTGCAGTGAGCCGTGATACATTTTCCATAACAGGCAATAGCAGCCAGCATGCCCTTCCAGAGAACCCTTAAGCATGGGCAAGGTACTGCTGAACCCAAATGCTGCCAGGAAACTGTCTTTAAAGAAAATACTTTTCTTTCTAACTAAAAACTGAGCTATCAGAAAGACGATTGAAGACTAAATAGCTGAACAATTACAGAATAACATTTCTCAGTAATTTTCTTTCAAGAGCAGAAACATGAGTAATGTATAGTACTCCTTTCACTCTCTCTCAAGTTGCAGCTTGCTACCAACTTGAAGTTAGAAAAGACTGGGTTCTTTCTCAGTGTACTGCACTTCACTACTTCCAGAAGAAAGTAAGTCATTGTGAGTTTCTTCAAACCAGGGCTCAGTAGGCTGAGCCCTGACGCCTGGTGCATACCCTGTGGCAAGCATGTTTGCCTCTGCCCCTAAGCCTCTCTCCCGAGGATAACCTACAGAGGGCAAAAAGGGGTTACCTGCCTCCTTCCCTTCACCCAGCCTTAATGTAGTCCGTATGTTGTATTTGAGAACCTTCATGTGTAGTGGGTCTATATGCAGATAGCCAGAGCTCTATTCAACAGCTGTTTTTCATGCAAGTATGTTCAAACTAAGACCAACAACATGAGTTGTTGCACTGTGTTTTTATTCGTAATGAAGCATTCACAAATTCCCTGTACAAAAGCTGTGTTTTGCTACCTCGTCAGAAGTACTACACTGCAAAAAGGGTAGCCCCAAACAAGAAGGGAGATGAAGACTATTGCATTCCATTTTCCTTTAAACATCACACTAATATTACACCTGGAGAGCCCTTTTTTCCTGGTATTGTTTTCACTGTGGCTTATGGGAGATTTGCCATTGACTTTCGTAGAATCAGACTGTCATCTTTAATCCAACACCTTTATCTTTAATCCGCTTGTTTACAAAAGAGAAACTTTTGCCAGTCAACCACTTCAGATAAGACAAAGGTAGTAGTGAGAGAAGAAAAATGAACTTTCATGCTCAACTACTAGAACAGGAATTTAGTAACAGCAAAGAGCCATTAGTAAGAGAAGTAATTCTGCTCGCAGTAAAACACAGTCATCTACGCAGAAGCATGACACTAATTAACAATGATCAAGCTGGGATGTACAGTACAAAAAATACAAGCAGCTCATAAAGGCAAATGCCTTCTCCCAGAAACAATTTACAGATTGTTAAAGTCATTGGAAAAAACTTAAAGGCAGAGATTGATCAGCAGTCCTAAATTAGTTTATTCTACAATGGCGATATATAATAATAATAATAGGTACTGTACAGCGTTAAAAAATAAGCGTGCCAGGTCAGGCCTGAGCCTGCTGAAGCCCCGCTTTGGATCCTGCACCAACAAGAAGGCCCCTCCAGCACTCCAGTTAAGGGGAGCCACCGGAACAGCTCCACGTCTCTTGCTGCTAAATTGTCATGCCTGGAAAAAGGTATCCTGCCCACGCTAAAACCACACACGTGTGCCTTTCCCTCAGCAGAAGCTCCTCTGTTAGCACTTTCCACTGGCTGTGGTGTTCGCAGGCAATAACGCTCCCAACAGCGAGGAGCTGCCTGCGACGGCTTGAGCCCAAAAGTCCTAAAGAAACTCCTAGCTCACGCACTATCCCAGACACAAGGAAAGACAGGTGAAAATGCCCCACAGTGCCAGAGCACGGCCAGGGAATTCACTCACCATCACCTTACCAGTAACACAGCCCGGGCTGGGGTGCAGGCTCAGCCAGAGGGGAAAGCCGTCACCAGCAAAACCCAGGCACAGTCCTTCCAGTGCTCCGCGCAGGGCAGGGTGAGACATGGCTCTTCTTATTTCCACTTCCAAGGGGCAGAGTTCCTTTCTGTCCAGTTCCTGTTTGTTAGTGCCCTCTTGCTGAGGCAGCTGAGTGCCTTTGACTGACTGAAAGACTCTACTGATGTTGCAGCTGTAGAATCTAAATATAATGAAAGTTAGTAAAGCCTGAGGTTGGCAGTGGGCACGGCAAAGCAAAACACTTAGAACCAGCTCATTTTGCCAAAGAAATTAAGAGCATTAGCAGTACAAGTGTAAAAAAGCTCTTCTGGAGTTTCTAATGCACCACATGTAGACATTTCCAACCCATGTGGGAGGGTATCTGCAGTCCAGATTTAAACCTCATTTGGAAACCATCCTGTCCTATCTTATAAAACAAACCAAAGTTATATAGCCTACCGAGTATTAAAATGTGTACTTCACAGTCTGAGCTTTTATGCACTCTACTTTTCATTCCTAGTGCTTCTCAATGATATGAATTAATGAACTCTGGGCTTTACTGTAGTAATCAAGGAATATGACCTTGCAATTATAGTACTCCAGTATTGTTTAAAAAAATGAGCGTCAGAAAAAAGATGCAGGCCTAAGCATAGGCCAGGCTTGAGTCCTAATCTTGCCTTTGCAGCTCTGTAATGTGGTTTTGCATGAGGCTGGGGATTTCTGTGCTTCATTTTCTGCATCAGAAGGATACGACTACTTACCGACTTGATGGAGTCAGAAATGATTATGAATTTATAGTCCCGTATGTCTTTTGCAAGTTCTTCAGTGATTCTAGAGATGAAAAGTAAATTTTTCCACTAGATCTCCTAACCACATGAGTATATTTTATTGCTAAGTTGAAGGTTTTCATTTTCAGATTCATCCAACTGTAAAATAACTATACATTTGGAAAAAATCAAAACAATGTACTTAATTTGTTCACGGTCAGCTTTGGTTAAACCTTAGTGGATTATTCATAAAAGCCTAGAATTGGATCCTGCTATTACAGTGGGATAGGCACAAGGCTGTTGGAGACACAGTCTTTTGTATCCTAGGCAAAGACAACAAACCTTTTGTCCATCAGACCTGGCTCTTTTGATTCACTAATTTTAAATGACACAGTGACTCTCAGGAAAGCATGGTCATTCTGCTCCAAAGAAAGGAGCTGCAGCGTGATAGGAAAGGACAAAACCGTTAATATCAGACCCCTCCTGGAAATGAAATGCCTGCTCCGCAGCATGAGCATTAACAAAAAAATAACGTGTACAATTCTAACCCCACCGAAGTCAATGGTTAAACTCAACAGAGATAGGCTTTTACTCAGCAGGTTTGAATGAGTTATTAAACGAACTTTAGTTGTCCCTAAAAATAAATGTACTGTGTGGATCTAAGTGCAGCTGATGAATAAGAAACCTCGGGAATCTAACAAATACAGTAGTTAGGGCTAAAACCAGAGACAGCACAGGAGGTTGCAGAAGAGAGTAGCTATTAGTAGCCATCTGAGCTTTATGTTGAATCTCAAGGTCTCTCATGCCATCTACTGGCTTTTTTGTTTACTAACAATGGTTTAAATCTTTTTCCTCCAGGTTTATTTATAGGTCTGATACATTCCAGGCAGTTTTATATAAATTCTAATCAAGGTTTGGGGTGGGTTTTTTTCCCTCTAACCTCCACACTTGATTACTATGTGTTTTTTTCCTGTAAGTACATTACAATTCTGTACCTTTCTGAACACCATTTCACATTGTCTCTGGAGGAAAAAGACATTGCCTAAGACATTCTCATTTCTGTTATTGCTGGATAGGCAGTAATTACATTGCAAGCAGGGCTGGTAGAACAGTTTACTAAGAAAATCCAAAGCTGTTTGAAAATAGCACTTATGGTTCTTCCTCAATCAGTTTGAGAAGGTAGTTATTTTGGTACCTGAAAATGCTTTAATGTACAAAAAAATATCTGGTTTTTCCCTTTTTTCCCTTGCAGTTCACTTAGCTGTAATTCACAGTGAACACTTATATGTCCTAATATTATTAAGTTTACTTTCAGATGGGGTTTGGGAAGCAGGAATTATATAGAGATAGCTCTGATGACAGCACTTCCCTTCATTATCTGTAGCCTGTTTCTCCCTGATGTCCCAGTTTCCCTTCCCTATTTATCTGTGTCCACTGGCCTGTTCAGCTTCTCTCAGCAGGACAAACGCGGGCATCTCAGCACACCTTCACCCAGCTCCCGGGGGGAGCAGGCAGCCCTGTGCACCGTGCCCCATCTAGAAGCTATTCGGGCAGCTTCAAAATTCACTTTGCACCCCACATTAGAACATCAGCCTGCTGAAGCTTTTGGAGCTTCACAAACTTGCTCTCTCTCTTTTCACTGTGCTTTTCTTCTGCCGTATCTTTCACTCATCTATGATTATAAACAGGCTAAGGGCCATGAGTGACACAGTAGTTGTTGTAAAGGCGGGTTGTTGATGTTAGGCAAGGTTGGAGTTCAGGGCCCAGAAGGAGTTTGAACAGCCAAGATCCCTATGGATTATCCTGGACTACTCCAATTGCTATCTGCATAATAGAGGCAAAATTAAATCAAAACCTTTACAGTAGCAGCTCACTGGGATTCATCAGGTTGTGCATACTATTAGTCCAAGTAAACGTGGGTCCTCTTACTGCACAGCCACGTTCTCCATCATCTTTAATGCATTTTGCCTTTAGGTAAATTGTGAGTGCTTTGGAGAAAAATACTAATTGGAGACTTGCACCATCAAGTCCCCGAGTCCTGCACGAACTTTGCAAGGCTCACTATAACAAATATAGTGCTAAACTAGGGTGCTGAAATAACAGTCCTCAGGCTTTTGCCACATCTTTGTTTTGTATCACTAGGAAAATGGATCACAGTCTCTTTTCATTCTGAAGCTTCAGGGCACTTTCACGACTCTTGAAATCTTCTCATAGATAATGAAATGAATTTCAAAATATAGTAAGTGGTGACAAATGCATGAAATGTCGTGACTAGCTCCCCTCGAACCTATCCCCATTATTTTTTTACATTATTTCCTCCATGCATCGTCTTAACCTTTGCAAGTAGAAAGGCAACATTCTTTATAGACATTCTATGAAATAATATTGAAGTGCCTTGTTTAATAGTGGTCATATCTGCCTTTCATGCGGTTGAGAATTTATCTCGCTAGAGCTGCTTTGATGCTTTGTTTTCTTGCCAGCTGATAAAAAGATAATTATAGCAAAAGAAATAGAGCCAAGAATTGGGGCTGAATAAGCTAACATGCTAGAATTCTACTTAGATTCCTGCTTATGTGGTCAAAACAAAACTATTAATATTCAAGACCTGTTCATGACCATGAGACTTGGGGCATGATATACAGATTAGATTCACTATGGGCATAAGAGATTGATGCAGGCTTAGGCTGGGGCTAGAACTGGCACTCAAATATTTATCTCACCGTGACACTAACTTGCCTACATTACTTCAGACTCAATGCAGATACATTGGTATCTCTGAATGGTGTTTCACCTTTGTGAAATGCGCCTATACCACTTCCATTTGATACTAACTTGGACATCTCTACACCCTGAGTCATAGTGCCCCCATTGTCTCTGATACTACGATTCGCTGTATTACAAGACCTGACTTTTTTGACCTCTGTCTGAAGCCAGAGTGCAATCTTCTCCCCAGAGTGATGTACTAAATTCTGTATATTAAGGAGAGTTAAGCACTTCAGGTGGGATCTAAGGTATCTTCCCCCTCCGGCCTGATAGATACCTAGACTATTCAATAGGAAATGCTGAAGAGGTCATCATACACATCCCATTTCCCAGGCCCCTGGGCTCCCTGGGAACAGGTTTCCGTACCTGAAATCATCGTCTAGGTTCTGGCAGCTACATTGCCCCTTCTGAAACACAGCTGGGGGATGGTGGGGGAGGGAGAAGTCTCACATCTCAGGTGACTGTTCAACCCGTTAAATCATTGTATGAAAAGAGGTGGGAACCACAGCTGTATCATTGAATGAACATAATCATAGATACTGTGCTTTTGTGGGGCTCACCGGTAGAGATTAAGGGGTGTAGAGGGAAGAACATCTTGTGTGAGGCTTTTCATGTCTTACGTGTGAGAAGGGGCTGAGCCCCGCGGCTTTTCCAGCACTTCTGAGCGGAGGCAAGGCTGTTCTTCAGGATGCTGGAGAGCTGCACAGATGGTGAAAATTAGGCAACAATAGACTCTGCTATTTAAAGTATAGAAGGGAGTATTAAGGATTTCAGTCTTGAGTATGAGCACCTACATTGCATCTAAGTCTGTTACTTTCCTCTGTGAAGCTAGGCATCGATCTCTACAACGCTACAACTTCACATTGGAAAATCCCGATGCAACCAAACTGAAATGCTCCAGAGGAATTAATTGGTGACCTTGCCTGACAGACCAAAATAAATCTGGCAGGCAGGTTGCCCCCTTTGCCAAGTCCTCAGATCCCCAGCTGCAGCCATACGGATTACACAGCTTCCTGGGCCGGGTAAACTTGCCAGCTCCGAGTCCAGCATGCAGCCAGCTCCCCGCGCTGCCTCCTGCCTTCGCCTTGGCTCTGCAGGCTCCCGAGCGTGCCCAGGGCCAGCTGGTTAGCACCAGGCAGACAGGGAACCTGGCACTTCCCCCACCTTTTGGCCAGCTGGTGGATCAACAAAATGGATTGCTCCACTCATGAGAAATGCTGGGATGCCGACGTCCCCCTCCTGCGCAGACAGAGACAGAATGTGACAGCCCGAAACTCCCCTGAAATGCGGCTCCTTTTTGCAGAACCTACGGGCTGCTCTCTGCCCCAATTTCGCCACTCGTGTGGGGGACAGAAGAGCTTTTCGGGTGTGGTGTGATGAGGTTATTTAATTTACATTTGTGAAAGGATCTGGAGCCCAAAGCACTAATTTTTTGTACGTCGTTTGGCATCCAATTCCAGCTTTTTCTTGGTGGCTAGGCACAGACTACCTGAATTAAAGGTCAAGGTTTAGGTTACCGGCACAGGCAAAGTTCTGTGCTTTGTGTGCCACTCAGTCCTACCAAATCTGCAGCTTTACATGAACAAACATCAACAGAGAGAATCCTGGCCTGGCCACGGCAGAGTCATAGCCCAGACTATAGTATTGATTTATAACATGTCAATATAAATATAAATATAAATAATGTAAATATAAATGCAAATTCAAATGCAAATATAAATATAAATAAGAAGGATTTCTCATTTCTTTCAAAGCCTCCACCACCAATTCTAAGGCTAAATCCTTTATGGTACAAACATTTGAATGCTACCATCACTCACCTGCTGCATGTTTTCAGCATGGCACTGAAGAGTGGCTGAAATGTTTAAGTTTTTGCTCCTCTTGAATTCTTGCCTTATCATTAACATCCTTTTGGACAACAATTCTTCCTTAAAAGTCTCACATTAAAGGGTTTTTTCAATGATTTATAGATGCAACTGACTTGTTTTGAGATTAGGTGATCAGGACTGTATGCATGAACTGCCTCATATATAATGGCAATATAAATATGTTCTGTAACTGTGTCCACCCCTTCACCATTGTTCCAGACATCAAGTCCCCTTTTAACCGCAGCTCCATATCGAGCATAAGAGACAAGCATTGCACTGCCACAACAGCTTTCAGCTGCATAACCTCTGAAAACCTCTGTGCTGTAGAAAACATTAGATTTTCACCACTGCTAGCTGTAAACGTATGTTTAGCCAAGCTGCCAAAACTCATATTTTAGCTCGGGAAGTCCTTCATCCAATAAGGCTCTCATTACACTTCCGCCGTTCTACAAGCACTTCATCCTAAGACAATCAATATGGTAAAAACAGTACTTTTTTAAAATTAACAGCCTCAAGTCAGTGGGTGTTTAGAATACACATGAAGTGGGATCACCCAGGGTCAGTCCCCTCAGGAAGATGCCTGATAATTTCCGCATTACATCATCCTTGAATTTCAGTCATTTCTGCAATAGTTGTACTAACAGCACTGAAATCATTGAACCTCACCATTTTCTCCATATCAACATGCACTTCAGGAAAAAAAAAAAAAAGTTTCTTCTGTTGCAGAAATGTTGGTAGCTCTTTTAAAACAGTATATGAGAAATAAAATACGTGGCATAGTCTGCCATACTATTGCAATGACTCAAGTCTGAAAACTGCAATAATTTTTCTGAATGACAGACTGAGAGGTTGCTTACTTGGTTATCACACAGCAATTTCACAGCTACTGCGTTTCATTACCCCTTTCCCTCCCCAAAAGATTTCCTTCATATGAAAAGGCCTTTCCTACTTTAAGTTCTTCTCTTTGCCTGAATTGTTCATTATGCTATTTGTAGGGCTTATTTTTCCCTCGTTAAGCAGAAAGCAGGGTTGTAATGAAGGCGCTACGAAATCAAGTGTGTCTCAACAAGCTGAACAGATTCCTACAGCAAACTCCCAGGAAACCTAGCGGCAGCCCCCTCCACTCCTACCAGCTGCTGCTGCCTTTATCTTCTAGATAGGAGACTTGGTGATCTCCTCTACGGCCTTGCCTTTGGGGGAATGGGGCAGCGGGAAAGCAGGCTTTCTCCCGCTTCACCCTGGCCTCTAGGTGGGAAGAAGCCTTCCCTGTACAGTTATATGCTCATATATAGAGAGGCTGATAAATAGCCCGAACCGTAAGTCAAACAGCAGCGTTGAATAAAATCCATTAGCTCCGTTCTCTGCAGCTCTCCCCCTTCCTGCCTGGCTCCTGGGGGTCCGTCCTTTGCAAACTCGCTGCCACTAGAGGGCAAACGTGACCAAGGCATTTAACAAAAGAAAGCTCTCTACGTTAACATACAATCAATTTTAATTATGGCTTATTATGTGAGAAGAAGCCTCTTTGTCTAACTGTACCTTCAGAAAAGATACGGTAATGGTATCTTTTGCCAGACACGCCAAGATCAGACACACTAAAAGTATTCACAGTTCCAACTGTGCCAAAACACGTTGCCACTTCATTACATGGGGCTCTCAAAATTTTATAAATATGCAAGTCAAACACTCGTCACAAATATTCAGGTAAAAGTCTGGTATACACCTTGGTATGATTCAAACCAATACAAGTGAAAACAAACTAGATGTAGTTCACCTTATGCAAAAGAATTATTTTGAAAAATACATTCACAGTAACCAGTCGGAAGGTTTCTGGAAAACCGTTGAGACCCCGCTCTGCGAATCTCCTATTAAAGGAGGAGGTGATACAATGAAACATCTAGACTGACTCCCTCTGCAAGGCACTTGCCTGGCTTTCATCTCATTCTGAATAAGCACATTGGCAGTTCAAGTCTCGTTCAATAGCTCTTTATAACGGCTTCAGGGACTGTTTCTGGAGTTAGTCATTATCACATAATATGGGCATTTAGCTATTCAGCGTTACAGAAGGTAACATACAGAAAGGTAAGATACAGAAGGTAGTTTCTAGTGTAACGAAGTGAAAGGAGGAAAGTAAAGAACACACACAATGCTTAGGGAATAACTCAAGGTGCCATTTAATCTACGAGGAGGAAATAATATTTTTTTGATAATTCCCTGAAAGGTTTGTGCAGGTGATTTTCCTAATGGAAAGAAATGATAGGTGTGGAAAGATCCTGCAGTTGTACAAGCGTGCAGAATTGGTATCAAGCCTCAGAAGCTGATGAGTCTGTTCTCCCCTTAACATAAGCAAGGCCATGTTTTTCTTCAAAGGGAGGTCCATCTTCATAACTGCAATGAGATGCAATTTCACTATGTCTCTGGAGTTGCATCTGCCTCTGGTAACAGTAAGCGTGACCCCCCAGCGTCAGGATTTTATAAAGATTAGCCTAGCAAGCACATAAAATATCAAAAGCTACAGGAAATTTTCAGCATTTTCCTTCAGCTCCTCAGAAGGGAAGTTGTCAAAGTAGCTGTCTGCTAAACATATCATCTGCCTTACTATAGAAAGAAGGATGTCAACACTGCATGTCAAATCCAACCCTGAGATATATTTTTTAATGGGCAGGATCTGACTTAGACAGATCCCAAATCTCTCTGCAATTACCTGCATCTGTAGGAAAGGCACAAAAGGATTTATCTTAAAGAGCTCTCAAACTATTTTCCAGTCTTGCTTTTTGTGACAGAAGCAAAGTAAAAATCTTAGGAAAATATTTTCAAAGGCATTGTTTGAGGTGATTGCAAGTTTTAGTTGTTCCCGTGCCTTCATGCAATAGTGCCACTCAGGTGCAGTTTGGCCAATGACAGTTTGCTTTCAGCCACCACCTCTCCTGTGGGTCTGGTCACCCTTCCCCCATGAGCTCCAGCCCTCTGTCAGCACCCAGACACCATGACAATGGTGGCTTTCAGGAAAGAGACTGCTCAGAAGTGGGCTAATGCCACCAGAACTATTCATCTACTACTACAGCCTATTACCTTCAGAAAAAAGTGTTTGGGATGATGCAATGTGAACAGAAATGACTGTCTATCTCTACACCCTTCCTTAGCCAGGGACCCTTCAAACATAGGAAGGGAGGGCACAGAAATACAAGCACATTAAGAGAAAGCTGGACGCTTTAAAGGCATTTCAGCTTAACCAGTGTAATGTATTGAGTACGCTGGCGGTCCCCTGACACGGCCATCAAGGGACATGCCATGGCAGTGGGAGCAGACACCACTTCCTGGAAGGGAGGCCACCCAGGGGGGGCTTGACAGGCTTGAGAGGTGGGCCTGTGCGAACCTCATGAAGATCAACAAGGCCAAGTGCAAGCTCCTGCACATGGGTCGGGGCAATCGCAAGCACAAATACAGGCTGGGCGGTGAGTGGGTTGAGAGCAGCCCCACAGAGAAGGACTTGGCGGTGTTGGCTGATGAGAAGCTCAACATGATGCAGCAATGTGCGCTCACAGCCCAGAAAGCCAACTGTATCCTGGGCTGCATCAAAAGAAGCGTGACCAGCAGGTCGAGGGAGGTGATTCTCCCCTCTGCTCCTCTCTCGTGAGACCCCACCTGGAACACTGCGTTCAGCCTTGGGGCCTCCAGCATAAGAAGGACATGGACCTGTTGGAGCGAGTTCAGAGGAGGGCCACAAAGATGATTAGAGGGCTGGAGCACCTCTCCTTATGAAGACAGGCTGAGAGACTTGGCGTTGTTCAGCCTGGAGAAGAGAAGGCTCTGGGGAGACCTTAAAGCAGCCTCCCAGTACCTAAGGGGAGCCCACAAGAAAGCCGGAGAGGGACTTTTTACAAGGGCATGTAGGGATAGGACAAGGGGTAATGGTTTTAAACTGGAAGAGCGTGGATTTAGATTAGATGTAAGGAAGACATTCTTGACTATGAGGGTGCTGAGGCACTGGAACAGGCTGCCCAGAGAAGTTGTGGCTGCCCCATCCCTGGAAGTGTTCAAGGCCAGGTTGGATGGGGCTTTTAGCAACGTGGTCTAGTGGAAGGTGTCCCTGCCCACGGCAGGGGGGGTTGGAACTAGATGATCTTTGAGGTCCCTTCCAACCCAAACCATTCTATGATTCTATAATTCCTGAAGCCAATGTTCACATGGGTGCAAGAGGCAGATTAATTCTTTCCTGGCAACATGACTATCATCTTTTCCCTGCTAGTCTTTATTCCTGCTCAAAGCCTATTTCAAACAAAAACAATAATGTGACCTAAAGCCTAAACTCTGCTGCAAGAGCTCTAGCTTCCAGGAGCCCTTCCCACAGCTAAAGGGAAGACGTGTCAGCCAGGTGTGAGAGTCACCATGTTTCATAGCTGGTTTCTCAGGTTCATTTTTCACATCCCACTGCAGATGGTCACTTCAGAGCTGTATCCAGCCAATATAATTAATCAATTACACTGTATTAGCCTAAGAGCAGGTCTACAGATGCAAATCACTAATGATGGCACTTTAGAATTATGACATCTGTTCCTTTACATCCTTTTTTTTTTGTGTGTGTCATTTTTACACCTACACAAGGTATGTACAGAGCCCTAATGTGTCTTTTTACAAAAACTTCGTGGATGTTCATAGACTGAAAAAAAAGGAGAACCAAGCCTTTATGGTTAAAGGATTTTTTTTTTGCCTTTGTGACTAACCTTCGTTCTCTCCTTTCATTAAGCATACAAAAATGTGCTTTGGTGGGCCAGGGAAGTAAAACTCTGGACAGGTTTCACAAGTGCCCCTATGGATTCTTAGGCGACACACCAAGGAAGTGTTCATAGTTAAGCCAGCAGTGTGCAAGTATTAGGGGATGAGACAGCACATTGGCTGCTTAGCCAGCACACCTCAGTTCCTTCCTTTCTCCTTCCTTCCCTACTTAGACACAAGAATTTAAAAAAAAAAAAAAAAGTGAGTGAGTGTTGTAGATGGTGATTGTCTGAACTGTATGAACAAGATTTCCTCCCCTTTAGGGGAATTCTCAGCTGGGTGGGTAAACTGCCATTCTGGATTGGGATGGATGCAGCAAGTAATCCTTGCCCTTACTTTCCTAAGTCTCTGGTATCTTTCTCTGCTATCATCAGCCAATTTATTCTTTAAGGGTTATGTATAATTTCAGCATATCTTAAATTTTTAGAAGGGGAAAAAAGACTTTGACGTGTCACATGAATTATGTTTTCAGAGTATGGTGGTCCCTAATGGGACAAAAGTGTGACAGAAATGGAGTACCACTGCATTTTGCTTCTCAGTTGATGTGCTTGCGTACATGGCCTGAGCACCTTCCTCAAAAGAAGGAAATGTTTTCTTCGTTCTAGAGGAAAGGATGCTCCAGTGCCAAACAAATGGGCAACCTTCTAGTAACTGCTCCCCAGGCAGCCTCTCTGCAATTGCTTCTGGTTGAAGACAGCACAAGAATTCAGTTTTTCACAGAGGCATTAGGTAGAAAAGCTTTAATTATTAAAAGAGTGTGAATTAAGCAGATACTGTGCTGCACCTACAGTGCCTTGGTGAGAAGGCGCTCTGTAAACAGAATTATTATTTCATCAACACAGTAGACTCCTCACTTAATGGCTCACTAAC
>JANHGO010000020.1:35371565-35391670 GCA_024606505.1 Aquila spilogaster
GACGCTCGCACTGCTCCCGAGCGGCTCCGGGAAAGGAAGCCGCCCGCGTGCGCGGAGCAGCGCCTGCAGTACCGAGTTCCCTTCAATGGGCGGCAGCAGCGAGCGCCGCAGCGCCAGTGCGCGTGCGCGGCGTCGGGGCGGGCACCTGCCAACCCCGCTCCGCCGGCAGCCAATCGGATGCCGCGGCGTGCGCATGCGCAGCCGAGAGCCAAAATGGCGGCGATCGGCGCGGACTGAACGTGAAAATGCAAAAATAGACGCAGTTCCTCTCTGTTCTAACCATTATAACAACTCAAGAGAGCAGAGAAGAGATTTCTAACATGTGGCTATGGGTGCATGACTCTTCTTCAGACAGCTGGCCAGAGGGTAAATGGCAAGAGCAGCAAGTATCTCTCTACTCCCCGGGAGTGAGCACAATTCATGGAGGAAGAATACTTTATTTTCCTACTCACCAGCATACTGATGCTCTACTGTGAAATTACTTCCCAAGATTTCCTCTTCTCTTCAGTGCTAACTTAGGGATATAAAAACCACCACCCTGGCTCACTTTTCACTGAAGCGATTTTAGTTTCTCTTCCAGACTCCTGGGGACAATCTCAGCCTCACATTCATTTGTTCCTAATGCAAAACACTGAATCTGATTCTGCAGAGAAACATTCTTGGTGTGGTCAGGAGTACCTGCACAAAGAGGGAGTTAAATTGCACAGGAAATCCTTCATTAGGAGTGCTTAAGGACTATACAAAACCTAAATAATTGTTTGAAGGAAGGAAGGATTAGTATCCCATTTTACAGAAAGGAAAGTGAGATACACTACAGCTTCAGTTCTGTCTTCATTCCTACCCGTGGAGAGCTAGATTTGGCCATAATCTCTTCTATTTGTGTGGTACTCTTATTTTTGTAGCTACAGAGGGAACAGTCCGTCACAACTTTTATCAGTCAAGTTGTTCAGAATATGCTGTGCTTCTAATTTGTATTTTTTTTTCCTATCATACATCTTTACCAAATAGGGCCATTAACAGTTAATGTGACAGGAAAAAAATTATAAATGACACAGAACATTGTCGAAATGAGACTGACACCTTGCACGTGTTCCTGAGGATAACCTGCCTTTCTGACACACTTCTCTGGCTGCTTTTTATTGGGGGGAATAATGCAGCGCAGAAATACACTGTTGAAAAATGGCAGCTTCCAATGCCTTCCTCAAAGAAAAAGCAATAACCTTTTTCCACAAATAATTGCACCAAATTCAACAAGAGCACATAATGGACAGGAATACAAAATGAATCACAGCATTACTATATGAAACATCTGTTCCATGAACTGGCCAAGATGAATTTTGACTATATGACTGCAACTGCAGTTTGGAAACAATTAGCCAGAAGCAATTATTTATCTTGAGTTGTCATGCTTATTTTATCAGCTCTTTAGGGGGTTCTCATAGAACTTGCAGAGCTAAAAAGGCACGATTTTCCTGCTCCATTTGGACCAAGAAATAAAATGCAAATCAGTGACAGTGAGTTTAAGTAAAATTTGTACAATCTGATTTCATCCATCATTTTCTTCCTTTCTTGTTAAGAAAAAAATATTACATGCTCTCAAACACTCAAGAGATCTCAAAATATATTTAGTAGTCACGCCAGTATATAGGATTCAGGAGAATGCAAATAAATCCCATCCTTCATTGCCTTATACTTTCCACTCCTCTAATTTGCAGTGGTAAATTTGAAATCTGAATAGTCTCATTTTCCAGAAAGCACTGAGCACTCCCCAGTGTCTTCTGCAGCCACTGGGACACACAGCTGTGACATTCAACACCTATGCAAATCTGGGCTGAGTTATCTGTAGTGAGACAACTAATGCAGCTGAGAAAAAGAGTTTCTTTGCCATCTCACAAGGGAATTGAAATCTCTATCGTGGTCTGCTGGTGCTGTTAGAGGTAACTGAACAACATTACAATAATATAAGCAGCCTTAGGAATAGGCTAAAAGTCATTAGGAGGTCGGTTTTCAGAGCATATGAGGAGACGACATATAGCACCATCATGCATTCAGGAAATCACATTCAGGGTTTTATAAACCACAAATGCAAATAAGGCCTGGCAAGCTTTACACTGTGAACACATGAATAGATTTAGCATATGTAAGCCATTGTGTAGCTCAACTGGAGAATTAATGCTGCCCAGGAGAAGAGATGCCAATGTAATAAGTTTCAGAGTAGACTGGGGTAATCACTGCCTGGGACAGTAATGTCGAGCTTTCTAGCCACACACTTCTGAAACAGGAACCAAGGCAGTTCTTACAGAAATGTCTTACCTATGCTGTTGACAATAGACATCACTTTACAGGACATCCATAACTACACAGAAGTACCTAGCTGCTTAGATATTGTCGGCAGTCTCTAGTCAGTTCTTTGGGCACACTTGGTTTGCAAGTACGAAGCACTCCTGCTTGGGAAGCTAGCAAAGTTTGGACATTAACTGCTCAAGTGTGCATTAAAAGGCTATTTCCTTTCAGAATTCAAACCATGTATTTGTGCTTACACAACTTTTAAAAATTACCTTTTTAAAGTTTACCTATAAGCTTTTTTTCTCCTTTCCTTTCCTAAGGAGATTTTGAGCACACAAGCATAGTAGGGATCTGGTCATGCTCTCCCTGTCAAAACAGTCAACAGACTTCTGTGCTGAATCCTGGCTCACTAGGACCCACATGCTATCAGGCCTGTGCCCTCAAACTGCTACAGTGCTGCTCCTGCTTCCACTCTCTCTTCTTTCCAGGGCACAAAACCTTTTGCAGAAATGGGGCTCCACAGCCTAGGTGCTATAGGTGCACAGGACAGGCAAACAGCTGAAGAACACCTCATTTCGAATGCCAGACATGAATGCTCTGCCTCACAGCTCAGAGGGTAATGAAAACTGAAGACACAAAGGGATTTTGCACTAGATTTCTGAAAAATCCGAGCTGAGCTGACAATCTAAGTACTTCTCTGTCAACAAAGGCTGTTTGGGATTTACAAACTAGCTGTCCCTCCTGAAGAGTCTGATTTATTTGGTGTGCTTTGAGCAACCTTAATGCAAGCCAAGTTTTTATTCGCAGCCATGGCATTTTGCATAACACCCAAATAGAGTATTTGCTTAGGAAGTGGTAGACCTGGATTCCAGGCTTTTCCCTGCTGAGAAGGGCTCAAACCACAGCTTCCATCTCCTGCAGGAAAACACAGAGGGATGGGGCCAGGCAGAGGCTGTGAAGAAGCACAACTCCGCATCTGAGTGGAAGAGACTTGTGACAAGGATTCTGCACCCTGAGGTGTTCAAACATCTAATAGTAGATGGCATCTGGATTAAAAAACAAATACAAGCCAGAAATAATCAAGGACAAAGACTGTAACCAAGAATACATTGCTCTTGGCCAAGCACCGTAATCACTACATTGGACAATGATGCCAGTCCTCTTGGCAGACCTTACCTACAACGTGCTGAAGCAACTGTACTTCAGTGCCGCATCAGCTTGGATGCCCCTAGATATGTGCCTCTGTGTTGACCCTCCACTGCACAGTTCAGACTCACAGTCCTCTTTTCTACTGAAGACACTTGGTACAAACTACTTTACCACTCCCTGGGTCAGAGAGAAGTTATAGGTACCAATAAGTAATTTTGTTATTACTAATGCTTCTTATGCATTTCTAAATTGGGATTGTACCCTTGGTATCCATGGCACAACCTGCACCTGGAGCAAGAATCCATTCAAGGATATTCTGTGATTGCAATAGGCACCCATTTGGTAGGGACACCATTCCCCTGTTTCGAGTAATGTTTAATTAGGCTGTGGAAAAAAGGAAAAAAAAAAAAAAAAAAAAGGAACAGGAATCCCCTACCCAGGGATGAATACCTCAATGTCATGAGGATTTTAGAGCAAAGATGGTTTGACAAGGAATAGTAAGATGTTACAATTCATCTGCCCATGTCCTTATTAACACAGCTCACCCTCCCTACGATGTGATGAGATAAAATGGACAGCAGAATTTCCAGGTCAGCAACCTAAGATCAGAGAGTGAACAAGAGGCACCAAGCCACTGCCTCATCCATTCTGGCTGGATTGGCCTTTGGTTTACAAAGCACCTCACTAGAACCCATGGCTAAGCCCACCTGTGTGAAAGGATCCACCTGGCCTGCAGGTAGTTTTTTGAATCCTTTTTGAATTTTGAATCCATCTTTGAGCACTTGCAAACTATTTAAGATGCACTAGGTATTGACTCTATGGCATATCAGGGCACTGAAGAATTAGGTGTCTCAACTCCAGACATCAAATGTCTTTTATCTCATTCAGTGCACAATCTCCTATCTTACTAAAAAAGTCTAATAATTTAAATACACCTATACTCAAGGCACTTGGATTTTATATGGATGGAGAAGTACCTAAGTTTCAAGTATCAAAGACGAATAGAAGATATGCAAGGAGAACATGAATCTGCTTTAGATAGTCCTCAAGATAAGAAACTTTTGCAACAATAGTCACAAGTTGCTATTTCAAGAGTTAACTACCAGGCACTTTTAGTGGAACTTTCATACACTTATGAATAGCCAGGAGTTAGAGTAGTGCAACACTAGAAGTAGGTAACTACAGTTTCCACAATAAATACCTCTTATTTAAACATTTATCTGTCTTCGACTCCACAATCAACAGAAGTTAGACAATTTCCTAACAAGTCAGCTATACTGAATGTGTCATTTTAAAAATTTGCTGCTATTCCTATGTTACTATTGTGAAGCGGGCGTTGTTTGCACATTAAGATTAAAGATCCATTTCCAAAATTAGGATCCAATTTACAAAATCATACACAGAGCACTATCTCTTATTGTAATAGGATCTTTTCCTTCCTGTTGTTTCCTGTTTACTGTAAAGAGGAATTTCATTTTATCTTCAGTAAACCTTTCAACTGAAATATGATCTTGACTTATAAATCTTCCACAAGCACAGTCACTTTTATTATGTACAACTGCATCAGTCAGACCTTGGCAGTAACACTTGCCATGATTAGCAACTGCAAGGTAACCATGGACACTGCTCTTACAAAGAAGAAATAAGAAATGACTTCCTAGTAATTTTGAGGGGGGGGGAAACAAAAGATGTCTACAGGTACCTTCCCTTGTCCAGTGCCATGCCTTCTAGGAGTAACATTAATATTGCCATAGTTTTAACTGTGGTGCTTGGGAACACGAGCCTGAGTTCAGGGCTACTGATGTCAGAGCACTACCAGAACAGAAATGATGATTCTTATAGCTCTGAGTCGCAACAACAACAACAGACCCAACAACAACAACAACAAATAATAATCGAAGAAGAGAAGAAAACTGGTCACTAAAACTCATTGGATTCATCACTCCTGTACAACAAAGCTACATCCATTTCTTCACTACTAATCTTTTGCATTAGATATAAGTTTTGAAAACAATATTTCAAATAAGAGTTTTTATGAAGAGTGATCATAGAGCAGAGTGTTTTGCTGATGTTTCTATTGTCTGAAAAAACCTTATGAGTTCTGGAATTCCAGCAAATTGCATCCCTGAAAGAACACATCAGTTTTATCTGTATGTTTTCCTAGCTAGATTGCTTTCTGCTCTCTTTGCATGAGTGTCATAAACTGGTATTTGAGTTGACCCAACTCAAACCAGCTGTTGTTTTTCTTCTTTGAATTGCTTTCCTTTCACGCCCTGCTTGTACTCATAGCCTTCCTCCATACTGACAGCTTTGCTAGAATAAATCTTTGCTGTTCAGCCAGATGTGAAAAGAGCCTGTTACCAAGGTTAGCATCCTTTTTTGGTTAGGTATGCCTTGCTCAGATTGCAGAGCTCTGACTAGTGTATCAGACTGTTTTTGCATTTCTAATTCCACACTACCAAAACTTGAATGACCAGTAAAGAAGCCAAAATGTTGATACTGATACTAAAAAATAAACCTGTATATGGCACTATGAATATATTTTGTTTTAAAGGTGTACAGCATCATCTCCCTTCAGTCACAGATAATCCACACGTGGGCAGATTAGAAGTTCTAAAAGCCAATGAACCTGTGGCCTACTGTGGTCCATAGAGCATTTCTTAGCATTTGAAGGGACATCTGTGACAATGCTGAGAGCTGTAGTTTGGGTTTACACCTGGAAATGAAGATCTGTGGATGAATTACGATCTTCACTGCCAAGAGAGTGTTTTAATTTCTGGTATTAGAGTCTTTTGAAAGTTCACCACCTAGCCTGTAGATGGAGAGAGAGGGCTGTACTTAATACACACTCATTGGCATTCCCCACAGTGCCTGAACTTGGTCCAGACTCAGCCCTGCAGTTTTCACAGATAAAGCAGGACATAAACTGATGGGATGGCAAATGCATAACTGAATAAATACATCCAAAGGCAAATTTAGGTTTAGCCATTGAGCTTTAACTTGAGAGCATGCTTATGAACCTCTGTGTACATTGACAAGAATGTTAGACCAGGGACTTCTTACGAAGTATGAACATCCAAGTGTTGGTGCCACTGAACAAAGGAATTCAGAAACAAAACTATTTTCTTCTGCTTAGTGACCAATATTGCCCCACTGTTTTTATAACCCTAAAAGACTGCTCAGTATCTCCGATACTTCTATTACTTCTAATGCCAGAGTCAGGCAAATCAGACATGCAGGTTAAAATAAGAGCCTAATTTTTTATTCATTTTTCTGATCACTTACAGTTTTGATCACAAATATTGATCCAAAAAAGAAATTATTAGAAGAAAGCAAAGAGATTTTTAACACACAATAGGAAAAGATTTACATACTAAACCTTCAAATGATTTTTTCCAAAAGAACTAAGTGATTAAATGTGTACTTATATGTATAAAGGAGACAATGAACAAGAAGTTTTGGTATTCTGACCAAAAAAAAATCACTTTTATAGAGAGGGGTTACACTGTAGGTAACAGAAAAAGTTGAATTCAATGCACTTATAGACAAAGTAACAAACCCTGTTTGTTGAATTTTATGTTACACAAAGAAAAAGAGGAAAGCACTGCTCTGAACTGAGGACTTAAAGCTCCAGTGAAGTTAACAAAATTCTCCTGCCAGGATCAGAAGTTCTTCTTACAAACACCAGAGTGATAGCACCTGCAGTCAGCCCCTTTATTTTGTTACCACTTCACAATATGTGTGCATGTAAAAAGCATGAGAGAGTGAGTGGACATTTATAGTGCTCCTTCTGCTGGCACTGTGCTATTGCATACCTTAGGCTCTTCATTTAAAGGTAATATCTATTTTGTAATAAACCATGTGTAACAATAAATTATCTCAGGCTATATAAGAAAACATGGGTTACATCACTAAGAGCACCCAATAAGAAGAAACAACTGGTTTCTATGTATTAATATTAACCAGTATACATAGAATGCAGATATTTCATTTACAGGTTGATTAACATCTCACTGCTGTGGAAGTAGGGGTAAGCGTAACATCTCAGAAGTCAAGAGTCCCTCAGGAGAATGGAGAGAGAAATCCCATCCATTCAGACTCCACCTGCCCTGCAGAAGAGGACGGTACCTGCACACCATCTTGCTTCATACCGATAAATCTACAAACGTGCAGATTAAACACTGATCTGACATTCAAGCTGCTCACAGCTCTTGATGTTCTGCTGCCTTTGTGTCCTCATTAATAGGTTCATCCTTGTCCCTGCCCTCTGCCAGAACTCTATTTCCATAAAATAACAACTGTTGTTAACAGGGCTCAGAGAACAGAGATCACACCCCTTTGTCTTCCCAAATTAATGTTTGAAGTGAGAAATAACAGGAAAGACAAAAGTAGGAAGAGAAAAACAACACTTCAAGCAAATGCAGTCTGTGGAATTCACTGCCACAGGACATCAACAACTGAAATATTGCTGATAGTTTTACTGCTCACACACTGTGCAAGCAAAAGCTAATCAGAATTCATTCCAAGCAATGTAAAATATCAGGGGTGAGAAAGTGAACTTTTTATGTTTTCTGTATTGTGATGGCAAGTGCAGCAGCCTTTGCAAGATAGTTGCTTAACCTGAAATGTCTCATAGTGATCACCTCCCAAAGATGTCACCATCTTGTGTTCATGGTTTGAACACACACAGTGGTTCCTGCTGCTCTGATCCACAGTTCTCCAAAAATGCACCATTGATACAAATTACACATTACAAATGTTTGTTCCTTAAGATTTGTTTTAATTTTCACTGTTATGTCTATGCTTCATCATCCTAGAATTTACCAGTATATTGCAAATTGTACTGCACATTTCTAGTGCTTTAGGTTTTTTGGAATACATTTCAAATTCATGAAAGTAACAAGGCCAATAATACATTATAAACCACTAATACTATCATCAGTTTAAGAAGTAGGAAAAAAAAATAGTATTTTTTTCTTTTTATAAGTTTCATTGATCTACTTATATGCACCATTAGAAAGAATAACGTCACACCCAGCATCTTTTAACAAAATTCATTCTTTTGGTTCTTCCTAATAAAAAAAAATCAAAGTGGGGAGAATTATGAGTTAAAATATGTTTATTGTCTTCAATGCATTATTATTTTGTTTAGGTAATTTTGTTCTCTGAAGCTGACATTTGCATTTTGCAGTTTTCTCTCTATGCTCCCATATTTTTTCCTCAGGTTCAGATCATACATTTCCTCCTTATACTTCAGCTTTGATTTTCCTAGGGACAGCTTTGTTCAGCAGCAAGCAGGCAGTCATTTTTACCTCTTTACTCCCCTTACCCCCACTTCTCAATTAGTATTTTGCAGATCTAAAGGAAACACCTTAGGTGAGTTGAGACTATTCACAAGATCCTTCAGCCCACCCCCACTCAAATAACAATAATCAGAGACAGGGTGTCCTTGTTCTTTCCTTGCTACTAGAACTTTCAGAATTGACAACTCTATATGGAGTTGCTCAGTTAATCATACATGTTCTGGTGGAAATTATTACCTTTACTACAAAGCCGTGCATAGATAGAGCTAAATGCCCATCTTTTCAATAAAGAATGTGCTCTTGTGTAAAATAATTACTCCATTATCAGATGTGCTTTAAGTATTGTGAAGCTGTTAGTCATTTTTCCTGTTCTGTGAAGATTATAAAGAAAGAACTTGAATTTCCAAAGTACAGGATTTAAGACTATCAATTATTTCCTTCACAGGTCCCTCCCTTTCCGAAAGAAAATAATCTCCTCTGAAGAAGGTGTCATTCTTATGACAACAGAGGGAGTGCAATATCACACATTCAGTGAGAACTTTAGACCTGATTCAAAGCCCAGAAATTCGAAGTACGTGGAAAATATCCTATTAACATCAGTGAACTGTTCATAAGATTTTCTGAATAAAAGCTTCCCCTCACTTAATGCCTTGCTGATAGCTGTCAGGGCCTCAAAAGTTTTGACACCCTGGTTCCAGTTACATCAGCTCTCGTTTTATTGCTCTTCTCTACTGATTACGTACATGGTTAGGTAACTAGAGATAGGACAAGAGGTAATGGCTTTAAGTTGAACCAGGGGAGGTTCAGGTTGGGTATTAGAAAACATTTCTCCACAGAAAGAGCAATGATGCATTGGAACAGACTGCCCAGGGAGGTGGTAGAGTCATTGTCCCTGGAGGTGTCCATGAATCATGGGGATGCGGCACTGAGGGGGACATGGTTAATGGGCATGGTGGGGATGGGTTTTGGGGACTGGGTGGTCTCAGTGATCTTTCCCAACTTTAATGATCCTATGATTCTGTGCAAGTCCTTTTTTGCCTCAGAGGCACGATTAGTAATGTTAACTTTTGGTATTTACCTCTGTTTGTTAAAATAAGAAGCACTGTAGGGACCATGCCAGAAGTAATATCAAAACAAAGTCATATCCTTTTTTAAATACATAGATTTTTGAAATCGAAGAGTTTCCCTCATGCCTTGCAATCCATGTGATACTAAACTTGAAAGAAATTGTGTAATTATCATTTCCTGCGAAAGACAACCACTAAAATAACTTCCAGCTCTGAACATTATATGTAGCTGTACTCATCTATGCTGTCAGAAACATCAGGAAGTTCTTTGATTTGATAAACACTTTTGAGAACTGATGGGCTAAACAAGACTTCCCTGCCAGGTGTCCTCTTTCATGAAATAAAGCATCACAGGAGCAAGTAGAGAAAAAACACAATTAAGACACTTACGAGCACCAGGTGTAGACAGAAGAGAAATGAATATCACAGGCAAGTACACAAAACAGGAAATCCAGGCAGGAAAATGACAGTTAATAACAGACCTTTCAAGTACAGAAGATAAAGGAAAGAGAAAAACATATGTAAGACATCAGGGAAGGTGTCTTACATCCACTCCCTCACAATCCAACTCAGCTACTACTGTTTTTGAATTCAGAACCATCAGAGTAAAGGTTACTGCTGTAGAAATAGAAACTACACTGGAAGCACAGCAGAAAAGAGAACTGCACTGGAAAATATCGCAGTTCAACTGAGTACTGAATATTTATCCCCAGAGGAGAAAAAGGCCCTATTCAAGACTAGTCCAAAACCCACAAACATTCAATCCTTTCTGCTAAAAGAAAACAAATGGCAATAATTCAACCTGCATGACCCAAAGCTGAAATACTTTCTCTACCTGTGCCCAAAATGAATTACAATAAGAGATATGCAGCATTTTCCATTAGAGATTGATTTTCGAATTACTACCGTTACATTTGTCATTAATATGGCTGAAAGCTTCTCCCCACAATCTTCACACCCACAGCAGCTCTACAGAAATGCAGTCAAAGCTGGGGACAACGTAATTGCAACTACACTCAGTAAAGTCAAGCTGTAAAAGCAGCAAAAGCTATATCATTCCCCCATTTCCATTACCAAAATAGGCCTGTTGAACTTGTCAATCTGTTGAATTAGTCCATGCTATCATCATCCATGCTGGACTGTTTCCAGTTCTTTTGTTTCCTAGTGCTGCACTGAGGTGTATTGTAATATTTTGGTATGGCATTGCAGTCATCAGGAAACACTCTTGTGTCCAGAAAGACACCTTGCTCCAAAACACATCAGCAATAGCATTCTCTGGATAGCTGTCATTATTTTGAAGGACGCAACGGTATTTTCATCCCAGACGAATGCATTCTGCTCCTTCAGCTCATTAATGCCAATCTCTTTACAATAAATAAGCTCAGTAGCTGGTCTTCACTGGCCTCTCCTGGATGATTTATGTCATCAGCTTGCAATAAGTCATGTTGAAGTTCCCCTGCCCTAGATTCACTCCAACATTGTAACTAGTTTGGTGACTTCTCTCTAGTCTTTCAAATCCATTATTCAGCAAGCTGGTGCTGATGATGCACTTTCAGCTGGGTTGCTTCCATCTTTCATTTTGTTAAATGCAAATTGGATTTGAAAACGAAGGTAGACACTGTTGTAATCATACTGGCAAGTAACAGTGTTACTCAGCTGTCAACAGAATTCAGCCTAAATAGATCATGGCACAAGAAAGAAATTGTATCAATGACTTTGCTTTGCTTGTATTTAAATATTACATCAAACCTACACTGTCACAGGAGACAAAAAGGGAATGCGAGTTGCAAACATAGCATTCTTATTTCACATCCTTTCTCTTTCCCTTTCTCCTGCTCCTTAGTAAATCCAAAGGGAGTTCTTACAGAGACAAATTTGTGCATTGTTTGCCAAAAAGGTAGCAGGATGATAAACCACGCAGCACCAGTGCCACAGGGTCCTGCTTTATGATACTGGTTTCAATAAACCAATTAACATGCATAGTCTTAAGTAAGAGGGTCACAAGCATATCAGTAGAAAATACTACGTATACTTGTCTATGGTATCAACTCTTGGTCAGTATGTTATTTATAATAGATAACAATGGTCTGTTTTTCTCAAAGTAACTATTAATAATTAATTTCTGAACTATACGTGATCATATGCTTGATGTAAAAAATGAGCCAGTCGTGGCATAAATTTCTCTACACCCTGTTGGTTGGAAGCCCTGTCTGTCAGATACACAGGTTGCTCTGAAATTAATGTCTCCTTTTTATTTCTATGGATACTACAACAGATACAAAGAGATTAAGAACACTATTTGGTAGAGCAAATTCTCAGCTACAGAACACTATTCTTCAGCATGGTCACCACCACCAACTACACATTTTTGCAAGCAATGAAACACCTTTGCTTAATCTGCACTTTCATGTCAGAGGCCATTTTTTCTAACTGCTCCTCTGCTGTCATCAGTCATACAGCAACAAAATGTAATGAGATATTGATGGGAAGCTTCAGCATCTACTGCCATACCACCAACATCCACATTACTTTCGGTGGCATTACTTTCAGAGCAGCCCTTGTACATGACAGGAAAACAAGCTGTTCTTGTGACTGCCGCTGACTTCATGACTCAAACAAATCACCTCTCTTCTCTGAGAGTATTCCTTCACCATTTTAAAAGCACAACAAATTCATTAAGTTCCAAACATGCCCTCTGCAGTATTTTTTTCTAGAAGTCCAACTCCTAGAATTGTGTGATATGAAAAATTTAACATAAAGTGGCAGTATGTGGTTTACTCTTCTGTTTAACTCCATTTCTGATTAAAAAATGCTATGTTTTGACAAAATTCCTTCTGGATAGCAGAAGCTTAGGGACAAATATTCCTACTTACTCAATATTTTTTTAACTTTAAAATACTGGTGAGTGCTGACCAAATTTTTTTAATTCATTCAGCAGGGCCTGGTTTTTGAATTGGACAGTGCTCATTTTGACTAACTTTGCTAAGATTTTGATACTAAGGAACAAGCTCACTATTCTTTGTTTTTAATACACAAATATGCTGAGGCTTTACTTACAGACAGAGGGTAGCAGACAGATGGTTGACTGTATTTTTTTTTTTTTGCTAAGGATTGATTATTCCCTACCAGGGGGAGGCAATGCAACTGCAGTCCCTGTTCAGAAGAGACTAATCCCTCTGAAACATCACAGTACAAGCTACAGCATTTAGCTCAGTCATAGGTGGAAAAAAAATCTTGTATTTTTCTTAAGTGGTTTTAATACCAATTGGTAATGTAGTAAATAAAACCCCTGTATGCACAAGACTCAGAGGTTACCCTGCCCATCTGTTCCCTCCGCCTTTAACTCCAGAAGCCAAATTTGGTTTTGCTGAGTTTCAGCATCCTAAGCTGCTCACCCAGTTGGGGTTTGCTGTCTCCAGATAAGCCCCCGGGTCTGTGTATTTCAGCCATTTTTCTTTCTCATTGTAAGTTTGAATGGAAAATTCAGATTGGGAAAGTGGCAGACCCAGACCATGCACCACCATGGGATGGGAGGGCAGAGCATCTGCCCTCAGATGGGGCAAGATGCACCCAGAGCTTTGGGCACGGTGCCAGAACCATTCCTTACATCTCTCATTTATTCTGTGTTTCTGCACAAGCTCCAAGTCTGTTGTCAAGCATCTAAATGTCTAATTTAAACAAGCAGCTTTCTCACCCACTGGAGAGCTCAAATTTTTGCTTTCTGCGTTCACTACAAATACTATCAGAGATATAAATGAACAAGTGCAAGAAATATTTAAATACTGACACTCTTCCCATTAAATCGATAAAAAGAAAGATGTAAAAGTTCCTGTTGGTGCAACCAGCCTTTTTTCCTTCCTTTCCCTTGGCCAAGGCAGAAAACTCAGTGGCATAACCTCATCAAGCACAGTCCCTCATAGCCAAAGGGTTTCAGAGGTGGCACTTCCATACACAGGGCCACTGCTTCCCCATTCCTCTGCTCAGATTCCCTCCATCTGCTGGAGGAAAGTTCAGCAAGACAATAGGCAAATTCAGCATGAGGCTGAGTCCTGCACATTGCCCTTGCACTCCAATGTTTTCACACCTCCAAGAGAGAACTTTGTCAAAATGCCCCTGCAAGTTCCCACATGCACCTATGCTGACAGAGTCCCAGGGAGTTTGGATGGCAATGTTTTGCAGTTCAAGGGACTTGATGGTTTCAGATGCAAAGTGAGGAGGCGGTAGAACGTTGTATATGTGTATTCATATACACACACACACACACACACACACACACACACACACACACGTGTACACTTTCATTTGACAAAAAAAAAGAAGCATTACTTATTTGAATCCATTCTAACCTGAAATTCTTCAGGATTTCTGTTTCATGTTTTGCTAGACCATTCAGATATGCTGTGACCAGTAGTTGTTTACATGCATAGTATACCTTTCTCCATCCTGTATATGCCAAATATCAGACAAAGCCTCAGAGAGTTTCAGCATCACAAGAAAACTTATGAATATCCCTAATAAGGACTCTAATACTTGTATACTCCAACAGAGGAAAAAACAATCTTTGATTTTTAAAAGAATTCCTAAATACCCTGTAACACCACAGATCACTCAGCTCAAAATCTCTTAACGGTGGTAGGGATTTCTTTGCTCAAACTTCAGTCTTTGGGGCTGAACAAATGAGAACAGTTCCCTAGTTGATTTACATCAGACAGAGCTCTGTTTTGATTTAAACCATAACTCCGCAGCAGAGGGCACTGTGAAAGCACCAGATGCTACATACAGACTTGCACAGAAAAAGCTGGAGAGTGTGATGGGAGATTCTATCTAGGGAACACGTATTTATGTTATTTGCACTCCTGAAAGGTGACAGCAGTTCCTTCTCTGAGCAGACACCCAGGAGGGAGGCTGCTTTATCTCATCATGCTCCTAACAGCTGAGTCTTTATTGTACAGCTGCTGTTGATGAGATCTTCCAAGTGAAATCTGTCTGAGATGGTTGATGATGAGTGAAGAAAGCCCATCTCTCCAGACACCACAGCTGGCAGCATCACTAGGAAGATGGACAAAGAGCTATGGAACTGGGAGCAGGGAATCAAAGTGCACGCTAACAGTGAATGACGGGTGCCTGTACCACTGACGACCCGTGGATACGCTTGCTCCACAAAGTCTGCTTTGGACTTTGCTGGCTTAACTTTCAAAAAGCCCCTAGGAGAGACAACTTTGTTAAATGTTGGGTTTTATAAATCACTCATTTTCACTTGGAAGTTGAAGGCAGCTCTTCTGTGCTTTCCTTTTATATTCTGCACAAAAAAGGTATTCCCAAACACCCTACAAAGAGGCTCAGCCTGCAGACCTGAGACATTAGCAAGCAGTGTTCATCATGCAACATCTCTGAATCTATCAGCAGCCCTTTGCAGGGGGAACCAGCCCTGTCTGTCTCCCTCTGCACAACTATTTTAGTTTTAAAGAACACTTTTAGAAAGAAAATGAACTATTGCAGAGCCATTAAAAGAATTAAACAATCCATAAGCAGCAGTAAAATGGTACAATAAGTAACATTCAGTGTCATTAAAAAGGTCAGTTGTGTGTGGATGAAGGCTGCCTGATAAACGAGAGTATTTGTTAATTGTCATGGACCTACCACTGCTCCAGAGCCAACTGTACCAGATGGTGGGGCTGGGTTTTGTAAGTACTCCTCTAGAACCAAAAAAGCCTGATTAATTGACCATGGATCATGGCCCTATAAACTAAGTAAAGTTGTGCCTGATGAGCGCTGTTGGCTGATGGCTCCCATCAGGGAAGAGTTAAAAGAAAGTTTCTGGGCTCTTTAGGAAGCATCTGGGTTCACTGGGAAGCCCTCCTAAGAAGGGGAAATGGAGTAATCCTAACTGTGGATTAGGTGATACAGAAAAGATCATATTCACCCTTCCATATCTGAGATGGAAAATATATTTGATTTGCATAGGCAGGCTCTGCTTTTAGTTCAATAGCTTTAGTATTTCAGCCAGGACAGAGGCGCACAGAGCTAAAGAGCTATGCAACTGAGAAAATGGTCTCACACAGAGTAAGTTTGTTGGATGACAACCATGGAAAAAGATGTAGATTCTTGAAGCACTATTTTACGATAGCTAATGGCGTTCTTTACTCTAGCACTGTGGTGGTATTTAGTCCACGTATTTCAAAGAGCTTTTCTACAATATAAAGGATGAAAGAACTTTCCAAAACAAATAGGCATTAAATATTTATCAGGGGAAACCTAACTGCAGTTCTTAGACTGCAAAAGCCTTCTCAACCCTTAAAATGCATCAGTTTCTTATCACCTTAGCATCACAGCTAACCCTGCTGCCGATCACATGAGGATTAATGACCCAACTAATGACCAACAGCAGCAAAGCTCCGTTCTGATCAACAGATCTGAATAAAACTTGTAACAACTGCAATGTAGCTGACAGTATCTTCAGGCCCTGGAAAAAATTCTGGGAATATTTTTCTTCTCCTACACACAGAGAATAAACTTTCTCTGACCACAAGATGGCCCCCATAGTATATTCTCTGTGCTAAGGCATACCTGTTTACTGGTTTATGATTCATAGATTGTAATAACCTGGCTTCACTTTAAAAAAATAAATAAATAAAGTTTAATTCTCTACAGACATTTTGTTAGCAGAAGGCAAAACAGGAAGGCTGAGTCTGTCAATTAATTTCCAGCCCCTGGGTGAGTGACATTGCCCCAGGCTGGGCTTGTGGCATGCTGTCCCAAGGCATGTGACTTCACACTTTGAACCCAGCACTGCCCTGAGTGCACGTTGTCCCTGCACACCTCGACCTCCACACAGCCCCAGCGTCACCTCTTTACACCTATGGCTGGTGTGAAAGAGCCAGCCTTGTCTCTCTGGAAAAAAACTCTTCCCAACACCCTGATCATATATGTTTTGATACAGTGAAAATCTTATGCGAGGTATTAGGGAAGCCCTGATAATTATGCAGTTCTGACAAGGATGAAAGAAGCATCCCTGAGCAGTTCCAGAAAACTCAGCAGAAGCATTAAAGGCATGAAGAAACGATTATTTTCTGATTATCACCCCAACACATAATTTGTATACAAATGGAAAGCATTCTATTCCATTAAAGAGCAATTAAACTTGTATCTGTAATGACAGAAATGGCTCTTTGTGGATTGATAACTTCTCAAGACAAGTTATAGTTAAGTAGTACAGTTATCCAATGCAATCAGTGGACTTTTATCCCCCTTTTAAACTGCTGAAGATGTTGACTGACATTGATATCCAAAATTAAGAGATCACCATAAGGAATAAAATCTCATTCTCTCATGATTACAATATCTGGAAAAACAGTTGTTGCTTTATGGAATCAACCCATGAGTAGAGAATGAGAATAATGACACTAAAATTAATAGAAGTATATAAACAAAACATAAGCTGGTGAAAATCAGAATGAAAAACTATACTGTACACAGGCTTCTCCAAAAGTAATGCCTCCTATTTTATTACATTGGCCCACAATGTCAAAGGCAGATGTATGGCAGTAGAGGTTGAAGCTTCCCACCAATAGCCCATTACATGTTGTTGCTATGCAACAGATGGCAGCAGAGGGGCAGTCTGACAGAATAATGTCTGACATGGAAGTGTGTATGAAGCAAAGGGACGTCACTGAATTCATCCATGCAGGAAAAAATACACCCATTGACATTCATCAGTACTTGCTAAACATTTATGGAGACTGAACACTGGACATGAACACAGTGAGGTGGTGGGTGGGGTGTTTCAGCACTGGTAACTGTGGTCACCTCTGCTGGTGCAGATTTTTACAAGCACAACATGCAGGCTCTCGTTCTGGTTGACAAAAATGCACAGCTAATGCTGGTGACTACGTTGAAAAATACTGTTTTGTATCTGAGAATTTGCAACAGTGCTGTTGTGCGCTTTATAGCTGTTGTAGTTTTCATGGAAATAAATAAGAGGCACAACTTTCAGAGCAACATACATATAAATATTACCACCCTGCCCTACAATGTTCATTATGTTTTCATGAGAAAAATAGCACAGCTTTTCACGAACACTGAAATGTATTACAGCCTGCCTTTTAAAAATCTACATCTTACTAAGTTTGTCCAACTGCCAGCTTGAAAGAACCCTTCTTTGTGAACGCCTTTAATTCCAGGTCTTGTAAAATGGACTGCTATCCAGGGAATTCTCCTTGAGGATTAGTTGCAGTGTGTGTATATACATATATATAATATTATTATATATTTATTTATCCAGAGGAATGGATACGCAATATTGGATATATGTGTGTGTACATAGATACACCATAGTCTGGCTTCATATCATAGTGCTCTATGGTAGGAAGGGCTGGGCCTTCCTGGGCCCAGAGCACACCCAACCCTGCAGAGAAGTCATTTTGACACAGCCACCCCAAGGAGCTGCGGGTCAGGTGCCCTGTGATCTTATAGCACGTGAAGCCAAAACGAAAACCTGGGAAATATCTGCATCTCTCTATGAAAAAAAAAAAAGTAAAAAGCTTTCTCAATATTCCAGCAGCACGTATACCTATCAGTTATCTCCATACTTATGTCTTAAAACCACAACCTTGAAGCTTAGCTGAAACCCTGAAACCATTTTCTATTTCACTAAACATCACCCTTTTTTTTTTTTTTTTTTTGCTCCAGTGAATCTGTTATTCTGCAGCGCCATCACAGTTGCCGGCTGGTGACACACCATTTTTGCTCCTACTTTGATGCGACCAGCGCATCAGAATGGATTATGTATTTTTCTGAGAGCAAAATTTGACCTGTTAACAACCTATTACTGGTAAAGAAATGGAGAACAAGATTTGCTGCTGTCAAAAGTGTGCTTGCTAGGCTGGCAGTTACAGGAAAAACAAAATTCATTTTTATTTATATACTGAAGATTTTTCTCTTTAGCTGCTGGCGCACAATATGAATAGACCCCCGAAACACATCTGAGATTGAAATTAGCCTTCACACAGTTAAACCATGGGGAGAAAGGAAACCTTTGGTTTTAACATCTCAAAGATATCTTTCCTAAATTGGAATAAACATCCTTACTCTCTTTCCAGAGTAACCCACAAAGTTCTCACACAAACCTGTTTAACTCCCCCTCAGACATGATCAGGTAAATGGCACCAGTGTTTTGTTGAACATTTGATTAAACTGACTTCTTGGGCAATCTCCTTTGCTAAGCAATTCACATAAGCTGAGAATTAAACCCTGTACAGCTCAGGGTCCAAAGATAATACGTTCTGCTTCACCAAAGCACGTCTTTCTAGGATGAATTAAACATGTCCTAATAACAGAGAAATCCAAAGTGTCTCCTCATAACACGTGACCTGTGAAGAAAACATGCCAGAAGTGGGCTTAGGGTCACTTCTGGGTTATTCTGAAAGAATCAGTGCAGCTAAAGGTGTGCAGCAGCACCTACTGTACTTGAAATCCATTTCTGGTGTTCCATGTCTGATGTGACTGTGCAATGTCTCTACAACTTCTCTATAAATAAGGGCACTGTTTTCTCTGAAGCCAAAAAGCAAAAACTAACTGATAAGAATCAAAGAAAGATAAATGAAACAAGTATTCTCCTTGCCAAACACAAGGTTGGGATTTAGGCTGTCTTTTATTCTATTCAATAGCTTCACAGTTAGAAGACTCAGAGAAACTGAACCTGAGCAAGGCATCACAGAGATGCAGCATACCGCAAATGGGAAACAAAAAGTACTATCGATTATATTAGGAAAGTTTAGTGGAAGCCTCGGTACTGCCATGTTTCTCTTTGCTGGGATCCAGCATTCACAGAAAAATGTAAAGCATTGTTCCTCTTTAGGAAGCTTCTCTCTTTCTTCAGAACTATGACTTAATTATGCCAAAAAAAAGCAAACCACATTCTGAAAACCCAACAGTTTGAAACATACACTTGCTGTTTTCAGTTCTGACTTCTTTAGAGACAAGAACTCCTGGATCTTTAACATCTTCTCTGAGTTTTGCAGAGAAATATTTTAAGGTCATTATTTAGTGAAGCACATACTTCTTTGCCCCTTTGTTCACTTTTTGAGGTATACTGTACTATTCCTCACAGCTAAACAGCTGCCCAGAATGGATCATCACTACATCTATTTAATCATTGCTTTCAAAAACATGTCTTTTTCCTGGTACCTTGTGGGGTAAAGAACTTCAGAACACTGTAAAAGCTCATATAAGCCGTATTTTTTAAAAAAGCATTCGTCATCAATGCCCCACTTTTAGGAGGTGCTGTAGGCATGAGTTCCCC